>OW028583.1:1847500-2182500 GCA_932294295.1 Alitta virens
CTTTTTTTTCTTCTTGTCCGCATAATATTTTCAAAATATAAATCATACTGCAACATTTGATCTCAAAACTGGCTTTTTTTACAACTTGCTGAAATTTTTGGTTTGACGTTTCCGTCATATTTTCAACTATTTCTTCTTATAATGAATAAATTATATAAATGTAAATATTTATGTAGACATGAAAATCTTACTTAAAGTATAATTGTCCATCCCAGGTTCTTGCAAATGATTTTCCTCATTGCAATTGACTTTTTCATCTGTAATTATACACATTAAAAGTAAAATGTATGTTATATGAAAAATTTAATACGTGAGTAATACATGAAAATATATTATCAAGAAGCTTCAGTATGGTGACATTACATACATTATTGTATGTTGTAAGATTAATAAACAATGTACCCGTGTGCTCTACAAATTCATTCCAGTCATGAAGTAGCTTTAGAATTGAAAATACATCAATATTTTCATCTGAGTGGTTTATAACAGTTATGGCTTCCTGTACATAGTTACAGCTAAGATCACTCGGTGTATAGTTGCAGTGGGCAGAGTTGGAAAAGAGTGGCTGAGCTATGGTTTCTATGAGTCTAAATGTTATTTTGAGGAGTACTGTTTTTTTTGAGAAAAATACTTCAGTGCCCCATGAAAGTGAGACGGGGGTCCTTTGGGACATGGGATACATTGGGACAACTGCCATAGCGGGATAATAAACAACTTCAGAAATACAAGGCTGGTCTCACACTTAAGCAGTGGAACATCATTTCATCTGTGGAAACTGTCAAGATCAAGTAAAGCATTCAGTGGAGGTGGTTCATTTCATTTTTTTTTTTCTTGAAGTCTGTAGTACATTATCCATTAATTCTTTCGACCACAAAGTTTTCGCATGATAGTGCACAACAATTGCGCCAAATCCATGTTTGATAAGACTTGCCTTTCATAACAATTTGACTTGGCATAGCAGTAATCTCACACAGCATGAATGAAAGAATTAACAGGGGGTTCTTTTAAAAACCAGTGCATAAGGACAGTCGGAGTACAATGGGACAGTGAGGGGACTGTATAATTAACCACAATTATGTTGAATATCAATATTTTATCATAGAATGGCAAGAACCAAAAAGATGAACTTGAGAGGCACACCTAGAGTGGCCCTGACCTTAAGAAGAGAAGGTTTTATCATGTTATTGCAGGGAAAGGCTGTGTGTCAGCTAGACCCTTTAGGCACCTCATCCTAAATTCACGTACATTTTGTATTTGAACTTGATGAAAAATAAACCAGGCCAATGTGTTTAAAATACGATTTTTACTGGCTAAATGAAAACATGCAGTAAGTTCTTTTTTCCACTAATGCTTCCAGTGGGAAGTTTAAAATTACGGCTGGGATTTGTTGAATTGTCATACCTAACAGTCTCAACAATTGTTTTGCTATTGAGAAATGTCATCAGGTATTTAGTATTTAAAAAAAAATTTAAATTGTGTTGCATATATTCAATCGTGTTAAAAAAATTCAAATGGCATGCTCCGAAGTCTGATAGATGATCACTGAACTTGTAATTGTTTTTATATGAGTGACAATTCACAAATTGAATAATGTCATGGACCTCATGCCTGGGGACCATTTCATTATGCATGTTTTGCTGCTTCAGAACTGTTGCACACATATGAGACTATGTCATTGAGTATTAAACTTGTACAATTTTGTTTTGTTTGCGAGATATTCAACCAAAAAAGATGTCTTAATGTCTCCCCTACTTAAGCGGAAAATAACAATAGCATTTCTTTTTAAATTATCTAAAGTGTATTCCGGATAAGAAAATGGGAAATGTCAATTATTGAGGTATAATTAAAGTTCATTACTTACTGGTTGAACAGAAAGCATTCAACTTCACATTGCAATCTTCTGCATTCTTTGTTCCTCTTTCATCCAGCATAAGGCACTGCTCCTTCAAATTTCTACTTCCCACGGTTGGCCAATTGCTTGGCAAAATCTCATTACCATCTGTTTCATGAAATTAAAATGTGTACATTGTATAGGGGGAGAAAAAGTAACAGAACCTACAGAGGGCACTACAACCACAGAGTAATAATACCATGAGAGGACAGTGCAATTGAAGCAATGTAAGCCTGTTCAGACTTGTGTTTCACAATATGACAAGCCCACAGAGTAACCTGCTTTCATGATAGAAAAGTTATGATTTTTTCATTGTTCTGTTTAAATACACTTAAGTAATTGAAATATTATTTTGTTTACATGATAATACGCTCACACGAATATGACTTCACAACAGTAAACAATCAAGTGAAATCATTATAGCTATTGTGATGATTGTGACATCACCAATGTTAATGGTTGCATTCACAACCCGGAAAGTCTCTAGATGGCTTATGCAAATAAAGAACTTTCCAATCTGTGTATATATATATCTGTGCTATAACTGTAGCCAATAAAATATAACAGGATAATGTCAATTGTTACATGGATGACATCATAGGACATATGACGTCATTAAACAATACTTATCTGCTACGGTGTCAGTGACCTCGGTGGTAAATTAATTTGGAACACAAAAAAATGTCCTCAGTATTTCATACCGACAAACATTTTTGCCTAAACTTTTAAGTGCCATAAATAATACATGAGAGGTTTATAAAAAGTCTGACTTGTAATAAGGGAGCTCAATCATCATTGTGTCTTCAGCCTTCAATAGGCTAATGCTATTCTGAGATCTGACGAGGTTGGCACACATTGTCAAACGCTTACTCGCTTACAAGCAACAGAAGATTAGTAACCTTTTCAATAATAGATAGAGAAGAATTAGGAGACAACTTAATCTGTTGCCCAAAAATAGGTATTTTCTTCTCACATATTTTTTGAAAACCATTTGCCTACCTTCCCATTGCCATATTTTCTTGGTGAGACCGATAAACATTGTTTTGTTTCGGGATATTGGAAGTTTCGTATTTAGTATTGCAATGTTCTCCATTGGATGTAGATACATCAAATCTCCTCCAAATTCCTTACATCTAATTCTAGCGTTGTACCAGTTGGTGGATGATTCAGATATGTAGAAGCTGTTAAAATTGTTATATTTCCCTATTGATATGAAGAACAGTGCAATCATTAGTTGATTCCTGTTGGTAGTATATGTCTAATGTACAGTTCAACTGGTCAAATTTACGATTCAACTTTTTAATTTTAGGTTTCTAATAACAGCATATAATGTGTATGTTTTTACTGTGATGCTATCAAAATTCTATATGAATGATTATGTACATCTTTATTGCACTGAAGCTGCATGTGCAAGTGGCTATGGCATAAATCTGTATAATACTCTAAATAAAATAATGTAAAGACCACAACAATGCATACCATTTTAATAACTCATATCCTACTATACCACATTTTTAAAATAATTTTTTGAAAAACCCTAGGCTATACTGGGTTAATTGAAACAATGATTTTTACATTCTTTCTTTCCACTTTTACAATTTAATGACACAATTATAAAAAGGATACTTACTAAATCGACAAATGAAGTGGTGACGTTTGTAACAATAGTCTTTGTTAGTCTCAGTTTCTACATTACGGTTGTCATTCTTGGTGTAAGTTAGAACTCCACACTGATTGTGATCATCACCGTCTGAATAAACCAGCATTTATATTCAAAATATAAGAAGGAAAACTTATACTCTTTCATGTTTTGGCCTACATTGGTAGAAAATTAGTGAGCTGTTCTCTCTTCAATTGGATTATAAATAACTAACTGTAGATGAATATATAGAACATATCATCTATTAGGCTGAGGTAATTGTCTTCAAACTTTAATGGCACTTACTCTCAATCATCCTATGTGAGTTAGCATATGCTTTGTCCAAAGAAACATTGTTAACAAAAGTCCATTTTTCCAAATTCTTGGATTTTCCTCCCAACCAAACGTCCTTTGCAATGGATGCCTTTGCATCTATCTCGAGTGGTGGTTCCTTGTGTAGTTTAGCCATGGTCAGATTCCTTTGATTGCATAGAGCTTTACTCTCACCCCAGGTTCTGTTCTTGTCAGTATAAAGGTAGTAGCAAACATCGTCAACTTTTGTGGCTTCGCAATGCTCTTCATCATTACAGAGGCTTTGGCATGAATTCTCCAAGTCATTTGCTGAAAACGGAGATAATAATTAAATTATAATGGAATTTTAGAGCTTTTGTGATATTACTTGTAATTTCATTCTCATGTCCAATGACGTATCAATCTACTTCTTGCATGGATTTGCTTGTCTCATGAAATAAATATTTAGATATTTGCTAAAGTCAGTGAAAAGTCTCTGTTAATATAAAAGTTTGCAAGTTTTTTGATGGTTAAGAATACGAAACATCTATTTACAACATCTCTTTTTACTCGCTTTGAATGATAAAGTGTAATATCTGATATAAACTGATAACTGAGCAATCAGATTTATGGTTATAATTGTTTATCTTCACATTGCAGCTTGCTGTTAGTATTATTAAGCGTATCCCCAGCAGGCACATGGTAATACAACGTACGTGATTTCCAAATTGGATTTTGGTCATGACGTCAACAAAATAAAATTTAATGTAAATATGACATATTTTGCCAACCATGGAATCTGACATCAATATCTGGCATAAGATTCATGTAATATTGATAACTAATATGTTGATAATACATCTATATACATTATATATTACACCAGAAATTCATTTTTGCAAAATTATATCAAGCTACTTTCAGAATTGTATATTTGTGTTGTAAAGGGGTTAAAGGGATTAAGGAGTAATTCCTGGTTTTATTATTTTTATAAATTTGATGTTATTTATGAAATATTATTTAATTTACAAGATAATAAATTAACTGAAATATTGGATCAATTTAATGTTATTATTCGATTTTATATGTCGATTATGCATTGTTGATGGACCTCAAGTTCAATAATCTACTCACTAAGATCACAGGACAGAGATGTAAATATTGCATCAGGAAAGGATGTTGAAAAAATTGTCGAACTCAACTGATGTCCAATGTCATTCCAACATCACGTTCCAACGTCATGATGACGTTAATGTGAGATATTTTGTTCGTTTTGATCATTATGTAAATTCGCCCCATTCCTTGACAGCTTAAACTGTAGTTAAGATATACAAAATTGATTAATGTCATGTTACATACCTGAATTTGATGAAATTACAGTCAGAAACCATATGACTAGAAAAGGCAACACCAACATGGTTCTTTTAGTCCATGCATGGCATGGCAAAAAGAAGTAAAGTTTATCATATCAAGCAGCTTTCCTCATTATTATCAATTTCATGTTTCCCTGTAATTATAATACATTAGAATGTGTGTTGTACACATTTCAGTTTGCACTAAACCTATTTAGGCCACATAAGGAAGCTTGAACAATTAAAGAAAACAATGCTGACTGACTTGTTATTGTTTAAATTTAAAATACATACATAACAAAAGTTCCTGCGCTCTTTGAGGCATTATACATCATTAGCATGTATTTTGTTAACCAAACCAATTGTAACATCATATCATCATAAGAATTGCTGATGGACTTCATTGTTTCTAATACTGTTAGATGTATATATAGTTTAACAAGACTGAACTGCACAATGAAAACTGTACATTATTACGTTGGTATTGTATTGTGGAACTCATTGGACAATGACAAGAAACCAGACAGCTTAACAAGGTCAACAAAATGCTGCAAGTGTCTGTTACATAATTATGTGGAGGTTCTGATGTTGACTCATCAACCATCAGTCAATGACTGGTGGGTTGGCCACTAGAGGCAGCACTGTTGCTGCTCTCTGGTCACTTGGAGCAGCATTGATGCTGCTCTGTGATTGGCTGTTGGGCTAGCCACACCTTTGAGAGCACAAAACCCCCTGGATCTGATGAGCAGGGACAGAGACCTTTGAGCATTCAGAGTGACCCAATGGTCCTTCTCTAGATATATCATACTTGTGAAACATCTTACAATCCACTTGGAATAACCCCTGTTATTCCAAGTCCAGAACACTCTTTGCCAGTCCCTTTGGATACTGGATTCCACTTGAGACTCTATACTCTATGGTCTAGGCTCATCAGGAGCACACCACCAGCAAATTTTGCAAAGGCTGGCTAGCAGGCTGACAATAGAGTTGAAAAGTTGTCAGTCTAGGAAACATTTCTCTGTTATTCATTTTTTTCTGATTTACCAGCTACTGCATAAGCACTGGTGCCAGCCAGCCCATTGATGATTATTTTGTAAGCTAGCCAGCCAATTAAATTCACCAAAATAGCAACCGCCTTAGCCAGCCAGCCAATTCAATTAACCAGCTAGCAACTTTCTTAGTCAGCTGACATTTCTTAGCATTTCTTCCAACTAAGCCTACTAAGCTGTAAATTTTCCCCTAACTTTTCCAGCTGGTATTGTTATGTTAGGCCAGAAAGGCCTAATAATAGCAAAAATGGAGGCAGGATGATTCAGGCTAATGACTGTCTGTATATTTTGTCATTATTTCTACTGAAGTCTGTTTATGACTGAACTGAATTTTTTCCTTATTTATCTCTACTTTTGAATGTCCATAAATGCTAGATAATAAAGCCAGATGAGAGGGAGTATATAAAGGAACAGCTGTATCACAAGAATTTCCAGTGCAGCTGGGAGACTGCAAGCTAGCAGGAGGTCACTAACTGGAGCCTCAATAAGTTGAAAAATAGCAAGCATCGTCACTGCAGCAGGAGACTGCCAGCTAGCTGGAGGTCATTAGCTGAAGCCTCAATAAGTTGAAAATAGCAAGCCTCGCCACTGCAGCTGGGAGACTGCCAGCTAGCTGGAGCCTTAATAAGTTGAAAAATAGCAAGCATCGCCACTGCAGCTGGTAGACTGCCAGCTAACTGGAGCCTTAATAAGTTGAAAATAGCAAGCATCGCCACTGCAGCTGGTAGACTGCCAGCTAACTGGAGGTCATTAGCTGAAGCCTCAATAGTTTGAAAAATAGCAAGCATCGTCACAGCAGCGGGAGACTGCCAGCTAGCTGGAGGTCATTAGCTGGAGCCTCAATAATTTGAAAAATAGCAAGCATCGCCACTGCAGCTGGGAGACTGCCAGCTAGCTGGAGGTCACTAGCTATAGCCTCAATAAGTTGAGAATTTGCCAGCTAGTATGGATCAGCTCCTTAAAGGGGAACTAATGGAAGTTTGAATGTTTATTTCAAAAGTTCAATTAGTTGTCAAATAATATATTGCAGTGAAAGGAAATGTCTTAAACTCGGGTTTGATATGATTTCAAGCCAATTAAAAGTGAAATTTGCACCAACCATCAACATGCTGGGGGCCGCCATTATTGCACACGGCACGCAAAATAGTGACGTCACTTATGTACACAGCTAGGCCATATGTATTCAGCAATACAAATTAATTACAATCCTGTGGATTACAATCTGTTACATTGTTCATTGCAATTATAATGACAAGAACAGATGTCACAACAACATGAAGTTCTTACTGAGTGTCAAGTAATTGCCATTGAACTATTTGAGACAATGCAATTATCACACAATATCAGAACAACTATCAAGTATCCTGCTTTGTAATACAACTACTGAATGTTTGGATAACTGAGTACTAATTAAATTAAATGATTTTTTAGTAATTTAGAGCAGTTTTACATTGTATTAGATTTCAGCATTGTATGCATACACAAAAAATTTATTATGTTGCCAAATAAATCTATCTATCATTCGTCCACTGTTTATTAGTGAAGCTTTAAAAAAATAGTGTATTGACAAAGTTTTGTTGAAAATAAGTTTTCGATATTATATTTTATTTTAAACTGGTATATTTAATGTATCTAGCAATGCAACCAACATACAATTGAAATAAGCACAATTTGGTAATTAATATATATTAATCTTTGTAAAGAAGGAGGTACTGCCTTTAAAACAACCCCACTAACACTACATATACACCAAATATAAATACTATGAAATATATGTAATTATGTATACTATACATAATAATGCACATTGCCCCTAAAGATTATGTAACATTTAATTTACAAAGCAAAGCAGTATTCCAATTCTGTTCTCTTGCAAAAATATGGTCAGAAATATAGTGATACAAAATATATGTTAATGTAATCTTAAAGTTATTAAATTTTACAATAAATACCTTTTGCTATTTAAACTCCTATGCTTGGGAAAAACGTCTTACATAACATGTACGTAGCAGGGTTATTGCTTATTTGCCCATGCATATATACCTATATACCTATCCTAAGGGCAATATCCTGAAATAAGCCCCTCAGGGGCCTTCCAGGAGTAATAGTGAAGGTATTCATTGATTGAGGGGCTTATTTCAGGATATTGCCTAACTTTGACATGCCCTTTACAAAAGCTCTGAAAGTGCAATTAACACCTGTATCTAAAACTGTTGTTGACAGTTGTTCTCACCAGTTGAATTGCATTGCCAAGCCTCCAGAATACTTGGCTCTCATTGGCTAAGACCACTCTAGTGACCCCATGCTAAGACTTGGTACAACAGTGACGTATTTCCGGTCAGTGCAAAACACCAGGAATTTAAAAAATGGCGGCCTCCGTAGTTCACAACACGGAGCTAATAAATGCAGGATATTTCATTACCAGGGCACATATACAAGTTATGAATAGCATGGAATTGTTTCTATGGACCCAAGCTAAAATCTGAGAGGTAAAGTGCAAAAGGGGTTAGTTCCCCTTTAAGGACTTGTCAGCTGACATATATACCAGATGGGAATGATCCAGCTGGGAGACAGGTCTCAGAGCCAGCTGGGAAGACTCCAGCCAGCGTGTGTTTTGATGAATAACCGATAAAAGTGATTAATAGGTCGTAGTGTGCTCCTAGCTCATGTATGATATGTATTGTGTGGTAATTCCTGTTGGATAAACCTGTTGTTGATCTTTTGTTGGACAAGACTTGTGGTCTTGGAACCTTTATCCATGGTCAACTTACCATGCATTTGAGCAAGAACCATTACACATACAAGTCATATTGCCAAATATTGACAATTAATTGACTCAATTTCTAACTAATTTTTGCAAAATTGACATTTAAAAAAATCTTTATTGTAGCTGGAACCTAGTTTTATTTTTACTAATTTTCTCTTATGCTTTTATTGTAAATGTATGTCACATATTTTTCTCGCATCAGTTATAGTGACACTTAAGTTTTGGTCATCTTATATCTGTAGTAGACTCAATATAGATCAGTGCTTTTATTTTCCAATCAGATTGCTTATAACTAGGTCATATGGAGAGGCAGCAGGCAATGCACAGGGGTTTGGAATGAAGTTGCTAATTTTCACATTAGTACAGTTCTGGGGGCTTTCTGCAGGTAGGTAAATCATCAATATTGCACAAAGTAAAAATCTGTGCTAAACTATTATTTCTGAGGGATTAGAAGAAATGCATATTTTGTCAATTTATTCAGAACCAGTGCTACTATTGTTTCACCAGACAGATAACAAAGATCCTTCTGTTTTTTTTTTTCTTTGTTATGTCGAGATTTCAGTAGAGATAATTTAGGTAGCTCTCTTATCTTTAACTCAATAGGGAACTTTTTGTGTTGTTTCAAGAGTTTTACAGGTTGACTATTGTTAGATTGACTAATTTATACATGAAGTAAAAGCTGCCCCTGCTGAAGTCTAGGAAAAAGAGGATAACATAATTGAAATGGGACTGGGGCAAAAAGTATTTTATATCAAATATTTTTTCCAGGTATATTTAAGCGCACAAACGCTCTGAGTTTTGAAAATATATCGGTCAACGCAGCAGCAGCGTAGGCAGGGAGGGGGTTGCCTCTGACAAGTGTCTTAATCGTCGAACCCACAAACCCACAGCAGTCACTGGGCTTTTTGCCCCTGTTATTGGGACAAAGTAAAAAAACTAAGATTATGCAAAAATATATAAAATCCACGCAATAACTTTATTCTGCCAAGTTTAGCACTGAATTATCCCATGTTTCCATATTCCCTTCAAGCCGAATCACTGAGTGCATTAATTCTATAGAGTTGGCAGATGTAGAAATCACAAAAAAGTAAACCTCTTGCTCCGACTCTTCTCTTCCATTAATGCATCAAATAGACTAAATTTAATTCTTGCTTAGTATTAAAAACACGTTTTCTCATGCTAAAACTACTGCTTTTTTTTCGCAATTAAATTTTGAAATGCCGACTGTTTGTTTATGTGGGGGTGAAAACGGCCACGGTACCTGGACGGCTAAATGAGAAAACGGCCACTTGCGAGGCCAATTGTATTTTTCCTGGGAATTAGATATTCATATGGCCTACACAATAACCAAATTATTAACCTAGAGTGTACTAGCGATGGGATAATTGTTAAATATGATGCGAAATATTGTTAAATTTTACTGGAGCCGGCGAAATCCACTAATATAATGTTAATATATCAATAAATAATATTGGAAGATTTTCAAAATGTTTTTGCCTCTCTTATGTCAACTACAATGTAACTAATAAGTGACAACACACATTGTAGCAAAAACTAAGAATCCATAAACAATGTCTGCAAATATTTTGCTGTTTATAATTATTAATAATAATCAAAAGATTTACCAGAGAGATATCAGATCAGTCAAAATGTGATAAATCCCAGAACTCCATTTCAAGAAATGATACAGAGATGCAGTTGTCTGCTAACCCTTTGAAATTATGTTGTGTGCAAAGCTTTAAATGATTATTTGCTCATTAATTACGCTAAGGATGTCGTTCTTAATTGCTTTTATTACAATATGTAATTATTTTATCAAAGTTTGATTTAAACTAGTCTGGTGCTATATAATCAAAAGTAAGGCAACATACAATTGACATGAATCAGATGAATGGGCATTACAGAAATTAAAAATAATGCCAATTTTTAATTTCCGGGTTTTTTTAAACTGCACAGCATATAAATAAATTTATATATATATATATATGTAAACTATTTTGTAGGATTTTCAACCTAATGGTAAACACGTTGATCTTGGGTTTGCCCTGAATGTTTAACTTGAATAAACCTACCTGACACTTTATGTAGACAATAGAGTGCATGTAGGCTCAGCAAAAATGTGGTGTTGCTTAATTATCCTTAGGCACAGCATCCGTAATACAACATGACATTCGAATATATACCAAAACAACAATAAAGTATTAAATAATTCATAAATTTATTCTTTTATTTTTATTTTCATGATATGATCAAGAGTCATAGAATGGAATAGGTTCTTGATAAAGAAATAATTACATCACAATCAAGACTTTCCATTTGTTTTATCTCCCATTACTTATTGAATTGTATTACTAGCACTTGTGAAAAATTATTAAAAATATATATTTTATTTATAGAATAAAATAAAATTGTGTTACTTTCTGGTTTATCAGCTGGTCAGAAATTAAATTTTTTCTCTTTAAGAAAATTATTATGATGTTTTTTTTATTGGTTGGCTAAACATAATCAAGCAAAATATACAAAGTATTTTTCAACGGTAATTGCAATTATTTTGTTGTCTGCAATTGCTTTCATCAGCCTTCATTAATCATTGGCAACTGCAAAACACATTGCCTTAATTGATAGCTATTGGTGAAAGCAATAACATATTCAGCTTCCTGTTTGTAATTGTGAATGACAATTAAGACAATGACACCAATTTAATTTTGATTATTTAATGACACATAAAAAAATATTTAACCATAATTTTGTCATTTAAGTCAAGGATAAAACATCCTTGGTGTTTAAGTAATGGTGTTATGATTAAAAATAATGTGTTACAAACATTGATCAAATAATACCATATTCATATAATTCATACAAGATCTCATGGACCAGGACATGCGCACATGGTGGCTTATTTTTTCCGACAACTTTATTTGACTAGAAATGTTACTGGTCATTAAATACTACATTTATAGGCCTTTAATACATTTATGGGTGGCCGGCTGGTAATTGGCCATTATGGAGGTTGGCAGTTTTGGGTTGTTGGCCGTCACGGGGAGTGGCCGTTATGGTAGGTGGCCGTGTTGACCCTACTCTGTTTACAGCACGTGACGAAAATGGCGGCAATGATCAACAATGATCAACTTGATCGCTTCAGATCTTTCAGCAGAGATTTTACTGACTGAACGTAATGATAACTCATAATTTGATTTACTGTTGAATTACGCCAATTTGCCGGTGCTAGGGATACTTTAAAAGGTTGCTGCTGTTTACTGAATTGTTCAGGAAAATGTGTAGAATTTATATATTTATACAATAGATAATAAATTTGTAAAATTCCGTGTAAATAATGGAGTATACAAGGCCCAAACACTGGTCTCAATGAGGCAGTAGCCATCATACTGTATTAAAGTGTTTACAGTGTAGGCCTAGTGCTGCTGGCATTCTACACACAACACCAGGTACCACTTTTTTTTTTTAAGAATATTTTTGTTAGAGGAGCTGCAATTTTTGACTGTTGAAATTATTTTTCAGGAACTGTGCTAAATGACGGATGCCAGCATGAGTGTCACGTGGAAACTACATGTCGATCAAAACAATTTTCAAGCAAATGTTATTACATATTTAGTGATGGGAAAAGAACCTGGCACGATAGCAAGGAACTCTGCCAGACGCAAAGCCTCTCAATGGTACAATTTGCAGGAAAAGTGAATCAGAGTGCAATGAACTTGCTTGAATTGCTTGAGGACTTAGGACCTAATCCATACATTTGGTTGGGTGGAAGAGCTAATGATTTGGAAGAGTGGACATTTATCAATGATGTGCTCTTAAACGAAACTGGCTCTAACATGCCCTCAGCATTCTCAGGTAAGCAAGTTTCTGTTAACGTTTCTAAGAAATAAAATATTGTTTGGTTGGCTTCTATAATGGAAAGGTGTTTATTTCGAATGGTAATGGCAATCAAGGAATTTGATACACCTTACTATAAAATCTTCTGCAATTAAAATCAATTGTTTGTGCGCTTTAGATGGCCAGAAAATGCATCTATGTGGAGTGATTAGTGCAGAAGGTGTCGTGGATAAAGATGACTGCAGCAACATAAACAATTTTGTTTGCCGTTATGGTAAGATTGTAAATGCCTTTAATATTTTCAAGAATCTTCAATGTCCTAACAACTTCATTTGCCCTTATATTATTGTAATATTATCAAGAATCTCAGCTATTCTAACAGTTTGAATGGTTGTTTTGGTTTCGAAAAGTCGTATTCTAAGTTAATGAATATGTATACTTTATGTCTGCAGCAGACAAAGTGAAAAATAAAAAATAATAAAAAAATCAAATTAGGAAAAACAAACTGATTACAAACAAGAATGATTGTATGAATATATAGATATAATTCAGGTAAAGTAACTACCAATAACAATTATAATTTCAATACCACCAGTACAACGCTTAATCAGGGGTAACTACAATAGTACCATTATGGCATCAGAGGATCATGCCGCCCCCTTGGGCTATTTATTAATAGCCTTAGGGTTAATAAGTATGATCAGATGGTTGTGCCCCCCGGCGCTAGTGCATCTTGACCTTAAGCTATGACGTATGCTGTGCGTTCGGTATCCATCCAAAAAGCCCCTCAGGGTAAAATGTAATGTTTGTTAAATATATTTAAAAGGCTATTGATAATATATATATATATATTAGCCTGTTATAGTACATCATGCAATGCTTAGGCATTGGTAGTGGCAACATTACATACATTGTAGTTTACTATTATCCTTTTTAGGGGAGGGCCAATTGATTTTAAAAAGGCAGGAAGCTTATATTAGATGTCATTTGATATTAACTTTCTGTTAAGCAACACAAAACACAAAGTCTCATACAACATGCATTTGTGCATATATATATATATATATATATATATATATATATATATATATATATATATATATATATACTGTTTTTAAGCTATATAAAGCTCATTATAGTTGTGTATTTCAGTATTAACTTCTTGAAAAGCAGCACAAAGCTCCTCAATGACCATTTTGTATTTACACTTCTTTTGCTTATGCTCTCTAGTGTAGCACTAGCATGTAGCATGTAGCATGTAGCATGCCTTTCATCCAAGCTGACATATTATCCAGCATACATTCAACTGCTCTAGAGAGATGCTGACTGAGTACTGACATCCATAGGAATGAAACCTGGCTGGCTGTTTTTGCCCTAAGGTCTTAATGAGAACCTGTCTTTCATTGGTCAACTTTTGACATCAAACACAGACCGCTGTGCATTGCCAATTAAGCAGGTGCAAATCTGTGATATCATTGTTCTATACTCATTACTTTGACATAGCCATTTTATAGAAAAAAGCGAAAAACAAAACTTAATAAATTGCAACACTTTATCCAAAAAAAAAAAGCACAAAACAAAAATACATGCAAACTTTCACTCCTTTAGTAAAAAAAGAAAAAAAAAGACAAAAAAAAGAAAAAAAAAGACAAAAAAAGAAAAAAAAAGAAAAAAAAAGAAAAAAAAAAGAAAAAAAAAGAAAGAAAGGTAAATATCATAATCAGTTAAACAAACTTTCTTTCACACCGTTAATTATTAAAAGATAATATTTAAGCGTAAGCATTCAAATAAGGAAAACAAAGCATTTAAATAATGAAAAAAGCATAAAAAAAAATCAACTAAACAATCTTTCTTTCTTTCACACTGTTAGTTGTTAAAAATAATACTTAAATATAAGCATAAGCATACCAATAAGACAAAGAAGCATTTAAATATGGAAAAAAGCAAAAAAGAAGCAAACAGAGCAACTTGTAAATAATGAAGGACAATACATATAATCGTTAATGACAAACAAGCACAGTGTACATCAATAGTGAAATAAAAACAATAAAAAATCACAGCAGAAATAGAAAAAAGTAATGGCAATGTCAATGGCAATGTCGGTGTCTACATACTATACTACATTCTACATACTACAGTCTACATGCTACAGTCTACATGCTACAGTCTACATGTTACAGTCTACAGTCTACATGTTACAGTCTACAGTCTTCAGGCTACAAGTCATCATATTAGGGCCTTCCATCGTTACGTCCTCTAAGGCACCTCGGCAGGATATTATTTAGATCCAGACCGGCGAGATCTCTTCGGCGGGGGGCACCAGCCCCTACTACTCCGGCTGCTCGCAGCAGGTCTACAGCGTGCCGGTGACGCATTATCACGGGTGCCGCTCGAGGTTGTGCATGGTCATTGTTGTGTCTTTCCAATGCTCTAATCATCCACCTCGCCATTCTAACTAGTATAACTAGAAACAAATTACATTCATCAACATTTTGGAAGTCTATTAGCATGTCGACATTCCATATATAAACAAGAATCAGCCTTGCCAGTAAGCGTAATGCGATATTCGCCACTATGTCGCGAAATCGCAGAAAGAAGTAGTTTCTCATCTGGAAGTGGAGAAAAAAGAAAAGAAAAAAAAGATACATTTATGAGACATTGAGCATTACTGAAATACAGTCTGTGTTGTGCGATTAGCATCAATCGAAAGAGACAATTAACTAAGTTGTGTGTGTGTGTGCATTAGCCAAAGGCATGCTTTACACACAGCAGTTACTATGAGGGTCACTTGCTAATTGACCTGATTGAAGGATAACACAAGAATCGACAATACAACCCCCACTCTATGATGTGCCAGCTTTGATACACATTTCAATCTTATTAGAGTGAAACTAGAAGGTGCTTGTGCACAGGAAAAAAAGCTAGGAATTAATTTTTGACAACTAACCTAACTAGGTCTAGAAGTATGTGGAAGCACCTCTCGTACTAGCATCCAATGCATACAGACAGCAGCCTGTGCATTTGCAGCATTTCGCCATCAGATGAAAGGGGCATAGGGCAACAGCTATACACTTCAAGCAGCAGTTTACTGCATACATTGGGGGGTCATTGCAGCGGGCGTGTGTGTTAATACGGGCATGAAGGTTGACCAAACTCACCAAAATGCAAGCTGTCAAAATAGCCCCTATAACACCCGATATGACTGTCCATATGATCACGCCATTAAGGGCTGCAAGGGGTGCCATAGCTGGGGCGTGTTTAGGACCGGCATCTCTCAGTATCTTGTTTACCATTGCTACAGCGCCTGGACCTCGTCTGGATGGGTGTGTCGACTTCGCTACAGGGGGGCTGTAGGACGTTGTCTCGCTGATGCACATTACTGCAGGAAAATCATCCATGGCACTCGCGCATTGCTCAATCGTAAGCCCTATCACCATCACACGTTCAAAGCCAATGGTGTCTGCAAGGCTTGCAGTATCGAATCCGGGACTCGTCTTAATCGTTAGTCTCCTGCCTAGTCTGTAATCAGCCGTGAAATAGGATGCCGTCGTTATTTGAGTGCAGATCACTTCTCCTGATGAAGTACAGCGACATTGGCCAGTGTTTCCGCATATCCAGGCATCACTCGGACATATGCCCATAGTGAAAAACAATAAAATCCAGAACATTGTTTTCTCTGTAATCATGCAATCAATTAAGCAATGGCGTATACGTCTTATGTCTCCAAAATACCGATGCTTTATGACACTGAACTTCGGCTAAGCACCCCAACTCCAGCAGGGGGTAAAACGATCATTACGTAACAAAACAAAAGACATGGCGCACGTGGTCGCTCATTGAACAATAGAGGGGGTATAATCTATTCAAGCGGCAAGTTATATTCACTTATATTTCTCAAACACAGCTGCTGCTGCTGATTACATATGACAGCCTAATGAATATTATGCATCAAATAAATGCCATAGAGAGACACAAAATGAGCAGAAACACATTTCTGTAGAAACTTGACCACTGATCTTAATCAGTGAATTGTATAGCATTGTATTGTATTGCATTTGTATTGCATTGTATTGTGCTGTATTGTGTTGTGTTGTATTGTGTTGTGTTGTACTGCATTGTATAGTTGTATAGATCCTCAGCAGCAGTCAAAATGAGTGTTATATAGTTCAAAATACATAAGCACATGAATCTTTTTGATCATACTTAGCAATGATTTTTTGCCATATAGTAGTAGTAGTAGTAGTAGTAGTACACAAGCCAAAATATAAAGTTACATTACATGAGGATTTTTTTTTTTTTTTTGTTTAATGGACAATGTCAATAAGCAAGCCATTACAGTCAATGACCCCAGGGTTGTCAGTGCATCTGATGTGACGGTTTGACTCAAAATGCTTAGTCAGACAGCTGAGTCAAACGGCTGAACGGCGTTTATGGAAATTAAGCATGTGCATTTACATGGCATAGATAAGAGCCTACCCCCCTGTGTGACCTATTACACCGCAGCTGTCAGTGATCAGTACATGCCTCCATATACAATACAGCATCTTCTGCCTTTGATGTTGAGCACGTGGTCAAGACTGGTGACCATCTGAGTAAAAACAAAAGACCACCATGCTCTCCAGGATACTGCCAGGGGCAGAAAAAGTCATATAAAAAGTATGAGCTCTCTGGAAACTCCATCACATCAGTTGACTCTTTGAAAGAAGAAAAAACTCTGCTCATTACATCTCAGCACTGCTCTGGTCTTCAGGAACTCTTCCTTGTCTACTCGATACTTCAACTCTGAATTTTGAACCAGTCTTTTCGTCGCTCACTGCAAATTTTTTCGTCCAAAAAGGTTAGTGAAAATTTTTATTTTTTATTTGTTAAGCCCTTTACTCACATAGACTCTGAACTATTGTAACTGATATGTGTATACCATTTTATTAGCAATTGTTGTACAGTCATGGTTGTATACAAGCGGGTAATGCAGTGACATCGCAGATAATAATAATAATAATACAAATTGTGAAATATATAATAATAATAATAATAATAACAATTATCAGTCCACTCGCTTAGCACTTATGGCATAACCTTATCACCTGTCGCAAATATACTGTCTATGTCACTATGGCCTTGTATAGACCCCGAATAAGTAAAATTACTCGTTCATCTAATTTCTATGACATATCTATGAACCTAGCGAATTAATTAGCAATTGTGCGCCTTCTTTGCGCTATATAGTAGCAAACAATGTTTTTCTACGTCTCCAATGCCTTTAAGTATATTTAATATACTCGAAGGTGTAAATTTCCTACACCTATAATACGAGTACACTAGAGCGTAAAAACCACAATTAACATTAGAGATATGCTCATAATTGATCGAACAATGATCGAATTGTCTCATAAACATGTTGATTTCATCATTGTAGGCCTTCACACCCAGGGCATCGAAAACTTCCAGTCTTGTGCCATCATCAGGTCTGCCTGAACTATGAATCCTCAGGAAAAACCAGTGGCCGACATCTCCGCGTAAGTACGAGTTTTCATTGCAATTAACAATGTAGCAGCCTCTGCTGGTCGTCACGTATTTCAGTGCATTACACGGTATAACAGCCATCACGGTGGCCGATGTTGCAGCGTCATTCCACAGTATTTCATAAATTTGGTCTGTGTTCATGTTAGATAGATGTTGCGAGCATAGTCAATCTGGAACAGACCTGGATATGCCACTTTCGTTATCATTACGGCTGATTCAGGGAGAGGTGACTTAAATCTGAGCTCTATTCTGACGCACCCGTCTCGCGTCACTGGGTAGAAGTCAATAGTGAATAAGCTGTACCCCTCTTTGTATTCCTCTCTGGTGATCCTCGCCTCGCTACTGAAATTCGCTTTTTCTCTATAAAGCTCGGAATAGCAGTGTATGTACTTCCCCTCTGTAAAGTCAATGCTTAGTGGGCCTGAGGGCGTTGGCATGCCAGATAGACTCACGTTGATGTATGCTATGTCGTAGTGCTTGAAATTGTATGGATTCTTGCTCAGGCTACCACTCATTGATTCACCAGACACGAATCCCATCACAATCTTACTCGGTATCCTGCCATTGTACGCATCTTCTATGTAATAAGAGGAGGTGTCCTTTGCCAAATTAAATTTGTGTAATTCTTCTTTCGTATAGAAATACTTTGCCTGTGAGATCTCCTCTTCCATGACTTTCTGGTGGCCTAGTAACACAAGATTTGAAGGTGTCACGTGTTTCAGAACAAGCGTAATGTCCTTGATCTCTAGTCTGTAGTCTCTCTTGCCTTCATTGGAACTCAGTAGTCTGAAGTTACTAGAAGTTGGTGCCAGAGTAATGTCCATTGAGACGCCGTTTAAAAGTAACTTGTTCACTTTAAAAACATCGACGTCTACTTTACTCATTAGCTCCACCGTTTTGCTTGTGCTCAGGAGAGCCGCTCTCTTTTTGAATCCCTCATTCCCACCAGACATCAGGCTCAGGTCGTCCATACAGCGTGCTGTGTCCTTCATGAACAAGGCGCGTTCTAGCTCGGAGTCGTTTAACTCACGCTCTCCCAGTAGAGTATTTATTAAAGCCTTGTAGCTGTAACCAGTCTGACCTCCAGTCACCACTCGATCATTAAGTCGCACCTCCACTTGATCCCAGAGAGCATGAGCCAAATTGTTGACAACCCCCACACTCCAAACGCCCTCCGACTCTTCCTTTAACTAGGCGTACACTGGTCTTTAGATATACACTGGATAGGTCTATGTATGCCGTACCTGAGCCTGTCACATGAAATTTCACGTCGCCGTCCGTCGAGAATTGATTGATGGGTTTATGAGGTAGATATTTAACGTCTGTCACTCCCATGTTGCTGAGAGGTAGGCTGAACAAATTGAGTGTGTCATCATAGGCCAGGTCAATCGATTCCAGAACCTTTTCACCTGCTGCCATTTCTACTGAAAATGTCCTTGAGCTTAGTGGTTTTTTTCTTCCTGTCACTGCTAGGCGTGTTAGTTTGAAGATGCTGCTTGCATTTCTTCCCTTGTTGTGGCCACGATGTGCTGGGTCTTGCTTCTGAGTCAGATGAGCTTCCCCCAGCCCTTTTATCGCTTTCCATGTTCAGATCAGCCCTGGCCATTTCATTAGACTGTCCTACGGGTGACACTATAGTCAGAGGTAAACTGCCATTAACTTTCCCACTATTGCTGCTGCTGCTGCTGCTGCTGCCACTGCCGCTGCCACTGCGTTGCTTTTTGATCACCACTGCCCTGGGGCGGTGCGACAGTATGCTTGTTTGACCTGCCGTTTTTTTTAAATGCTCAACCCAGGGTGCTGCATCCATTGCTGCTAGGGATTTGTATCTCGTCTCCATACTAGCTCGAGTGTGCACTTAGTGGAATGAATGTTTCGTCGACAAACTCTGGTAATATGTCACCTCTGGAATTCCTCAGCTCAATAGAGATATACTTTACGTCCGTCACTCGCAGCGGTGTGTAGAGCACTGAGTGAAAGCGTGCATAACTGTGGCGTTTTATTTCACCCAGTGCTATGGCTCTCAGCACAAAGCTGTATGCGTCCCTCGTTACAACTCCTTCCACGTGAGGGCATGTCACTTAGATGACATCCCATTTACTCATGGCAGCACCGATTTGTGGCAGGGCTATCTAGATCAGTCCTAGGTACCACTGCCCTCTAGCCCTCTCATTATGAGGACGTGTGAATGGCTCTGGTAGTTGTACTGTAAACTTGGCCGCAGTGTTGCTCGGGTTTGTCTCCATTGACTGGTCACTAGACAGATAAATATACATGTCGTTATTTATTTTATTTTTTATTTTTTTGTTTGCTCCAGTCTTCACTTTTTCCTTTCTTTGTTTTTTCTCCGCTCCAGTCTTCACTTTTTCCTCAGTCTTCACTGTTTCCTCTGTCTCTGTCTCTTGCTTTTCAGCGGCTTGATGTTGGAGCTGAGTATCCACTGATTATATTTACTGGGCCAAGACTGGTACTTAACTAGGCTTTCTTCTGACCCGTCACGCCTCCCTCGTTTTTTGATCATTTTTTCAATTTTGAAGAAAGCGTCTGGGTCAAATTTCACAGGAGTCAGCTCGTTGACGTAGAAGGGGCCATCGACTTTCTCCTCCTGATAGTCTCTGAGGTAATAAATGGCCACACCGTCTGAGAATTTCCTGGCTCTGATAGTGAACACTTCGCCTGTAAACTGCTCGTCATAGGAAAGAAAAAAGCTCTTCTGTCTATGATACGACGCTTGGACGTGGTCGCCCAATGTAAATTTGTACCGATTACGTGTCTTGTTCCTCGCCGTGGAAATGGCTCTCTTGAACGCTCTATGCACGTGTTTAGTATTTTGACTGGTGACGTATTGGTAGTCCCAAATTTCCTGCTCGTTTTCCTGCATGACGCTCTCAGGACTGGCTCCAATGCTCGAATGAATAGTGCGGTTGTACGATTCCACTATGGCCTGGAGCTCCTCCAGATAGCTGTGGCTGCTTGTGTATTGGAAAAATTGAAACAGCCTCTTTTTCAGTCCTTTCATCATTGCCTCAGTGTAGTTGGCCTTTGTTTCTGTATTTGCAAAGATGTGCTTTACTCCCCTGTCTTTAAGTAAATCGCTGACCTGAGAGTTTGTGAATTCTGTCCCCCTGTCAGTTCTTATGAACTTGGGCATTCCGGGGTCTCCAGCTGCATCAAATATTTCTCCAAAGCCGTGTTTCATGTGTTTGCCACTTTTACTTTTGACAGGTTGAGCCCTACAGTATCTCGAGAAGACATCTATAGTCACCAGGATGTATGCGTACCCGTCATTGGCACTCTTGAACCTTTCACCTGTCAACACCAGCAGGTCGCAGTCCCACATGTGATTCATGCCAGGCGCTATGACTCGCCTATACTTCAGAGGCTTTTCTGACTTGTGTAGAGTGACAATGTCTTGCGTTTGGGCCCAGTGTTCAATTCTCCTCAGACTTATCTTGTATCTACCTTCACTCTTTATAACTGAGTGTAACTTTGCTGCCCTAGTGAAGCTCCCAGGCGACCTGTGATTGTAAAATCGACGAGTTAGATAGCCATCTATGTCTTTGGGGACCATTGTTATTTATTGGAGACTTTGATCCATGCACGACGTTTCCCCTTTCCTTTTGTGCTAGCCTCTTTCGCTGCTCCTTTCGCAGTCTTAGACTTAGGCTTAGGCTTAGGCTTAGTCTTAGTCTTAGTCTTAGGCCTAGTCCCAGTCCAAGTCCCAGTCTCAGTCTCAGCCCCAGTCCCAGTCTCAGTCTCAGCCTCCTCGGTCTCAGTCTCAGCCTCCTCGGTCTCAGTCTCCTCAGTCTCAGTCTCCTCAGTCTCAGTCACCTCAGTCTCAGCCTCCTCAGTCTCAGCCTCAGCCTCAGCCTCCTCAGTGTCAGCCTCCTCAGTCTCAGCCTCAGCCTCAGCCTCAATCTCACGCCTTTTCCTCTTTCTCCTCTTTCTCCTCTTTCTCCTCTTTCTCCTCTTTCTCCTCTTTCTCCTCTTTCTCCTCTTTCTCCTCTTTCTCCTCTTTCTCCACTCTGAGCCTCCTCCTCCTCCTTCTTCTTCTTCTTCTTCTTCTTCTTCGGCTTCGGCTTCGTATTTGTTTTTCATATAATGTAACATTCTCCGTAATTTAACGTTTGAGATTAAATTCAGTGGCACTCCGCGCTGCAGCATGAGCCAGTACAACTTGTGGTGATTGGTGGGCACTGGGAAGGAGCTCAACTGCGTGTGTAGCAGCAGGTCGACGTAATAGCTTTCGTAGTCACCTTCGCCCTCGACTGACAGTAGATACAGTATGGCCCTGGCCTTATTCACCAGCGATTCGTCTCTCAACCTCGACTCGATTTCGCTCATAATGACACCAGTCTGACGGCCAGTCTGGCCCTGTAAGCGATCCTTAGAAGTGGACCTACCCCGTTTCATCGTATTTCCATTGAGAACCAGCGCCCCCCTGATCTCGAGGTGCCCGCCTCCGGCGCTAGAAGAGGGCCCTGCCTGTACCTCACCAGGCACTCAAAAGGAGGGCACCTGGCCCGCACCGCAGCCTAGGTGGCAGCCCGTGATGGAGAGCCAGATTAGGTATCCGAGCCTCGAGGTCTTCAAACTTTTTCTGATAAATGCCGTACGCATACAAGATCTTCATCGGTGGTATAGTGTACATCACCCTCGAGTTCTTCATGATCGACAGGGCCAGAACAGTTTTTCCAACCATGGATGGCCCCGCAATTACTGTAGAGGAGGGCGACTCGAACTTAAAAAGAGATTCTTGATCTTGTTCTTGTTCTTGTTCTAGTTCTTCACGCTCTTCAGACTTATTAGAGCAATGCGCTTCCTCCATGTTTTATCGCAGACGAGCTATCGCATACGCTGTATGACAGTATGACGTGTGCTGTATGTCGTACGCTGTATGTGTCTTAGCGAGTGCGGTATGTGCGTATGTGTGCTTGTGCTGGTGTAGGCTTAATGTTATAACTCTAAATATAACTCGTTCTTTTATTTATTTTATTTTATTTTATTTTATAGCCTAGCTTTGCAGACCATGCGTGAAAAACGTCAACTAGAGCTGATGCTGAATGGTGGTCCCGGTGGAGAACCTATGGATGTTGATGGTTCTGGTACTGGTTCCTTAGCCTAATTCGCTGGGAAATACGAATCCTTCTCTACTCAGTTCAACAGGAGGGTCACCCACACCACCTACACTCCCAGTACCTCTGAGGACCTCAACTCCGAAGAGCGCTTTATCATTATTATTCTTATTATTTTCTAGCAGCAACGTTGAAGATGCTCAAGTAACGCCTCTATCTCGCTGGACAGTCAGGAGGGTACTCAATTTTGAGGCCAATGATGCTGATACCGATGTTGATACCGATGCTGATGCCAGTGTTGATACCAATGCTGCTGCTGCTGCCGCTGCTGTTGCTGCTGCTGTTGCTCAAGGTCAGGAACCAGTCAATCCCCGGCGGTCGTTCACCTTCACTCGCCGAGTCATGAATGGGTAAGTCGAGCTGATTACTGTATAACCACAGAGGTACCTATATTTGTATATATATATATATATATTTATTTATTTTTATTTTTATTTTTTCCCTTAGTATTGTTGAAGATGGGGAAGTAGCCGGCCTCTAGAGATTCATGTGGGCGTCATTAGAAACCCACTGGTGGCCGGTGTTCAGGCATTAACTATATCGAAGACCTGCGTAGATTGAAATGTATATGTGAAATTAAAAACACCGACAATTTATGTCTGGCTAGGTCAATAGTGGTCGAAGTGGCCAAGGCCAATCTCGATGCAACTCCTGTGTCTAACAAGCAAGCGTACAATCTCGCCCAGAATGAGTACAAAAGGGTGAACAATGGTAAAAGAAATGCTCAGGCTGTTGAAGCTCAGAGGCTTCTCACCACTGCTGGATTTGACCTTGAATATGTACCGGCTTTCACGGATATACCCTCTTTCGAAAGAGTGGCTAACGCACGAGTAGTAGTTTTCGGCAGAGGATCTAGTGTCAGACCTATCTATGTGGGTGATGACTGTAGGCAGCGTACTGTTTATTTATTATATCAGCGCGACCCTCTAGATCCAAAAGCAGTAGGGCACTTTCATACAATAATCAAGGTGCACTGTATCTTTGCAAAGTCGGCCTTTTGCTCAAAATGTTTGACGTCCTATGACAAGAGATATGGGCATGCGGGTTGTGACCAGTGCTCATCGTGTAAAGCAGAGTCATGTCCTATCCTCGACATTGAGAAGCACTGCTGCCAGGTATGTAATCGCTTCATGCACTCTGTGGCCTGCAACCAGCGCCATTTAGAAAATGGCACATGTTCAAGTTCCCATCGCTGCAGAGGCTGTGGTGTGTTCTACAAGCCTGGTGATGACCACAAATGCGGTACACGCGAGTGTAAGATTTGCAGAAAGCTGGTCACCGGTGTGCATTTCTGCTACATACGTCAACAAAAACTGAAGGCTGTGTCATGCAAGTATGCCTTCGCCGACTTTGAGGCTGACCCCACTGGTAAATTTCATTTGCCGAACCTGCTTGTGGCCCACTGGGAGTGCTCCTACTGTATCGCGCTGAGTTACCGCGACAATCCGCGCTGCTCACACTGCGGTACTGCATGCGACAAATGCACTGCGAATGTCGACCTGAACGCTGTAAGGGGCCATGCGGAGAGAGACGTATGCATGATCAGTGGAGACTGTGGGAAGAGAGCAGTTGCCTTTTTTGGTGACAATGCTGCCACAGACTTCTGCCAATTCTTGTTTAGGCATGAATTTTAGGGGTACAGTCTGATTTTTCACAATGGCCAGGCTTACGACGCATACTTCATGGCAAAATACATCTTCTGCAGCATGAGGAAGCTCCCTAAAGTTATTTACAGAGGAGTAAAATTGTTGCTATCGATGCTGGGAAGTTCAGAATCATAGACTCTTTAAACTTCCTGACATTCCCTCTCAGTCAGATGCCCAAGGTGTTTGGGCTACAGGGTGTTAAAAGGGGACATTTCCTGTCTTTTTCAACCAGAAGGAAATGTGGGACTACGTTGGCCCCATGCCCCATCGGTACTGCTACAGAGTGAACAGGATGAAGTCAAAAGCCAGAGAAGAGTTCACCGCGTGGTACGTCCAGCAGAGGGGCAAGGTCTTTCACTTCAAGAAGGAGATACTAGCATATTGTGAGGATGATGTTAACATTCTGCAGGAGAGCTGTAACTCGTTCAGGAGCTGGCTCCTCGGCAAAACATCCAGAGAAGAAGTTGTTGATGTTGGCGAGGGAGGCGAGAGAGAGGTTAAACTCATCGGAATTGACCCCTTCCAGTATAACACCCTCACTAGTGTGTGTATGGCGACTTATCGCCACATTTTCTTGACTGAGAAGTACTCTGTCTCGCTCGAAGATGGTCGCAATGTGGAGGGCTACCTTCAAAATGACCAATTGCAGCTTGTTGATACGGCGAGGGGCTCTGTTGACATAGGTAGTGTAAAGATAAAGGGCATGGAATTTGTTTCAACCCCCTTTGCTAGAATGCCTTCATGCGGTTTTGCAGGACTTGATGCACACAGCCGAGTATCAATCATTTGGTTAGAGTACGAGGCCCAGAGACACAGGGTGACCATTCTCCATGCACGAAATGGGGGCGAACATCGAGTGATAAACCAAACCAAGGATGGGTGGTTGAAACTGGATGGTTACCACCAGGACACAGTGACAGGGAAAGAGACAGCCTGAGAATTTCTCGGATGTGTGTACCATGGGTGTAGGAGGTGTTACGGTGGACCCAACACACCTGCTAATGTCAGACATCCCCACACAGGTGAAAGCCTGAAATCACTCTATAAGCGAACAGAAGCAAGGCTAGCGTATCTGAGGAGGGAGCTGAACTTTGAAGTTCACCTCATGTGGGAATGCGAATTCACGAAAATGCTTACCACGAATGAGAGACTGCGCGAGATTGAACGAAATTGTGAGCTGCTACCTCGCCTGGATCCACGGGCCGCTTTTTACGGTGGCAAAGGAAGGAAAGAGGCTGGGCTATGTGGACATCTGCTCCTTATACCCTATGGTACTGAAGACTTCCCAGTAGGGATCCCAGAGGTAATCATTGACCCCCTCCTCAGGACATTCACAAATACTTTGGTCTCATTCAAGCACGCGTCAGACCTCCTCGAGGACTCTATCACCCCTGCCTCCCCCTACGTTCAGGTGGTAAGCTCCTATTCCCACTCTGCAGCAGGTGTGCACACAATTCATCTCCAGACCCCTGTAAGTGTCCAGACTCTGAGCGCGACTTAGTCGGTACTTGGACGTCTGTTGACCTCGGAGACGCCCTCAGAGTAGGCTATGTGGTAGTTAAAGTGTTCGAGGTCTATCACTTCAAGGAAAGGGCCAAGTTTGACAGGGCCCAGGACACTCCGGGGCTGTTTTCAGATTATGTTAACTTATTTCTTAAAGGGAAACAGGAGGCATCGGGGTGGCCTTCTCCGGATATGTCGGAAGAGGCAAAAACTGAGTACATTAAGCAGTACGAGGCTGTTGAAGGTATTCGTCTTGACAGACAAAGCATTTCACTCAATCAGGGGAAGAGGGCCACGAATAAACGGCTCCTGAATAGCTTCTGGGGTAAGTTTGGCGAAAATAATAACCACAGAACGCACAAACTCACAGAAACAGGAGCAGACATTTTCAAACTGCTGGTCAACCCATCTATCACTCTCCGAGGTATGCACGTCTTGGACACCAATCGCTGCATGATTGAATATATGCACTCGGAGGGGTTCCTCCCCGAAATGACGCATGTGAATGTTTTTATTGCAGCTTTCACCACGGCTAATGCAAGGAGCCGTCTTTTCAATGTCCTGCATAGTCTGGATGAAAGAGTGATCTATTTTGACACCAACAGTGTAGTTGATGAATATATAGAGGGGGACGATAAGCAATATACACCAGACATGGGTGATCACTTAGGTCAGTGGACGAATGAGCTGGGGAGTAACCAGTTCATCTCGCGCTTTGTGAGCAGTGGGCCGAAATCTTACGCATTCTTGACTAATGACGGCGACAAGACAACGAAGCTCAAAGGCTTCACTTTAAACTACGAAGTTAGTCAACTTTTGAACTTTGATAGTATCTGCAAACTGGTGTTGTTCTGGGCTGACCCGGACAACAATCCACTGAGTGATGAAGATGTCGGTGATGAGCAGCCACATGTTGCAGTGCCGTACAGTAAAATAAGGCGTAATAAGTATGAATTTAAGCTTTTCAATAGAGACGTGATCAAAAGGTTCAAAATGACTTACTCGAAGAGACGCCTCATCCCTGGCACATATGACACTCAACCTTTTGGTTTTTAGGTGAAATTCCTTATTACCACATTATTCACCACTTTGCCCCAACCCCACCGACACTACTTGTCCACCATTTTCTATGTATGACTATATTTTCAGTTTGCCTGTAATTGTTCAGTTTGCATGTAATTGTTTTCTGTGTCACTCTATATTCTGTATATTCTTCAAAGCATCAATTTTGACCACTTATTTATTGTATAGGGTACACTTCACACCAACTGTATATATTTATTTATTTATTTATAAATAAATATATATATATATATATATATATATATATATATATATATATATATATATATATTTATTTATAAATAAATAAATAAATATATACAGTTGGTGTGAAGTGTATATATATATATATATATTTATTGTTACTGTCAAGAGAAACTGTCATGCAATGTATTGACATTAATGTGATTCCGATAATAAATTATTGTTTAAAATATAAATATCATTGAGTTGTTGCTATTTGCTGAACACTTTAAGGGCAGGCACTAAGCACTAAGCACTAAGCACTGTGCAGTGTGCACTATGCACTGCACACTATGGGCACTATGTACACTAAGCACTTCCAGGCTTTAACGTGTAATGACACTTTTCACTAGAGAATTATGCTTTGAAATTGGGCCTTTTCACAATGAAAATGGAAATTCTCAGGCAACCTTCTTTTTTACCTCATAAAAACAACAGACATGGAATTTAAATCTCAATAAATTTATTGCAAGCAATAGATAAAAAATAAAAATACATTTTACGCATGCACCTAGAGGTGGCATTGAGTAAATAAGTGCCCACAGAACATGTTAGCTGGACACTGACTGAGTATTTTGTTTTTGCACAATCTTCATATAACAAAAATCAAGCAGACAAGCGGACAATTCAATAGGAGGTGACAAGGCATATTTAGTGATACTTTCCCTAGACCTCCCAATGCCACCCACATACACACAAATGTCAAACACATCGCTCATGAAATACAGTCTTTTGTGATTCAGTCTTGCAGCAATTAGTTCGGCAATCTGAACGACGTCTTTTTTGGTCACTTTCTCAAGAGCCTCATCGACAGCATCTTGAGAAGGAGGTTGCATCATCAGGTCGGTCCATGAATGTCCGGTTTTGCGTAGCACTTCGCTGCTGAAGATGTACTCTAAAATTTCCATTTTAGTGGGACGATGTATGACGTGATCGATAACGTCGTAGCTGTACTTCACACCCTCATCAGGGAGGCCTGCTAAGTAGCCCTTGACACTTTCTTCGCAATCTTCATGAGTGGGGAATAAAGTGTGAGACTTCATTCCACACTTCTCAACATTCCACTGATAAGCCTTGACTGTTGTAGCCTCCTCGGGATTCATAGTCTGTCCCTCAGCATCCTTGGGTGGTGTAATGATGACCTGGTGAATTTTCTCCATAGCACCATGTAGTTTTTCGTACTCTTCTTTGCGTAGATTAATAGTCTTGCTGTGGTGGCATTCACTGACATCTGTGAGTTTTTCCTGCTCAGTCTTCGGGTGTAGAAAAGAGACATAGTGCATTGCCTCCTTATCGCCCCTCTGATCATGACAAACTGCCTCTTGGTCAGCCCCACTTGTTTCGATTCACCATTCAGAAGGGCATTGTAAAGTTTAGTTGATGCCTCCTTCAGCTTCTCAAAGGACTTCTTGGCAATATGGACATTTCCTCCATTTGGAGGTGTCACAGCTGTAGCGTGACACTGTGACATATCCTGACTTGTATTGCTGTGCAGCATGAGCTATAACTCTTGTGTGCTCTGACAAACAGAGTCATTCCACTGGATCCCTGAGGAGTCTGAGTGTCAAGTTGGCTTGATGTCATGATGTAGCTTGTGTGGTATATCTTTTTCAGCTCTTGTGTAGCTTCGACAGTGTATCTTTTTCAGCACTTGAGAAATGCTTGATGGAAGCTCTGGAGCTCAGCATTTATACTAGGTCGAGTACATTGCCCTCAGAGAAGCCCACCATGTGTGGTATGGCATGAGTAGTATCCCATCATAGATATCGCTGAGCGACCTTAGGGCACATCAAGTCAACATCACACAAGTGATGAGAGCTGGGGCCAATCATAGGACAAGAATGAAACTCATATGCCCGAGGGTTCACTCATCAGCTCCTCCTCCTGGAGCAGTCCACAAATTGCTGTCTCCATTACCGAGAGACAAATTGACTATGCAAGTGATGATGACGATATATAGAATCACGACTTGACAAATAAAAATCACTTTATTTTTCGGTATAGTTTTACAGAATATCTTCCAAAGCCTACTGCTGATACTTGTGCTACTCATGGTAGAGTTAATGTCCCCATTGTGCTCTATTAATGGATCCTTGAAATGTTCAGTATTTTCAAGTTTAACCTCTGTATGAGCGCCGGAGATGTATTTTTCGGTGATATCCTCACCCTCCATGGCTGCAAGGTAGACTAAAATAAAATACCCTATAACAGGTATATTATTCTTATTAATTTTCAATAAACATACACTCAGCGCCACCTGTATGTGTATCTGTCTATTAGCACTGAAACACTTAATGATATGCAATATAGCTCATTTTAGTAAACGTTAACTAAACGTCAACGCCTGCGGGTGTGAACATCTATTGACTAAACGTCAACGCCTGAGGGCGATCATGTCCATTGACACTTTGTAGTGAGCCCGGGGGGCACAACGTAATGCCTTTGATCCAACAGAGCCCCAGGGGGCGGCATGATCCTCTGATGCCATAATTGTAGTGGGGTAATAGAACATGCATTATTTTTCAGATGACTGGCAAGGTATCCCATCAATTTATGTCTCAGAGGTACCTACAACATGGTTTGATGCAATGTCAAGATGCCATGAATTGGGTAGCACTTTGTTCTACCTCAATAAGCAAGAAGATTTTGGCATGTTAAGAAGTAAAATAGCACCATTCCTGAACCAAAATTTCTTTATCGGTTTGACACACAGGCTTTGGCAGTGGGAAGGTAGATAATATATGATTTTTGTAGCATGAAATTGCACGATTAAAATGTTATGTATCATCTCTGAAAGTGCCCCTCTTTTTGTGTTGATAGATGGAACAAATATCAAACATTACAACTGGGAAGAAAAAGAGCCAAACCAGTTTTCAGAGAAATGTATTGTGATGTATCCATCAGTGGGCATGTGGAATGATATGAATTGTAATGAAAAGTTGTATGCCTTCTGTCAAAAAGGTAAGTCAAGCTGACAAATTTTATTATATGGCATTGCCTGTGGTATTGTGCTGGTCTAAATTTATCTTGTAGCTTTTTAAGGAATTTGGGGAGACCTTTTATTTCAACACTACATATTGTATATGTTCAGATACACCTACACATTTGTATTATGGGGTATCACACATATTATCTAAATAATGAAGTTTTTGAGTACCTTATTCAAAGTTAATTTCCCATTGAATGTGATTACTCAAATTTGTGAAATTATGATTATACTAAATGAAATACAATTGTTTAGTTGCAGTTATAGTTCTGAGAAATTACTTGAAATCTTTTGAACCATATGATTTTATGTCCAGATGTTTAAAGAGTCATTGATTACATTTGTGTACAACTTCAGGAGTTTATTGGATTTTAGATATCATTCCTCTTTCTATAAAATGTTCCATTAGGATTACACAACAAGCCAATGCTTTCCGGCAAAAGCCCTAGACTTGGGATTCCCGATTTACTGGCTGTTATTAGACGTTTCCATGTAATTTTTAGGCTTATATTGCTTTCTTGATATATTTTTACAGATACTGAAATTCTTGATCAGTCTGATGAAGATGAAGGACAAAATTCCAGTGAGTATGAGGCCTACGAAAGTCACACATTTCAAGGTGTAAGAGTAGTTGGATTGACCACTGTTGACACTAAATTTCTGTGTTAGATTAGCATCTGTTGGATAACCTTTTTTTCATTTAGAAACAGTAGTAAGTTGACTTAAAATATTATGGATATTAAGAGCAATGATTCTTATAATCACCCACAAATTATGTTCTTGTTCATTCTCAGAGAAAACAATACCAAACATATTCATACTAACTTTTAGCGTCTGAAATAGGTTTCTAATTTCTACTCAATGTATGCATTGGTTTGTATTTCTTATTTTTCTTCTTATGCCAAATTCTTGATTGATTTTCTTTGTTTCTTCTTCAGCAATGATAGCAGTTCTTGTGACCATAGTGATTATATTGGTGATTGCAATAATTGCATTGGTCATCTTTTGCATAATGTGAGTATATTATTTCAATTTTATCAATCTTACATTGTTTTGCCTAACCCTTATACATTATGTCCTACCTGTGTTACAGATACATATAGGCATCTCCTATATTTAAAAATATCCTTCTGATATCTTCTTGCAGAACATAGATAATGTATCATTTGTGTTTCACAATATATCATATTTGCTTACCAAAGCTTCCAACCATTTCAAATGGTCTTCATCCGTTACCTGAAACAAATGTTTGATATTATTTTAAAAGAAAGTCATAGGCTGCATATCAGAACTGTTTTCTTGTCTAACCATTATGTAGAGTAAGGAACACCAATTTGCCAAAAGCTTTATATAATTTTTTGCTTTCTTCATTATTATATTTTCATCAGTAAAAACGAGCAACAACTGGAAAAGGGAGAACGACGTAAAAGTGTTAGTTTACTTTTTATATAATATTATTTTATGTATAAAACCTTTATATCGTGCATTTTATATAAAATAATCATTAGTAATATACATTACAGTAATTTGTTTACTTATTTTCTATATGAAAAGTTCAAAGACAACCGTAGAGGCATATCGGCAGGGGATTATAGTAACGCAAATATATATGAAGACGTTGGAACAAGATCTATAATTACAAGATGTTTTGACCGACAGAAGAAAGCGAAGCATCAAGAAGTTCCACAAGATGATGAAACGGAGAGCGGCAATGCACAAAAGCCACCAGAAACTGCAAAATCTGAGGAAATTGAACAAGATACTGCTACTCTGATGAATAGTTCAGAAACAATGCCCCTAACAAATGCATCAACTTCTCACTACGCTGATATATCGGATGACAATATGGATTCACAAGATTCAGATGATGTAACTCAGGTGAGTTATTGGTGCCAGAAAGAGACAAAATGGCTGAATTATGGATTCAGAATTTTTTTTTAACATAAAGCAAGTTACATTTATCAACATATACTTACTATTTCAGCAGCAGCGCTCTCATGCAACGACAACAGATGCTGAAAATAAAGATCGCAATCTAAAGAATGACATAAATAATCAGTCAGAAGGCGCATACAGTAGGGTAAAGCGTACATTGGTAAGTACTATTGTTGCAAGAAAATACTCTCATGTATTATTAATAAACTTTGCTATACACGATTTAAGCCCATTTGATGAAGCAGCATGGTATATATGAAAATATTGCTTAAGCAGCCAGGACCACCAACAAATGATGATATATCTGAGGGATCAAAGGGAAAAACTGAAGAAAAAATTAAAATGCAGGGTTGGGATCGAAACAAAATTGTTGAGGTCTGTATTTGGTTTTAATGTTATTAATATACAACTCACATGACATTGAGTAATTTGCAATTAATCAATAACAACTAGATAATAAGCTACAATCAATTTCTATATAAGATAATATCCATAAATTAAATATCTTCTACACTTTATTTTTTTAATTTTCATCTCTACCTGTCTGACAGTGTATGAAATAGATACAAACATATACTATTATAAGGGCGAGTTCTAGTTGTCTGACATGTAAATATCACAGTTTCCAATAGATCCAAATGAAGTAGCATATTATATATGAAAATATGTTAATTAAAGCAGCAAGACACAACCAGTGATGATGTGTCTGTGGCATCTAAGGAAAATGCAGAAGACCCAATGGAAATACAGGTTTGTGATCCAAATGAAGTTGCAATGATCGTATTTGATTCTTATGACATGATTACAATACTTACAAAAGTGAATAATCAACAACAAATTGTGTGCATAATGATATTTATGATAAACCCATTTTTGTGCAAATTTCGACTGGTATGGGGGGAATAGGCGAAGTATTCTGCTGGAAATAATGCGCAAAAAGTATGTATCGGAGGTATAGTTCACAAATGGTTTACTTCATACTTGACTAACAGGACACAGTCGGTTTTAATTAATGACAAGTAATCTGTGAAAAACGTTTGAAACATGGCGTTCAACAAGGCCCTAAACTTGGCCCAATATTATTTAGTCCTATATTGCCCCTTCGAGTAAGATTGAGATCAAACATGGCGTATCTGATGAGAAATATGATGATGATGAGCAACTTATGTTATCATTAAGGCCAGACACTCTTCTGAGCCAAAATAATGGTGTCTCAAAAGTAGAAAAGTGTGTTGAGGACATCAGGAAATAAGCTATGTAATAACAGTGAAAAGACTGAATTTAGGCTTATTGGATACCCACAGCAACTACGTAAAATGAAAATTGACCCTATCCAAGTTAAGATTCTTGAGAATGCCATAATTCAGTCAACCAACACAGCAAAATCATTGGTGTCATGTTTGACAAGTCAATAAATATGGAATCACATGTAAATTACATGGAATATATATCTCAATTATAAGAACGAACGTAAATAGAAAAGACCAAAACTACATTGAAATGCTTTGGTTACACCCATTTTGATTATGGTAATTGTATGGCATGAATCATAAATACCAAAACAAACTTCAAGTAGCTCAGAACTCTGCAGCTATTTTGATAGAAAATCTAAGGACACATAATCGATTTACACACATCAGGCGAGAACTTCATTGGTTCCCTATTAGTTCAAGAATTGAATTTAAAATTGGGTTTATGCACCTCCCTATTTTTAAACAAATCATGCATATTAGCATGTTTAGATCCTTAGGCTATTTGACCACACTATTTAATTTCTTAGTTTTCTCACTGTGGCTTTAGGTTTAAAAGCTCTTCATAGCAATTCTGATGATAGATAGAACATAATGTTTCACTATTTGTACCAAAGAAAGCCCATCTATAACTATGTCCATAAATAGTGCCCCTGGGGTACCTACCAGTACAAACTAAGCGATGATGTAGGAAGTCAAATAGAACTAACAGGGGACAGAAGTCAAAGGTTAAAGGAAAGGGGAGAGAGGGGGCTATATCAGAATTTGCAAGCACCCAATCTTCTTTGTAGGTTCCTAACAGCCCTCATCTGCAATATCATGTGACACTACCATAGCAAATCACTCCTTCTGAGACATTGCAAAAGTATGATAAAATATTTCAGCATTGTAGTATCATTCTACTACCATGGAATTGTTATGGCAAACATTAGATATTGGTCTCTCATTCCTAAACTCCTTTTTAAATGATCAGTCTTTTAGATGTTTACATTACCTTTTCTCACAATGTTATGAATCCACATGCATAAGATTGTTCTTTCCCTCTTAAGCAACATTCATCACCAGATCCTGATGAAAACACATCGCCTGTACCTGAGGGCACTGTAGAAGCTAGGAAGAAAGCTTTGGAGGTCAGTAATATTGTCACTTATATGACATTATTTACTAAAACATGGATTTATATGATGCACAGTATCCAAAAGTAATGGAACTTGAATGAAACACTAGTATTAAGCTAATGATAACCTGAATGAAAAAATACTAAAATTAAGTACTCCAATAATTTCATCAGAAATTATCCAGCGCATAGGTATTAATGTTGTTCCACAAACAAATGAAAAAAAGTTGTGTTTGTTAGGCAAAACTATCTGAAGGAAGAAAATTAAAGGAAGATTCCCAACAAAGTGAACAGGTGAGTGGTTAGCTTTTAATTATCTAATGTCAAATAATTGTACAATTTACACAATAACTCATTGCTTTATCAGAGTGATTAAGTAAATAATGCATGTATATTTATTCAAACAGTCCACATCAGTGAGTGATGAGACACCTGTTAAAAAGGGGAACACCATGAGAAAATCCCAAATCTTTGAAGGAGGGTCAGTATTTTGAACGATTGAATGGTACACAATTAAATGGTGAGTATTCTACGTCATATAAGATAATTGCCATTGTAAATATGTCGAGTTGTAAGACAGATTAGTAATGTAATTCTACATTATGAAAATAGACTGTGATTCTTTGAAAACAATAATACCATAATGATTGTATTTTGCAAACGTGTAAGCTATAGCATTCAATGCCCTTCATTGATAAAAATTACTCAGTGTATTTTTCACAATATACAGCTGTATGGTGTAAAGTTCAGATTGGTGAACCCATATAAATATTGCAGCAAGTAGTGCAGAAGACACTTAGTTAACTCTCAACTGCTGTGCTGCTAATGTAAAGTTTCTTTTTTAAACTTCTTACATTTGTTTTTCAAATAAATGAAAGTTACATGGTTCAATTGTGGATACATTGAAATACTTTTTTTCAGGGAGGCAAATATTATTTTTCAAACATGTGGAGTATCACCTCTGGACTTAGAGCAGGCTAGAGGCAATTGAAGAGAAAACTAATGGCGGGAAGTGAGAAATAAATTACAAAGACAAGCTGTGAGATGAAAAGAAAAAACAGTAAAAGCCCTGTATTGTATTGTATTTTATTGTATATTCTATTGTACTTATATCCAAGAATAATATCAACATTACAGCGTGTATTTGTTTTTTGTTATCCAAGAAATCATCTAGGTGCCCTATTGTGGTGCTGGAGAGCTGATGGGGGGAAATTTTCCTTTTCTGCATCTGATTTTTCGGGGGGGGGGGGGGGTGCGGATGACTTAAATTATTATTGAATTGTGTAAATATGTTTGCAGGATTTTATTAAGCTTCTCTCAGAGTATTCATTGTGATTCTATAGATAAAGATTCCTGAGACCTTTGTATGTGAAATTTGCATAGATATAGATTGTGTGATATATCGCTATGGATAGATACCACTTTGAGGAAATCTCATCATAACTTTTCTCAAAGTGGTATCTAGGTATTAATTAATTTGTGTCACCATACATATAACGTTAGATTATACAGATAACATTGGGGAAATTATCATTAGTAAGCAATAAGGACACTTCCAGTGGTCATCAAATGTCATCTTTATTTTTTCGATGGTAAAACAATCAATAATAATAAAACTATTTATTTATTGGCTCTTGGTCCATGTTTCGTCAGTAACAGGTAAGAAGCAAAGTTATTATTTAGAAAGTGGTGCAACATTCTGCATGTTAGTCACCACTAAAGTTTCTATATATTGTTTATCTTCACTCTTAAGGAGACAAATATGCTAAAACTTGTCACCACCCCTGCGAAGAAAGAAATCATTGTGAACGTCACACAAATGGAGGGGCATGCTACTACCTTTACACTGATAGGAAGAGGACATGGGATGAAAGTAGATCGCTGTGCATGTCACAAGGTTTAGCCATGGCTAGGGAATTGTCGCCTTATTTTTCGGCTAATTCCAATATTTGGCTTGGAGGAAAATGGAAAAACTTTGATAAATGGACTTTTGTGAATGATGTCCCTTTGGAGGAGACACTGTCTAATCAACCCAATGTATTTCATGGTAAGGAAAGTGCAGCATGTCAGACATATAAAAATATAAACTAAGGAAATTTTGACATAAAACATAAACATAAGTACAACTTTTAAATGTTACACAACTTTCATGTCTGTCTTCACAAATTTTTGCAATGTTGATAACATTTGTATTATTGTCATCTTGTCAATTTGCTTCTCATTAGATGCTGACTCTCTTGACCAATGTGGTGCATTGACTTATACTAAATCAAGCAGGGATATATCCATCCAAATAAACAAGGAAAGATGTGACAGTAAACATTATTTCATTTGTCGCTTCAGTGAGTTATAATACTTTATGCTGTTATAATAACGTGATTTATTTTTATTCTTTGTATAATCAAGACTGTCTCATGGATCTGGAAGCTCTATTCATATAATGATCAAGTAAAAAGTCAGGAGATATTTATGTTTCTTGAATTTTCTCAATTGTTTGCAATAATTATGTATTGAAGACCTGAATTTCACGTAACCATGAAGTAAAATGGCAGGAAAGAGAATTTTTTTAAAAAAATTATTTTATTTTTTATTGTTTGTACTTAAACTGTATAATCAATCTTTAACTTTAACAATGAAGTTACAACTCTGGGAGAGATATTCTTAAGAATTTCGTCCAGGAGACTGCCCAATGAAACATTATTCTTCCACAATTTATTTGATCAAAATCACAGGGAACTGGAACAATGCCAATAGCTTCTACATATCTGAATCATCCACCAACTGGTACAATGCAAGAAGCAGATGTAAAGAGCTTGGAGGAGATTTGCTTTATTTGCACAAAGGTGAGAGCTTTGAGCTGTTGCGCAGAAAGTTGCCGATTACCAGGAATGAGACGCACTTCATTGGACTTACCAAGGGAATGTGGGAGTGGGAAGGTATGTAACTGATTATCTGAACTGATTTGAATGTTATGTTTGATAAGGGGCGATGGTTCATAGAGATAATATGATAGAGTGTGTGGGTGAATCATACAACATTTCCTCTTTCATTAAGAGTCACAAATCATTGTTCCAATTCTTATCTTGTTTCAATAAAAATGGGTACATGTTTGGCTGCATTCCAGTGTGGCTCTTTGGGGTTAATTAGACTAGTCTGCCAAAAAAAAAATTGACCTTTTCTCCCCCAAATTGTAAAAGAATTAAAAAAGACAGAAGCAACAAATTGAGATGGCAACTATTGACTGGCTCAAGTTATATTACTAGTGAAAAAAATAAAAAAACAGCCAAATACTTTAATTACTTTGGCATTTCATGAAAATTTGGGAAAATCTAACATACTGTTATAGATAGGAAGCTGTCCATATTGAGTTGGACAAATAAGGAAACGTTGTAATTTCAGATCAGTGTTCTAGTCCTGGTTATTATGTACTAAATTTAGATAACATGATGAAAATTCAGATAATGTGATAAACATCATTATGATACGGACATCACTGAGGTGAATATTTGGCAGTAAAAATTAAGTTAGATTACCCGTAGTAGGATCCCAAATAAATAAATACCTGAACTTGGAGTAGACTTGAATTATTTTTCAAGTTTGTGTCATATTTATCCATTACAATTATGGAACAGCAATGAATTCACAGAAATCTTGTAAACAAATAAAGCGCCGACTTTGTAGCTATAAATACTCTTTGTATAATTATATTTAATATCCCTATTCACTCTAGTCATTTCTGCTGTCTCTTTAACAAAAAGGCCTTATGGTATTTGGTACAGTGAGGTGTTCTAGAGATCCATATGACACTAGTGCCAGCTATCATTTTATTATAAGTGATACAAATTATATATATGGGACTTCTCAATTCATGATGCAATTTTCCCTGTAATTGTCTGTTTATGTTAAGACAAGTTTTGATCATCATTAATGATCTTAATATTTCTAAAGAACCAGATAACAGTGGTACTTGGACACATGACTGGCCAATCCCAGAATCTAACGATGCTATTGGAGTATGTCTGAAGTTGGATGACAGTGGCAACCAAACCATTCAAGATTGCACTTCACGATTATCTGCCCTGTGTACAATAGGTAAATACAATGCAAATTATTATGATGATGTAAAGATTTGGTCGTGTTACACCGAATACACATGACAATTAAACCATTAAACAAGGTAATGGTGAATATAATTCAATTGATAAAATGTGGTGAAACAGTTTTGTTTGGTAATGATGATACTGAATGGATGATGCAATGTAGATCGCAACTGGAAGTACAACAGGTGCATGGATAATGTTGACTGGAATGACATTGAAGGTAATCATTGCTTATTTCCCTTAATTTTGCATCTTATGTGGCACAAGGAAAAGTTTGTTAGATGTGTATGTTGTTAATAAGAGAACATTCAATTACAGTACCAACAAAATCCAATGGAACATGTTCTAGAACCTTTCAAGGTAATTCTAATTGACACACTTTTGATTTTGCCTATTATTGATATATGAGTTTCGCCTATTTCTTGGAATCATGAGTTGAGAACAATTAATTTGCTCTGCTTTTTTTTCAGTGGATATTGTGCTGGCCTGCTCACTTGGAGTATCATTGCTTGTCAATATCATATGTATAATCATCTTCATTTTTCGGTAATTGCATTGTATTACTGTTCACCTAACAATACTTGTGTCAAGTTGGGATGAAGTATTGTAGATTGTACATAACAAACTCGGGGAAAATGGGTTACAGGGGGGGGGGGACCCTCATAATTTGAATGGTAGAGGTTCTGGGTAACCTGCTATAGAGCTATGAAATGGTTCATATCAGCCGGGAACTGGTATGAGCTGTATGTGGGGTTCATAGGGTGTAGGCACCACTTATGTCAGGTCTAAATAGGCCCTGTGCAATAAGCTGACTTGTGTGTCAAAATCTAAATAAGTGGTTAGGTATATTGTATAATGAAAACAAATGCAGCAACTGCTCCTTCGCGTAGGACTTGGCTAGTGTGTTTCCTCCTATTTTAAATGGTAGAAGTGGTTATGTTGCTCTATAATGAAAAATAATCATAATAATATATGCCTTCTACCAACTCAAAAATAAGGATAATTGATGTGCTATAATAATCTGATTTTTTACTTCATTTTCATTTAACAGCAAGGTCAGCAAAGTGCGTGTGATTTGCTTTACACCAGATTAAGGAGACATGCAACCTGATATGGATAGCTCCTGGTATGAGAGTGCTGATCTGTAACTAATTCCGTACACTCAGTGCTTATATGGACAATTATGTAACCTAATATTAATGTAGTGTGTAATGTGACAACGACATTGCTTTGGGAAAAATTTGCAGAAATAAATGGTTCTATTCAATTCAAGTTTTGCATTAGTTGTCATTTTTTATACCTAGTTTATATGAGTTTGTTCTTCCACCGAAAAGAGTATCATTCAATGATAGATACAAATGAGTGTCAGTCCAATTTGACCAAGCCTTGTCCGACAATAATATGAAGCTTATGAGAGTTAAAAGGGGGTTTCACACATAGCCGGATCAGACGCCGGAGCGTCCCGGAGGTCAACTCCGGAATACTCCCGCATACTCCGGGGAAAGCCGTGTAGACATCGTGTTCATGTCCGGGATTGTCCGGCATTGTCCGTCATTGTCCGGGGCGCTCCGGGAGCACCTTGGGACTCCGGGGGAAAAAATTAAACATGTTTAATTTTTCATGCCGGAGTTCCCGGAGTGATTTAATCCGTGTAGACCCGTGTAGACGCCCAGTAGACTCCGCCGATCTCCGTATTGACTCCGGCATGTCTCCGGCTACATCCGGCGTCAACCGGGCATGAATATTTCGCCGCCATTAACGCCGGAGAGTACAAGGAGCCACAACGGATCCACACGAATGAACACGGTGTAAAGACCGGTGATATCCGCGAAGGCACCGTGAAAATCCGGTTCACTCCTCACTCTAAACGGGACAGTCGTGTTAGCGCCGTGTTGCTTCTTGTTGAGACCGTATTGATATCGTGTACGCATCGCCAAACATTTATTTTTTGTTGACATTTAACAGCTCTTTGATCCCGGAACCCCCCGGAGGTAATAAAATGTTACTCCGGGACGCTCCGGCGTTTGATCCGGCTATGTGTGAAACCCCCTTAAGAGCTACGTATGACCACATATGAAAATATTTTTTCACTCTTGTTCATCCTTGTCCATACATGTTTCACCTGCCGCTAATCTGTAAGCTGGTCCTGGTTGCGCTTGACCACTCACAGACATACATGAGAGGAGGAAAAAATGTTGAGCATGTTTAAAACTTTGGCGGACGTTCTACTATTAAATTGTTTGTATTAGTTACGTAACTTGCTCGGAGGTAAGTCGGCGAGCATCCTACGTACATTCTTAGTACGTTGTACGTATAAACGTGACAAACTTGGCCATACGTGGCCATATGTAGCCATACGTGGCCACTGTCCATCCATATATACTCGCCATTCACTCCCACGGGCGATCTACGAGCGTTCTACGAGCGACCTACGAGTGATATACGTGCGATCTACGAGTGATCTACGAGCGATCTACGAGTGATCTACGTGCGATCTACGAGTGATCTACGAGCGATCTACGAGTGCCTCATGGATGCCTGACGGATGCCTGAGGGATGCCTGACGGATGTCTGACTGATGCCTGATGACGGACGTCCCGCGAGCGTTTTACGGACATCCAGCAAGCAATCTACGATTGCCCCACGTGATTAACAGAGCCACGAGTGAGCACGTATAGCCAATTTTTGACGTACATGGTCATACGAAGGTCTTATACATAATAGTGTGAATGCCTCTTTAGATATGAACATCAAAATATGCCACAAACAGTGATAGTAAGTAATGGGCACTACATTACTGTCACTGTTACAAACGCATCATTTATTTTTATTTAATTTTCCATAATATAACTCTGTAGCTATTACCGCAATGTATATTGATAATATACACATCAAATAAAACATTTACCTCAAACAGAATACATCATCACCAGAAGTAAATTTTATGGTTCTTCTTAGATCATTATACAATAACGATTGAGTAAACTATAATGCAATGACAATAGGGGAATCTTGCGCCAGCATGGAGATCTACATGTCATTGACATGCTTTCTATTGCTTCATAGCTTGCCAAACTATAGACCTAAGTCATAGGTACATGAAAACATGTTTGACAATATTTTTCTGAAGCATGCAAAAAAAAGAAGTGTTAAAATGCAGCATCCACTTGATAAAGTTACAAAACAAGTTCTTCTCTCTCAAAATCAAATAACTGAAAACTGCAATATTTGGCAAAGTACAGGTTGCAGACTACGTTCATATTTTATTAGCCGTACTATAATTTTTTTTGTGAACTAGGATATCTCTAACTTTAAAACATTCTAAGATCAGTAAATGCTTTAAACCTGTCCTTGAAAAACGCCAGAATTAATTGTTATCACAATTACCAAATAATATTATAAGCTTTCACCAGACACCAGACATAGTATTACTAAGCTCATAAAGGATAACATGTTAACAACAATGAAACAGCTTTAACAATGTTTGGAAAAGTTAAGTCAGTGCCCTTAAAAGTGGAATCTAGCACATTGCTATAAAACACAGATGCTGATAAATTGTAATTAATGTTAATTGTATCATGGAAAGTTTCTCTTCTCATTCAATGTGTTGCTCTATTAATAACTAGGATGCAATTTGATGTTTTCCTCATTTTTTAAATGGTTACATGCATGAATAGTTTAGATAATGATGAGGAAACTTTAGCATCAAACACAACATTGAATGAAAGCGTTAGTAACATTTTATTTATGATGTTAGCAAAGAACTCTAATAAGTTCTTTAGATACAAGCAAGGAGTTTAATAATAGTGTAAACCTTTGTATCTTTGCCCAATTTGGTTCTAAAAAACGTACTTAGAAGAACTTATGCGTTTCATGCCACCAAAATGGGATGGTCAATTGTTGGTTATGACATGGGAAATTCAATGCCAAAGCCATAGTCCATTAGGTGGGAAAGCAATAATACTGTGTTACAGGTTCATCACGAACATACACCTATTTAAACGTTTAAATGTTTAAGTTGTATAATATATATTGATGGTTTTATAATAAGGCCCAATGGATATGTGGCATATATTGATATTCCCCACGAGTGGACAGATAAGCCAGGAATCATGAGTCGCGTTAGCCTCGAGTGAAATCTGAAGCCAATCTGTCCACGAGTGAGGGAATATCAAAATATACCACATATCCACTTGGGTCTTATTTATGTCCCACAATTTTCACTTTGTAGCTGATTCCATGTTGCTCTTGTTCAATGACTTCTCATGTGGTATTAAAAAAGTCATGAATATTAATCATTACCAGGCATCAGCCATTCACAGCATTGCATGACGTTAACAAACTATGAGACGATGTCGTCACCTCAAAACTTTCTCAGTTATTTTAAGATTAAGAAAGCATTTTACTCATGACATTTACACATCATTTGATGAGGAAATAAAACATTTTATTATTCATTCTGGTGTAATTGCTTTACTGAAGTGACAACGCTCTTATGACATTGCCCTTAGGAACAGAGATACACAATAGCTTGTATCTGTGGACTGAACAGACAACGGACTTTTTTTCTGTTGAGTCATTAATTCTGGTTAAATTTCAAAATTCGAAATTTTATAGAGAGCTGACTGTATCCGGTTGTAAACTTTTGATTCCGACAACTGCATGTGAGACGCGGTGCTATTTTGAACGGCGAAGCGCTGAGTGACTTCTGCCATTAACCTGTCATACATACAGATGTATGTGGTATACATTTTACTTCCTTGTAAGGTAGACCAGGTGGTATGGGATTGGTTTTTGTCACTCTTCCCCAATCATCATAGTCACGATTGAGGTCTTGAGTTAACCTGTTAATGTCGTCCATGAATTGTTTCATTGAATGACCTCATGGGAAGGAACCATTAATGTTCATATCCAGGATCTTCTTTGGCCAGGCATCATTTGGCATACACTGGGTATGGCAATCCCAGTAGAGCCTTCTGGATTGCATATGTCTTCTTTTATGAGCTTTTATCCTAGGTAGGTGGTAATGTTCTCGAAGTGTAGCTGCGGTGGTTCCATCTGGTTTATTCAGCATTGTCATTATTTCTGGTAATCTTGTAGATGTCTTCCATGTTCTTGGGCCATGTTTTGCAACCATATAGTCAAGATTATTACGACTTGATATATCCTTTTTTCCTTAGGGTTATCATAATATAGCAATACTTGTGATCTTGATGCTTCTTTAATATCTTCCAGTTTAAAATTGAAACTCTTATTCACAAAATAGTTTTTTGTTTAAATTATTAAACTGCTCATTTATTGATATGATTGTACATGACAAACTACGTCAAACACCAATTTATATCTCAAAATCTTTATTTGCTACAAACACAAATATGCAATACACTCGCAATATACAAAATCCAACATGTATATATAATAGAACGTAACAGGGTGCTTTGCTTACGCCACTCATGAATCCTGGCCAATATGTTCATTACATATTTTGGTAGTTCTGTGACTCCGGCCGATCATCCATCTCACCACCATGATCCACTATTGTAAAGTACTCCCTGTCAAATAAAAAGTTTTATAATGAACAAATTAACTATTGCTTTAAAGAAGGAAACAAGTATGTGCAGCATGCCTCTTTCTTCTCCTGACAGATGTAACATATGTGAACATATAGGAATTACTTCTATCCCGATAACATGCTACATTGGCTTGACATTGATACGTCATCAGCAGAAAAAGGCCAATGGTGGAACCATTTTCTAATAGGATTTATATAAAATATACACCTGTCTTTTTAAAATATATTTTGCCAAATGGCATGTAGCAGCATAAAATGGAAAGTAATTTTTGCAATTCAAGTCCCAACTTTCTAGCAAATAAAAACCATTTTGGGAAAGAAAAAAACTTAAAGCTTTGATATATTCTCAACTGTGCATTTCCTGCTGCTTCCTTGTGGCCATAAGAAATGGCACAGAGAGGGGTCTTTATGGGTTAGAAAGTTGGGGTTTGACTTTTTAGAACATTTATATCTATTTTGTTCTTTCATATATGAAAAAAATATGACCAAAATACTATAGTCCCAATTTGGTATGCTTTCTGGATGCTGTCCTATTCGTATTACATCAACAAAGTTATTTGAACAATTAAAATAAGATAACAATATTGAGTGATTTATTCTCAACATTTTAATGTAATTCTTGCAAATTGCTGAAGAAGCATACCTATTTCCAGCATACCCATCACTCTGTTCACTGTTTAAGTATGAGGCTGGTGTTGGATAGCTTCTTCGCCAGCTTGCACTGTACTCTCCACTGAAAACAAAATGTTAAACAAATTAATTGTCAGAAAACTGATTACTAAATGTGATCGTACATGGCTAAATGTGTCAAAAACGCATGGTTTTGGCCTGAAACGCATGTGGCACATTTGGCCATGTATAACACTTAAACGTTTACATATTTTACATGCCTAATTTAATCTGTAACCGATTTCCTGTGTTAGTGATTGAGCTGCACATAGAAGTGTGTTGAACACATAACTATAATATGATCAGATAATGATAGTAGAAAAAGAAGACAATAAGGCATACTTCCCCATTGATATAATCTACAGTTGGGCCCATAAATTTACATTCTCTGAAGCAAGACACTGAGTGAAACTGCATTACATTAACCTCATACAGAAATTAAGGCAAATGGTTCAAAGTATAGCTTGAATTGAGAAAAAAAAAGATGAAGGTCATTAATTGAGATATGAAAATTGGAGTAAATTGTATTTTGCTCAAGTGTATGTAATCTAAACTTTTGGGCTGGAATTCATGTTCAAATTGATTCCATTATGTGTGGGTATGGCCGCGATATAGAAACAATGCAGTGCAATTATTGATAGAAGCCAATGTGAATGCTAAATAGTTGCACTATTTCAACTTTCGTTTTACAGTTCAATTTCATTGATGACTGCAGTTATTGTACCTCAAGCAATATGGAACTTATTTGCAAGTATTTTAACAAGTTAACAATTAAGGAAATTACCCAGTTTCACCATATCTGTGAATGGTGTTTATGTAATCATCTGGACTGTTTTGTGCTCTCTGCAAATTTGGTCTTCCGTTGATGCTGTTCAATGAAGATACTGATTGGCGTCCCAGTCTGTTGATCATGTCATCCAAACTTGCAAGACAAGGAGGAATTAATAGCATTCATTTCCCAGGATAACTAATTCTCTAAGTTTGTATGATACTGGCTCAGTAGTTTTTATTAATTATGTTGAAATTTAAATACTAACTTGAAAACTCCGCCGGTGTTTCGTACTTTAGACTTCCTTCTTGTCTTGATGCTTTTGATGAATAATAGGTAAAATAAAACAATATTAACCTAAAGAAACCAACATTAACTGAAACCTCACCAACAATGACAAAGATTGGTATACTAGTTTTACTGGTTGATAAAAGGATATCAAATAATTCCAAAACAAATAAGAACAAAATAGTGAAGGAAAGGAAAAAACCTCTCAAGTTAAAAATATAAAAACTTACTAATACACAATGAAGATCACTCCAATTATAATGACCAACCACGATATTCCAAGTAGACAGGATAGTAGCACAGTAACTGAAATAATCATTTCACACGATTATTCATGTTTCAGTAATATACAATAAAATTATGAAAAAGAATTATATGACTGATTTCCTTTTTTTCCAAGAAGACTAGATTCAAAGTAACACACTTTTTTTCCGCAAAATGCAATGAAAGATACAATGTAAGAGAAAGTTTCACGTTAATTAAATATTTCCGGAAAATTGTTGAATTAGGTGGTAATCAAAGATAACGAATTCTAATCAATGATTAAGATAAACATGGTAACATACTTTTTCTATCATGGTGCAATGCACGCCCAATTTTCTCTGCTTTCAAGTGCCTTGCATCATCTCTGTTATTGCTTGTGCGACCTGTTAATGTACACAATGTACCTCACACATCTAGAGTAAATTCACAGTACATATAGAATTTAATATGTGATGCTACAAAAATGTTGTATGTGTACTGAAAGTTTGATTCATTTTGAACCCAAACTAAACAAAAAATAAGTGTATAATTACACATATTTTAGGAATTTTGCACTAATTACATGTTCAATATTTCTGTCATCAGAAAAGGTGAAAAGTTTGAGCTGAACACTTGTACCAAGTGTAATGGTTATTTAGTGTAAACTGCTATATAATAGACAGGCTAGATGAATTAAGTGGCATTGATCTTCACCATATACCAGTGATAAATTTAGCATTTTAAAAAAGTATGCAAAGGTTCAAGATAACAAGATAAAAAGGACATGATAAAAAGATAAAAAAGATACACGAGGGATGACTCATGACTACAGTGTCCCAGGCACCACGGAATTAATTTAAACAAATTTCCAGTAATACAAAACAAGTCAAATCAGATAACAGTATTCAATGCTCAGTCAACTTATACAATATGTATCATGGCCAATTGTGCCACATGCGTTTTCCATGCGTTTGGATAAACGCATGGTATTTTCCTCATTATAATAAGCTAAATACCATGCGTTTTCCATGCGTTTATCCTTCTCATGGAAAACGCACGTGGCACATTTAATCATGTATGACCAGCTGCCAGAGGAAGACGTAATGATGACATGATGAGGCACACCATGTTACACATTTAACAAAAACAAAGATTTAGTGGTCACATAATTAAACGGTTACATGAAATGGTGCGTATAGTATAAACACAGAGTATAAGGTACCTCCATCTTAACGTCTTCAAGAAGGATGCCTGAGCCAGGGACCAAACCCAGCTGCTAGACTAAAATATTAATTGGTTATATCCATCCTAAGAACAGTAGAACAGGTAACATAGTGGAATATTAAATAATATACATTATTTACATACCTGTTGAACAGAAAGCATACAACTTAGCATTGCAATCTTTTGCACCCTTCATGCCTTTTTCATTTAGCGATAGGCACTGCTCTTTAAAATTACTGTTTCCAACAGTTGGCCAGTTGATTGGCCAAATCTCATTGCCACCTGTTCGAGGAAAAAAAGTTAACAGAGATTTCATATACAACCTTTTTTTTTAAAACGATTCAATATCAGAACGTTTTAACACTATTCATCATTTTCTTTGTGCCATAATAATAATGGAGAATCGTGTATAATATGGTTTATTATGTTCTACCTGCACAAGATTTTATTAGTACAGGGTAAATGCCAAAAATATTTTTCACTCCCATGTTAATTCTATTACAGGTGTAAACATACCTTCCCATTGCCATATCTTCTTGGTGAGACCGATAAACATTGTTTTGTTTCGGGATATTGGAAGTTTCTTGTTCAGTATTGCAATGCTCTCCATTGGATCCAGGTACATCAAGTCTCCTCCAAATTCCTTACATCTAATTCTAGCATTGTACCAGTCAGTGGACGATTCAGATATGTAGAAGCTGTTAAAATTGTTCCATTTCCCTATTGATATGAATAATAGCGTTGTCATTAGTTTATTCCTGTGATAGTATGTATAATGTACAGTTCAACTGGTATAATTTACGATTCAACTGCTTGCACAACTGGCCAATTTTTTTATGTTAAGTTACTTATAGCCGTACGCCAGGTTCTAGAGTTATACCAGTTGGTGGATGATTCAGATATGTAGAAACTGTTAATTAAAATGGTTCCATTTCTCTATTTATATGGAAAAATAGCATAGTGTATCAACATGATACATCTATTTTGTGTAATAAGTAACAATCACCAAAAAGTTGAAAGCATCGCATCATTCATTAAAACTTAAATTATCAGATAAGCTGACCCCACAATTTATTAAATCGTATAACTTTGATTAGCATGATAATGTGATCAGGTTTTGTGTGTCTGTACCCTTTAGTCTTTAGCTGATTGCTATGTATCTGTGCTGTTATGTATAACATATCCCATTCAAATACTTCAGTTACAAGAACAATTCATTCCATCTCCTGCTACTAAACACAACTCTTCACATTGAACACAAGTAAAAATTCTTATTTACAGTGTATCAATACATGGCCAAATGTGCCACGTGCGTTTTCCATGTGTTTGATTTTTACCTCATTATAAGCCATGTGTTTTCCATGCGTTTGTCTTTCTCATGGAAAATGCACGTGGCACATTTGGCCATGTAGCATTCAAATTGTGTTCATGAAAATAAAAGCTGCTCAAACAAAAATATGAAACTTACCCCAGCGGCAAATGAAGTGGTGGGGTTTGTAACAATTATCTTTGTTGGTCTCCATTTCTATGTGACGGTTGTCAGTTTTCGTGTAAGTCAGAACTCCACACTGGTTATGATCATCACCATCTAAATAGATAATTTGTGGTCGAAAAATTACTAATGACCATAATCAGTAAATAACTGATTAAGCAAACAGAGCCAGGCTTAGCCACCTTTTGGTACAAAACGAGTACATGCTCACGGTTAGTTGTTTAATTGGACACATATAAAAGGATGAATTTATACATTTAAGTTTACTCACTCTCGAGTGTTCTATGTGGGTTTGCCTTGGCTTTTTCCAAAGAAACATTGTTTACAAAGGTCCATTTTTCCAAATTCTTTGATCTCCCTCCTAGCCATATCTGTGCAGTTATTTGCTTGAGAGGTGTTTCCTTGTTCAGTTGAGCCATAGTTAAATTCTTTGATTTGCATAGAGCTTTACTCTCATCCCAGGTCCTTTGCTTGTCAGTATAAAGGAAGTAGCAAACATCATTCTCTTCCGATGCTTCACAATACTCTTTATCAAAACATTGGCATGAACCGTCAAATTCATTTGCTGAAAAAAAGGACGAGTGCTGTTCAATTATCAGGTTTCTCAAGATTTCGATCGAAAAAGTGGTACAGGAAAAAAAGGCACCTAATTCTACTCTTTGATTATCTTTTTGTTTAAAACTACAATTGTAGCCGAACACTGTGCAGTGAATTTATCATTCAAGTCCATACTGAATCCCTAGTGGATAGGAATTGGATCTAATAGTGATAGTATAAATAAATGTTTCGCTAGCTGCTCCAGTGGTCAAACAAATATGTACAACTAATTTCAGACTCTACAAAAAGCTGACACAATCTATTACTGTACCAGTAACTATTCAGATAAGTGACTGCCTTGCATTTGAAGTTTAATATTAAGTAATTCATATTATACGGAAACTTCAAAGGATGCATCTCAGAGTTAACCCACCCTAACAAGTCAAAGCTGCATGGGAGTATGCCCACCCCCATTCAACCATAGAAACTATCCTGAAATTTAGAGTGGTATTTCAAATAAGTCCGTACATCAGCACCACTGACCTGTATATCTGGACAGTGCACCCCACTATGGCCATATGGCTGGGGGTGAAGCCACACAAGGGTAATTAGCGGCCATCTTAGCACTCCCTACTCACCCCATGTTCACCCCTTGTGTCCTAGTTTTTCTCACCTTTTTTTGTTTATTGCACCAATTTCACGCGAATTTTCGATGATATGCCTCGTTGTGCAGCCTGGGGATGCAACAATGTTCAAAGTAAAGACAGTGGGAAGTCATTTCATCAGTGAGTATCTTGTTAATGTCTGTTTTATAACACTAAATGTGTGTATTTAAGATATAACACGTGCAATTACCCCAAATCTAAGGCCATGACAAGTTGTTGCATGAGTGAATCATGGTCTTGTAAATAAGAGTGAAAGTAAAACATCTACAAGAAGCTGCACAGAATATTTTCTTCATAATATTATGTCACATGTTTTCAGAACTAACCTAAATCAGCTTTGTGTATTACAACTCAATAAGTATCTGTGTTAGCAGGTCCTTGATTCCCATTTACAAATTTAGTAATGATAAAACTAAAAAAAAAAAACACCATTGTTCATCATAATGAATTGCAAAAGTATTGAAGAATCCTTGCACATGTGTATTGTTATAGATTTCCAAAGGCTGAGGCAAGAAGGAAGGAATGGGTAGTTCAGCTAAGGAGGAAAGATTATTGGCCATCAAACAAGGCTGTCATTTGCTGTGATCACTTCACTGATGATTGTTTTGACAGAACTGGACAAACAGTGCGTCTTAAACCCAATGTCAAACCTACAATCTTCACGATGGTATAGTAGCATCAATGGCAAACCAGGGTTTAGTGATGAGGTGATGTGTTCCCTCAAAGGTAAGGCTGATGAAGCCAAGGCAAACAACAAGCCACTACTTTGTTCACTTATGATTGATGAAATGGCCATAAGGAAACATGTTGAATTTGATGGCAATGAAATGATTGGTTATGTAGATTTGGGTACAGGTATTGTTGACGACACAGCTCCATTAGCCACTGAGGCCCTTGTATTTATGGTTGTTTGCATGAATGGATCATGGAAGGTACCAGTTGCTTACTTTCTTATCAAAGGTTTATCTGGGTCAGAAAGGGCTAATCTTGTTCATCAGTGTATTTCAAAACTGAGTGATGTTGGTGTTACAGTTGTTTCTTTAACTTGTGATGGTCCCTCCTGCCACTTTTCAATGGTAAAGGCATTAGGTGCTTCCATGGATCCTGAAAATCTGAGACCCAACTTTGATCATCCTTCAGTTCCAGGGAAGCGTGTCTATGTTTTGTTAGACGTTTGCCAAATGCTGAAACTAGTCAGAAACACTCTTGGATCATGTGGCATTGTAAAAGATGGTGCAGGGGAGAAGACAGAATGGAGCTTCATTCAAGAACTTTGCCAGTTGCAAGAGTCTGAGGGATTTCACTTAGGAAACAAATTAAGACCTGCCCATGTGGCATGGAAGTCACAAAAAATGAAAGTCAACCTTGCTGCACAAACTTTCAGTGTCAGTGTGGCAGATGCAATCGATTTTTCTAGAGATCAACAAGGCACCCATAAAACAAGAAAATGAAACTATGATGTTGGGATTCTTGAATGAAGCTTACAATGGCGTTCTGTCCTGTCGAGAGATGGAGCTACGACCACACCGGTCTTGCTATTGTTTAATGACGTCATCCAACTATAACGTCATCAAATGCACTGATTGACCTTTTGTTGATGACGTCATTGAACAATTGCGAGACCTGTGTGGTCGTAGCTCCATCTCTCGACAGGACAGAACGCCATTACATTCTGAATCTGCAGGAGCCCACTGGAAAGCCAATGATCAAAAGTTCTAGGAAAACTGGTTTTGTTGGGTTTTTGGCTGCCATAAAAAGCGTGGAAGCTATGTATCATGAGTATGTGAAAATACCAGAATCACCATTATCTTATTTGTTGTGCTACAAACTCAGCCAAGACCACCTTGAATTGTATTTTGCAGCAGTCAGGGCTTCAGGGGGATTCAATAATAATTTTACTGTTCGGCAATTTCAGGCCTCTTTCAAAAGAATGCTGTTGCGTCATGAGATCAAATCAGTAAATGGAAATTGTCAGGCTCAGGATTTGATAACTTCACTTTTTGTGACAGAGCCCAATGTTAGACAAGCTGTACCTGACAAATCTGGTGATATTAATGTATCACGAAGACACAATATTTTGTTAACACCTGATGATACTGAAGATATTGATGACCTCCCTGACTGCATTCCTGAAATGCCATCCTTGTCTTTCTTCAAAGAAGCGGTCATTGGTTACATCGGTGGGTTTGTAGCACTTTTAGTCATGAAAAGGATCCACTGCCTGCAATGCCAGGAAGCATTGACCACTGCATCATTTTCCACACTGGAGCCCTACCACAGCCTCATTCAGATCAAAAATAGAGGTGCACTAACCAAGCCTTCTGATAGTGTTATCAAGATATGTATGGTGACAGAAAAGTTTCTTCAAAGGCTTATTATCTCCTCAGAAAGTAATGTACCAAGGGGTAGTGGGATTACTGATGCAATATCAGTTGCTGTTCTAGGAGAAACTGCACTTTTAGTATTTGACAGTTTGTACAATCACATGTTTGATTCCGAGGGTCATAATAATCATGTGTTTGCTCTAATAAAATGTGTGTCATCTTGTTATGTAAAAGTGAGACTGAATCACATTGCCAAAAGTGCAGCTAATCAAGCCACTGGTAAACGTGTCCGAAAAACACTAGGCAAAATGATCTTATTAAAAAACCAGTAAGTGTTCAATTCAATACTGCGTTCATACTTTCATACTACAGTAATATGCAATGGACTTTATTGTTGTAAAATGTGTTTACTCATTGATTGATACAAGCTTATTGTTACTTTTTAACTTATTTATATTAATGTTGATTTGTCGAACTTCCCAGTGCCATGACACTGTTTTCATGTCTTATCGTTATGTATTGTACATTTTATTTTAAGACTCTTACATTATATATTTAGGATTACAGGATATTGATTTATCTACAATTGTATTGAGTGTGTTTTTTTAATAATGGTATTGTATTGCTGATTTATCAGAATATTCACAAAGAAAGTTTTATCTTGATAAGTGAATAAACACTTAGTTTATGCTAAATTTGCTTCTCATGTCTTCATTGTTACAAACTTGACAATCTATGTATTTTTTAATATTTAAACTTGTCATAACTGCATCTTTGACCCTAAAGCATATAAAATATCCAAATACTAAGTCCCAAAGTCACAACTTCTCAGATCTTAATGCTGGAATAGTGAGTGGAGTCACTGGGGTGCTGGAGCAGTGGGGAGTGGTAAGATGGTGGGCCTGTGGCTTCAACCCCCCCAGGGTCTGTGCACTGTCCAGATATACAGGTCAGTGATCAGCACTGATTGATTGTCACCGTAGTACTTACCTGCATTTAATGGAATTACCGTCACTAGCCAAAGAACTAGAAAAGGTAGAAGAGACATGGCTTCTTCGTCAATTCATGGTAAGTAGAAATACAGTTTTGGTCTGTATATCATGTGACTTTCCTCATCATCAATGTTGTGTTTCCCTTTCTTTTTTTTTTATGTGTAAAACAAGGAAGCTTCAATAATTAGTGAAACACTATTGATGGGTTTTTACATGACAAAACAAATTTCTACATATATTTGATTTGATTGTAATGCGCCACATAAGGTAAATATGGTAATAACAATAATGATGTAATGGTTAACTTATCAATCTAAACCTACTGTTGGAGAATAAACTTACTCCTTATAGATAGATAGATGGATAGATAGATAGATAGATAGACAGATAGATAGATACATAGATGGATAGATATATAGATAGACAGATAGACAAATAGATAGATAGAGTGATAGATAGACAGATAGACAGACGGACATACAGATAGGTAGATAGGTAGATAGATAGATAGATAGATAGATAGATAGATAGATAGATAAGTAGATAGATAGATAAGTAGATAGATAGATAAGTAGATAGATAGCTAGTTAGATAAACAGATGGATAAATAGATAGATGTATAGAGAGGTAGATAAATAGATAATAGATAATCTTTAAATGACTACTAAACTTTTCAGTCGGAATTCTTTGATATTTATGATTAAATTTTTATGACACAGCCATAATTTACACTAAATCAAACACTCTTTACTTCATATCTGTTTGTATGAACAGAGAGTGGTTTTGGATTCCACTGGATCATTGGCTATATATAGAGAACTACTATTCTATGCTGCATAGAAGTTTGGATGAAGTTACTAAGTTTGGTAATAGTGCAGTTATGGGGGCTTTCTTCAGGTACATTTCTATGTTAACATACCAACATAATTAAAGTGGTTCTATTATCTATACATTCTATATAGGTACTTTATTCTGTAATTTCAAAGATAGCTAACTTGAAAAGGCTTTCATATACAACACTACAAAAAGAGAAATGAGAAAAATGACCTATCCTTGCTGGACCTAATGACATTTCTTTAGGTTATGAAATTTGAGATTGTTTCCTTGTTTTTTTTTTTCAGATGCTGTAATAAACTATGGATGCCGACACCCATGCAATACATGATAAAATACTACCTAAGTTGCTCTTCTCAGATTGTATGTATTTCCAATACATTATTGCAGGAATCGTCACCTATATGGTTTAGAACATGACTATGGGCAAATTAAGTGGATTTCAGACTTGTGTGTCATTACTCATTTTATAATATGGTCAAACTTTTATTATTCCATTGATATTTTGTGCAGAATGCCAATTGTCCGATCAGTCTGATCAAGATGGAGGACAAAACACCAGTGAGTATGAAGCATTTTTGATATCACATAACACCATGCATAGAGGTATTATTTTAAAATTTCATCTTAGCGGTGCCAGAAAACAGTTACTTGTTTTGACCAAATTTTCCACTCTTAAAATGCACTGAACAACATAATCAATAATGGTGTCATTTTGAGAAATGCCTTCTTGAAAATCATACTTGCAGCAAATGAAATAGGTTGATATATGAAAACATAAAAAACCATTCAAACTTCATTCATAAGCTACATCTGATGCAGCAGACATGTGTTTTTTAATTTGTGTTCAACTTATAGCCTTTTTCTTCTTCAGCAATGATCATTATAGTTCTTGTATTCATAGTAGTTATATTGGGGATTGCGGTAATTGTATATATTGGTCATTTTTTGCCGAATGTAAGTATTATCCTTGTTTTTATTCTATCCTAGTCTTTATTATTGTATTCCTCACTGTGTTTTAGATAAACGTAATCCACCAAACAAATTGATTTATGGTTCTTCAGGCATCTTCCTCTATATGATTACTGGAATTATTTTTAAGGAGAATCGATGTAAATTAGTTCCTGAACCTCGTGATCTACATACAAAAACATGTGCAACAATGCCTGATCACATTTCTGTATAATTTCTAAACCTCTGCACTGTCTATATTATCTATGATTAGTATAGAAAGTTAACTGCATGATAAAATTATGTAAACACTAGATTATATTCATAAATACCCAGATAGCATTCCAAATCGTTTCAACATTGGCAAGATGTCGACGATGTTGATACGATGTTGTAACATCAGTGGCCAACATAGAAACGATGCTGGGCCGATTTGGTATGCTATCATGGTATGGCTTGAAATGAAACTTTATAATTTGTGTAATATCTGTCCAATATCAATTAGGCAATGACTATGTGATAATATTGAATCTATTGAAAAGGTATATAAATGAGAATACAGCATAACAGAAAAACAAGCAGAAATGGAGTCGGACACAGACATAGTCATTTGTACATAGCAATCATACACCTATTTGCCAATGCTATAATTTCTTCTTATTTTTTCTTATAAGTAAAAACAGGAAACAACTGGAAAAAGGAGAACGCAGCAGAAGTGTAAGTATGCATTTTAAATGACATTGCAACTTTTATGCACATAATTGTAGCTGATATGCATTATTACTTTATTAATTTTCACGAAAAGTACATCAACCACTTGAAGCATAGTGGATGAAGATTATAACAATGCAGTGATATCAAATGTGTGTGAAGAAGTTGGAAAAACATCTGTAATCACAGGATGTTTTCAATCAAAGAAAGTGAAGCATCACCAGTTCCACAAGAAGATGAAATGGAAATTACAAGTGCACAAAAGCCAATAGAAACTAAACCGGACAAAACTGAACAAGAAAGTATTACTATGAGAAGCAATTCAGAAATAACACATTATGAAGAGGATCCACAAAACTCAAGTGATGTAAGCAATAATTTCATATTAATATAATGGAATATTAGAATAATTAAGAATAACTTTGGGTTTTTTACCGTAATACTTGTTTCCATGGACAAAAAAACATTTGACAAGTACTTGCATTTTGCGTAACAGGCAATTGGAATTGTGCGAGAGAACCGTAAACAACCTCTTTCACATAAAACAATGTACATGTCAAGAAATTTATATGAATCAAATATATATAACAGAAATTGATTTGCTCGTTTCTAAGCAGCAATCCTCAAATTCTGAATCTTATGAAAATGAAAGGCCTATTAAGGGAAATGTAAAAGCCAGGAGGGAACGTTTTAAGGTCAGTTACATGATATTTTATGATTTACTAATGCCCTTATATATAAACATGATGTACAATGATTGACAGGTTAAATCTAATGGAACATGATCAAAGCACTTGTTTTACACAAATAATCATGCAATGGACTATATCATATGTACTTAAATGAAGATGGATTCCTTTCCTTAACAAATTCCATGAGCATGGCATACAATATTATACATTATATATAAATAGGTTCGATAAGTTATGTAGGATTTTTAACAATATGCATTAAAAATGAAGTGTGCATTTCTTTCACTGAAAAAACATTCAAGGCAATTCAAAATTTCCAGCAAAAGGAAACAAAAAGGCCGCCAAGAAGAACTTCCGAAGGAAAGTTGATCCCAATAACAGTGACTTGGCAAGTAGCTAATGTAAATTTTTTAAAGTTAATCCTAAGGTACCAAGTCTTTTTTTTTTCACAAGTTAATAGTTTGTATCTGTACCCAATAACATTGTGGGGTACCGTTTGTACACATTTAGTGTACTATACATTCTTTCCTCATCATACCACTAAAATATAAGAATTAAATCAAAAAGCCACCATCACCAAGAGAAAACGTGCTTCATGTTACAGGATGAACAATTCTAGACTTCGACAAATAAAAGCTATCTGAAAGGTAAGTTTAGATTATGTAGTTTTATATAATGATAAGAAATGTATTAGATTGAAAGGACTATATTAATTAAGCAACCAGAAGCATGCCTATTAATCTCAATATTAGGAACAAGTTTAAATAAATTTACCATTAAGATTTTGAATAGGCAGTATTTTCTTATAAATCTAGGTTTTAAAATTATTATTATTATAGATACTTTATGAAAATGCCTTATGAATGATAGAAGTATACAACAATATAAGTCGGAACATTCTATCCTGACTGAAACAATATGCTCAACCAACCTCACAGAGGAGTCTAAGGGAAAGACTTTGTTAATACCATTTCAATTTCGTATCAGGTATGGTGAGCAGTCACCTACGAACTCCTTCGGCTTATCTACGAACTCATACGAAGTCCTACGGATTCCTACGACCAGTTGCATTCCTATAAACTATTAGTAGCTCACCCATGACATTCCACAACCTGTTTCTGATTGTAGAATGCTATGATGATTTTTGAACATTTGACGAACTGTTGTAGTTTTTCAAGAACTGTGAAGAAATGTGGCACGCTGTGCTGATTAAAATGAACTTTTACAATATCATATACAAACTTATTGCCGAATTTGTAGTTTGTGGCATTTCGAAGTGCCGATATGCAAGTTGTAAAGGAGTAACTGTTTAAATAAATGTTAATGTTGCATCATAACTACATATACTCCATTATAATATCACAATAGGTCATTGTTACGTAATAGGGACCCCCCCTAAACTTATAATATCAGCCAGCTCTGGACTCCAGTGGGCCTTCCAAATAGCCCGGGGGCCCTATAATTAAAAAACGATTAAGACCCTTTGATCTTATGATATCACCGCCAAGGACCAGAGTAGGGGTGCATACAGCCTCAGGGCACTATAATTAAAAGGTCATTAAGCAGTCAACCTTGTCAGGTGGGGGTAAGAACAATAGCCTATTGTATTAGATCCCTCACACCCCTTCTTAAAAGGTCATTAAGCAGTCAACCTTGTCATGCCTGGGTAAGAACAATAGACTATTGTATTAGATCTCCCACACCACTACAATAGTGCCAGTTTATCTACAAAGGATGCCGACCCCTCAGGCTATAAGATTAAAGGATCCCCTGCAAGCCCCCCGGCTATTAAGATCAGGTCCTACTCAAGCAAAACGTTAGTTCTGCCTCAGGCCCTAAGGCCTGTGGTTATGACGTATGGAGTGCGTTCCGCATCACCAAGAAAGACCTCAGGCTAAAATGTAATCATGTGTAAATATATATATATTTTAGGACATGCTAACTTAAATTAAATGATTTAATAAATCTCATTACTAATGCAATGCCATGTAATACAACAGCCTTCAAGGATAAGTCAAGTGTTATAAAAAGCAACACAACAGTTGCAGTGTATAACGATGTGAAATTAACCCTAACCCTAACCCTAACCCTAACCCTGAAACCCTAACCCTAACCCTAACCCTAACCCTGACTTTTTAAATTTCAAAATTAAATTTTTATTATAGGTGCATGTTTTGCAGTTTGTTTTGTTAGTTATATGTATTTCTTGTTTGTTCTTTTTATGACAATGAACTTTCTTTGCACTGATGTGAAACATACCTTCTCCATATAGGATAGAAGACATGATCTCTTGAAAATGAATCATTGAACCATATCTCAACAACATATAGGATTTTGAATATAGCTAAGACACTGACCAGGTGGTCATAGATGTCTGGCCATATCTGTGCGTTGATGCATATAGTCAGCCATTGTGGACATGCTGTGTGCACTGATGTGGAACCAACCCTTTGTGAAATTATGATGAGTCTTTTAAGTGGCTAACACTGCCTAACAGTACACAGCTGTTTTTCTGTTTTACTTTAGCTTTTTTCAAAGTAGGCTTACACTACAAGGGTTATTGAGGTGATTTAATTACAGATTGAGAAACAAATAAGTCAATATACGCTTCCCTACGGTCAGTTCAATTAGTCTGTTTCTTTAATGAAGACAATTGTTATTTTATATTTAAGTTTTAATCTTTAAAATTGATCAGTTGACATTTTTTTAATGTTTTTGTAGTTTTGCAGATTGTAAAATTAAATGTTTTACTTTTGTAAAAATATTGTGAAATTATGATGAGTCATCTGAGTGTCATAGAGGGTCTGAATATGTCTGTGCATTGATACATATCATTAGTCATTAATTTTTTTTACTCTTGTAATTTCATTTTAACATTTCAGTAATAAGTTAGTGTTTTATAATTAAGATAGGTTTGTGTTTTTATTGTTTGCCTTTTTATTTCATATATTAATTTTTTTCTAGTTATGTTTTATTTTTATTCTTTTTATGACAATAGGTAGAAGTGTCCATGCTCCTGGGCCCCAGACAGGTGGTCATACATGTCTTGACATGTTCTCTACACTGTTGTGCACTGATGTGAGACTAACCTCTTGTGAAATTGTCTGTGCATTGATGCATATCAATGGTCATTGTGAAATTGTGATGAGTCAATGGTGGCCTGGTTATGTCTATGTATTGGTGAATACCGATTGCGATTGTGAAATTATGATGAGTTATCTGTGTACCAATGTGGACATGTGACATTATACAACATTAATGAGTTATGTAAACGTGTTAATTATGAACACCTTGACACAAAAGAAAAATATAATGATCATTAATGAGCTATGTACAGGTTATGTAATTTTAACTTACGACCATTAACGAGGTATGTAAGTTGTTGTGAAATTATGAGGTCTGAGTATGTAAATTGATGCATATCATTAGTCATTAATTTTTTTTACTCTTGTAATTTCATTTTAAAATTTCACAATTAAGCTTGTGTTTTATAATTAAGATAGATTTATGTTTTTGTTGTTTGCCTTTTTTTTTAGTTGATGTTTTATTTTTGTTATTTTTATGACAAGAAGTAAAATTGTACATGCCCTTGGGCCCTGACCGGTGGTCATACATTTTTCCATGTGGTCCATAATGGTCTTTCTAGTGAGGAGGGATTCAGGTCTCATATGAATAACAATATCCTGTCTGAGATCATTGTGCTGTATGAATGAGATTAGTGTGTAATTTGATTGGTCTATGTGCATGGGAGGGCCAAACAAGTCTGGACATGCAGCATACTTGATGACCTATGAGTTATGTAAACGTGTTAATTATGAACACCTTGACACAAAAGAAAAATATAATGATCATTAATGAGCTATGTACAGGTTATGTAATTTTAACTTACGACCATTAACGAGGTATGTTAAGTTGTTGTGAAATTATGAGGTCTGAGTATGTAAATTGATGCATATCGTTAGTCATTAATTTTTTTTACTCTTGTAATTTCATTTTAAAATTTCACAATTAAGCTTGTGTTTTATAATTAAGATAGATTTATGTTTTTGTTGTTTGCCTTTTTTTTTAGTTGATGTTTTATTTTTGTTATTTTTATGACAAGAAGTAAAATTGTCCATGCCCTTGGGCCCTGACCGGTGGTCATACATTTTTCCATGTGGTCCATAATGGTCTTTCTAGTGAGGAGGGATTCAGGTCTCATATGAATAACAATATCCTGTCTGAGATCATTGTGCTGTATGAATGAGATTAGTGTGTAATTTGATTGGTCTATATGCATGGGAGGGCCAAACAAGTCTGGACATGCAGCATACTTGATGACCTTAGATGACCTACAGTTGATGACCTTAGATGACCTGCAGTGAATGACTCATACCAGTCTCTTCATTGGGGTCATGATCCTTTGTTCCTTCTTCATTCAATCTCCTCATAGGTTCAAGTTGCCAAATTATGCCATTTCTACTTTCATCATCAGGAATTATTGGGTGAATTATGTTTTTCTCAGTATTGAAAGTAACAGTAAGCTTTTTAAGACTGATTTTATCTGTGTGTCTTTCCATTTCTGAATGATAAAATGTTTCTCTCTCTTTATTTATAGAGACCAGAGTTATTTTTTGTTCAGCATGTATGATCATGTTGCTGTTATAGAGTATTTTTAGATCCAAACAGATGAGTCATAAGATGAAGTAGTGAGACATTGATCAGTTACCATCAAATAACATCAAAGGATAGACAGGGGGTAGGATGTATCCATACTTAAGTATAATGAGCCTAGTATGTAATAGTAATGCATATAGGTAATTTATTTTTAGAAACTGACTCATGTGAAATAATGTCAATTTTCACTGTCAACAATGATCAAAGGGGTAGAATTGTAAGCATTAGGCTAAACTATCATCCTTCAAAGGAGAGGATCGAGGTGACAGCTCTCACCTGGTGAGGTCATGACCTTTGACTAGGGTAAATAACACTGGTCTCCCCTCTGGTGAGTCACAAGGGTAAAAATAGCAGATCTCCCCCCTGGTGAGTAACAAGGGGAAAATGGCAGCAGCCCTCTGGTTGGGGGGGGGGGGGGGTATGCTTTTTAGGTCAGAGGACTGTAGCGTTTAGTTGTCTAGCCTAGAATATCTGTCTAGAATTGTCTAGCCTATCTATATTTGTTCTAGACTTCTGTTTATATATCTGAGTAGATTAGAGTGACTTATTAGAGAGGGAGTGGCTTATTAGACAGGGGGGATGCAAATGGGGGGGGGGTGGGGCTAGAGGACATAGAGAATGAAAGTTAGTATGGGAAGTGCCCCTGTGCTAATTAAATATTGGGATCAAGGAGGGGGGGTCAATGAAAGTTAGCATGGGGACAGGGGATCAAAGGGGGGTCAAGTGGGATCAAGGGGGGGTCGATGAAAGTTAGCATGGGAAGAGGGGTCAAGTAGGGTCAAGTGGGATCCAGGGGGGGGGGTGGGGGTGGGGGGTTGATGAAAGTTAGCATGGGAAGTGCCCGTGTGCTAATTAAATATTGGGATCAAGGGGGGGGGGGGGTCAATGAAAGTTAGCATGGGGACAGGGGATCAAAGGGGGGTCAAGTGGGATCAAGGGGGGGGGGGGTCGATGAAAGTTAGCATGGGAAGTGCCTGTGTGCTAATTAAATATGGGGATCGATGAAAGTTAGCATGGGGACAGGGGATCAAAGAGGGTCAATTAGGGTCAAGTGGGGGGTCAAGTGGGATCAAGGGGGGCGGGGGGTCGATGAAAGTTAGCATGGGAAGTGCCTGGGTGCAAAGAGAAAGGTCAAGTGGGGTCAAATTTTTGGTGATTTTTGGGGGGGTCGGCTAGAGGACATCGAGGATGAAAATTAGCATGGAAAAAGATACCGGTATCAAACCTACCCCATATAGTAGTCCCGCTCTGAAGCGCAAGTACTCAAAATGTAAAAACCAGGAGTCATGGTCCAAGTACCGCAAACAACGAAATCTAGTAAATAAACTGAAAAAAACCTCCTTCAAGTACTTCAACATATTGTTCAATATATTATATGAAAGTGATGCATTAGTAAATAACACATTTGACATATCTAATATTTTTAATGATTACTTTGTCAATGTCACACAAGATCTATGTGAATCCAATGATGTGAACGATATGTTCATTACAAAGATCATCTGAGCATCAGAGTGATCAACTGTCATGTAAAACCTGAACAAATACTTTAACTTCAGCCCTGTAACCACCACTAAGATATATACAAAACTAAACGACTTAAATCCCAAAAAAGCTGCAGGATTCGATAACATATCACCAAAATTCCTTGTGCAAAATACTTAGGGAAACATTAACACCTATCATAAACTATAGATTAGGTACACTGAACTACCCAGACTATGCAAAAAGAGCTGAAGTTTCACCTCTATACAAGAAAGATAATCAGATAAATAAATCAAACTACAGACCCTTAAGTATACTAACTTCAACATCAGACATTTTTGAAAATATTACTTGCGAACAACTATTAGATCACATAAATGACCTACTAGACACTAATCTTGCAGCTTATAGAAAGAACTACAGTTGCAACAATGTGCTTCTAAAATGTGTAGAAAGTTGGCGCCAATCACTAGACAACAACCAACATGTAGGTTGTGTACTGTATCTGAAAAAGTTGTTAAGCTTCTAGAAGTTCAAATTGACTGCAAAATATCATTTTCTCAACATGTATCTCTGATATGCAAAAAAGCTGCCGGGCAGATAAATGTATTAAAAAGGTTATGCAAAAGTTTTGACAACTTAACAAACTTAAAAATATATGAATCTTTCATAATATCAAACTTCCTGTATTGCTCTGTAGCATATAATACTTCTTTGACAGGTAGTGCACTCCTATGCGCTACTACGTCATTTGCTTGACAAGTCATAGATATAGCACAATCTTGTACTTTCGGAATCCTTAGAAGTAGCTCTATGAAGCTACGGGGGATGCCATTTTTTCCCATAGCAACATTGCTTGAAAACTGTTACCATAGCAACGAACCCAGGTTTTCAGGAAATGTTATATTTCTTTAAATTTCTTTGCCACTGGTACTGACAGACTCTATCCAAAATAATCAATGGTATGTCACTTCCTATTGAATCCAACTTCTTTGAAAGGCAGTGCACTCCTTACTTAATGAGAGACAATTTTAAATTAGTAAAACCCATGTTTAAATACTTTCAAGTATGGACATAAGTCATTCCTCTTATATCAAGGTGCTTTCATATGGAATAGTCTCCCATATCATTTAAAACATGCTCCAGGTATATCAAGCAAAACACTCCAACCATATAATGGGGTTAATGTGAGACATGGCGTGGACTCCCAGTCTTATCATCTCATCAATACATCAACTTCTGTCTGGAATGTATTCATCCTCTCCAAGTTATATATGTAACATTATAAAAATCATATTTACATTATATTTGGAAGTTGAAAAGTACACAAAGTTAAAGATGAATTTACTTACCTTCAGAGCTGTGTGTGTTAATGGTTAGACCAGACTTTTAATGTGGCGTTCGTCACTTTTTACTGAAGGCTGTGCAGTTACCGAAACAAAAGAAGTTACTATACTGTATATTGTGCATGGGCGTTGCATATTTTAGGGATTACCCCCTCCCCCCCAATACCCCTTGCTCTTGGGCCAAATTGTATCCAAATTATACCTATTCATAATAATGTAAAATATGTAAAATAGCCCTGGTTCTGTGTGTTTCGTAGCCACCTGGTGGAAATACAGAGAAAATTCACTATTGCAATATAGGCTGAGCTGGGGAATCCCCTGTCACTTAACTGTCATATATTCAACTGCAATTGAATTTGTACTCTACGCTCACCCTATTATTAAATATCAGATATAGTTATATATCTACTGAAGCCTTATTTTTATTCTAATGTGTCTAAAGTCAATTTCTATGTCTCAATGCTATGGGTCTGAAACTTATATGACCAGCTACCAGAGGCAGATGTAATGATGAGATGAAGGCTTGATATTTCACTAATTATAATATATAGTATTTATACTATTAATTCTGCAAAATTATGTTGCTGTACATTTCTAATTGTGTCCCCCTCCCCCATTAATAAGTTTGCTATTTTATTTTTTGCAAATTTGTCGAGATATGCTACAGCCTGTTTGTTTTTGTGATCTATTGGTATCCTTTAATTAGTATCCATACTATGGCTATGCAATTATAGAAATTGCGCATTTGCCATCATGCTTATTTTGTCCACCCCCCCCCCCCCTCCCCCTCCCTCAGTCCCCATTAATAAGTTCGGAGGTCTATAGTAAAAATTTACACTTAGGCTATAAGTCATTTTTTATTTCTAAAAATTGCGCTGCAAAAGCCTATTTTTTCAAGTGATAACAATAACCCTCAGCGAACATCCCAAAGGCTTATCCCATTTGAGGACGAATTGTTTTGTGGACAAATTGACCATCTGCGATGGCACTTACAGAAAAAAAAGCAAATTATGAAAATGAATGAGATTGCCCCCCCCCCCCTCCTAGGCCCAAAGATTATTTCGAAATACTTTAAAAACAAGCAAAATCGATCCAAAATATGAAACAATTTCTTTTTTGCAATTCGTGAATATTGATGGTTGTCTAGGTTTAGTTTGACAGACCATGGCATAGGTTCCCTATAGGTGGTTTTTAATGGAACTGACAGTAGAGGGAGCTTTTGATAGTCAGAAAATAAGAGATAAACATATATATATATACTTTCATTGTACCACTTCATGTCATTCATGAGAGAGAGAGAATTTATTTATTTGACCAAATTAAATAAAACAAACAAAAGCAGCAAATTACAAAGAACAACAATAAACATTAAATAAATAAAATAAAATAAAAAAGTCAAAATACATATAATCTCTTTACCTTTGGTCAGGAGACATCCACTAAGTTCTTATTTTTAAAAAAAACGCTGACGTGGATGCCCCCGTAAAATCATATTTAAAAAAAATAATGATAATAATATTAAAATGAGAAAAAAATCAAAAAATTAATAGAAAAAAAAAATTAATAAAATACATTCATATATAAATAACAAGATCTAAATATAAGAAATAATGATGGTATGAAAATTAAAGTATGGACAAATGCAAATTTAATATAATAAAAAAGTTTACAACAGGGATCAGTTCTTAATTGTGATTGTGTACTGGGTGGTACTGGATGACATGTGTGTCACAATGTAAACAGAGTATACGAAGTAAATGCCATACAATAACAGTCTTCACGATGCCAAGGTGCAGTTTCTGCACTATAAGCATTTTTATATATTGTGATCTATGTGCTTTAACATGCATGTATATAACTGTGAAAATGCCTTGTGGTATATACTCCATATTCAAATGTTGTACTTATATTAAAATTGTGATAATGAACAGTATTAACTGTAGCTATATATGTATTTAGGGTTACTGTACACATGTGATATATGTATATATATATTTAACCAATGTATGTAAACAAACATTAATGCTCTTATAATCGTGCTATTGTTCAGCAACTGGGGTCATGGATGTGTAGATAATCTATTGATAATGTATACATATATGTACCCTTAACTTTTATACCATGTATATACATTTAATATAGGAATAGTGAGTAGAAGTAGACTTAGTACATGTTTTTTATCTGATATTTTTAACAAATGTATCATGTATGATATTGCTGTGTGAATAAAAGCATACATAGTAACAATGAAAGCACAAGAGATAAGTAGTAAATAAAACTATGATAAGAAATTAGTCTTTTTCATTAGGTACATATACATTGTTGTACCAGATCTTACCCCATTCTTCTTATCAAATCAATATTTTAATTGATTGAAATGCAGAAATCCCATTTCGACCCCAATGAACAACGAAAACATTATTTTAATTCATTGAAATGCAGAAATCCCTTTTCGACTCCAATGAACAACAAAAACATTATTTAATTCATTGAAATGCAGAAATCCCATTTCGACCCCAATGAAGAACGTAATTCCATCAAGAGTTTATGTTTGCCAGAACATATGATTTATTTAGACATCAATACAGTATAAAAGGCATATGCATTATATACATTAAAATTTGTAGGATTCAGTTTCAAGTGAATAATGTATTGTACCGGTTTATCCAGGAATGTTGGAGGGGGGAGGATATTACAGGGGCGGATCCAGAAAATTTTTCACGAGTAATGCATGATTCACAACATGAATAATCAATAACAAATAACATCGATATTCATGAGTATTTGCTCGATGCTATTACATTACTTGTCCATCCATGTACATATCCCATTCTGCTTTAGTTTGACACACGAAGCATGGCAAACAGAAAGTCAGAGGCAGACAGTCGATGCACAAATCTCCCTGGAATAAAAAAAAACATACAACAAATTGAAAAAAAGATTCCGGTAGCAAAACTGTATAAGGGTTCTTCTTTTAGAAGGCGTTCCAGATAGGATACGATGTTAAATCGGCCGATGTATATTTCCCACTGGCGGATCTAGCCCGGCCTCTATGGGGAAGGGGGGAGGCAAAGCATTACTATTAATGTCATGGGCCACTATAGAAATTAAGCCCCCCCCCCCCCCGGATTCGCCAGTGATATTCCCATAGTTGACCTGATGTGGAAAAACCTCAGGCTGACGACAAGGAATCTGGGCCAGTTTCTTCCTGATCTTTTCCTGGAAAGGTTGTTGTAGTGCTGGGGCAGTAGAGGAGAAGCATCTTCACGATGCCAAGGTGTCATTGTCGCTCATGGTGGAAAAAAACTAATTTATGGGCCAATCAAACACCAGCTTACACCATGACGCTATGACATATATATTCCAAATATGGTAAGGCCTTCCCAGATTGCTCAATGAGTTTCTGTTGCTCATTCAGAGCCAAGGTTGCTAAGCCAGCTCCCATGCACAGCACCTTGGCAGGTGGGAAAATGGTGGACAAGTTAATTTGGCCGGTGGTCCAATTAGACCAGTCCAGTTGAAGCCATGTGGTGGACCACTTGATTATATGCCTCTCAGGGTAGTTAATGAATTCCATAATTGTAATAATTCATAAAAACAAACCTGCAAATTGTGCATGGTCCTTAGTTTGGTCCTTGTGACTTCCAAGGTCACTGCTCCACCGAGGCACATGGCGGCACAACAATGTTCCCCAGTGTGGCTACTGAGATAGCTTATGGCACATGGAGTGCAGAAAGTTGTGGCTAAACCTGTAATACAAAACATCACACAATAGAACATCAGAAATATAACATCACAATAACTATAATGCAAATCATCTATAACGGATTTTAAAGTGATATCTGAGTATGTTTTTAGGGCCTAATTTTCATACCCATCATTGAGCAAGATACACATGTCTTACTCCCCAGACACTGGGTACAATGCTAGCTGCAGTTTTATGTGTAAGAGTGAAGAATATTCCTGCTTTAGGGAGTAAAATGTGTGCATGATGAGTCATCAGTGACACATATCCCTATCTTTTGTGTATGCTGTATAATGACTCATGATAGGCAGCATAACTGTTTCATAACTGTGTCATAACTGTATAGTGCACTTGATCAGCTGATCAGTTGAACGAACGTCCTACATTCACTGATCCATATAATCAGTGTGCAGATCAGCCAGACAGGCCGTGTGACAGCTGTTTCTGGCCCATGATGAATAATCATCTTGATATGATTACAATTATGAGTCACCAAGATACATTGAAATATGACTCATCATGCCCACTTTTCAGTTACCAAAAAGCGTCTTCAGTCTGAAACGTATCACTCTAACATCTGTTGGGAATGACATTTGGTTGAGATGTAGATCATAAAAAGAGCCTAGGCAAAGACTTGAACCCTGAAACGTGTCACACTAATCAATCAAACACTAGGCCATCTCCCACACTGGATCAATATATAATGACCCTCGTTAGGTCAGAAGGATCCTTCGGCGTTCGGATTTAACGGACACAAATTTAGTTTACTCCTAACACCAAAGCAGAAAATTATTGTTTGATAACGTCATCTAATTTGTGACTCCATCCATGAAACAATGGAGTGATGCCATCGTATAGTTTTTTTATGTACATGTACCAAAGAATATCACCAAGAAGTGCCACTCCCTATACGTCACATTGTACCGCTGCGCCTCCTTCTCCCTGTAGGTGCAAACTACAACGCCCCTAGTGTATATTAAATTCAGAAACGTTCTGACAAGTACGTAGTTTTGTCAATTTCACATTTAGAGTATATTAAAATATAATGTTCACATAATCTAAGTGTCATAATTAGCGAATGGAGCAATATATAAACCAATTTAAAACGTCAACACACTTTGAGCTCTGTGGTTCCACATTGAAGATCTTAACGCTACGATGACGTCACAATCTGTCAGTATGACGTCATTCAATTGAGGCAATTGTTCTCTGTTCATGACGTCATCAGCTCAGTTAACAATGCACCTCCGTCCCCAGCAAGTCTTGCGCGTCCTAATTACGAGAGTGCGTGATCTGGGTCATCTGTGCATGTACTACGGTCGTAGTGCCCCCTGTAGGCTACAAAAAGCCAGACAACTTTTGCTATACGAGCTACCTGCCACAAAACAACTGTCTGGCTATAGCTGGTTACTCAAAGTCAGTTCTAAAAGTACATTATTTATGATATTAGATAACTTTCATTTACCAAGAGTAGTGGTTGGAGTAAGACTATATTGATTGTTTGTTTCACCTCTCTTGTTGCGCAAGAATAGTAGTGTTAGTACTATTAGGAGAGATGACTAACATCTTTGTTGATATGGTAGGGTTGTCATCGATATGCTGTATATCGATAAATCGAGAAAATATTGATATCTATATATGTGTTTCAATTCTTTGATTATCCTCTGTAATTGTATATTTGTGCTACGATGAGCACTTGACTACACAGCCCCCACCCCAAATTGCAAACTGATTGCCGAAAAAAACTGGCTTAGTAGTTATCACATTAAAGGTAAATGGTTTCACAATGACTTGGGAGATTATTCCTGTAACTAGTGGTTCAATTTCTCCATGGGGATACTGATAATACAAAACGTGTGCGATTTTGCGATATTGCAATATTGAAAGTGGAATACTTATATCCATATCGAATGAAAAATTGATATCAATAAAACCCTATTTTATGGTTATATCCTAGCCAAGCAAGCATGGCTCTCATTTGCATGGCTCTCATTTGCGTTGCAGCATAAGAGCCATGTCTTTATATTTTTTTCATGGGATTGTATGTGCATGTGATTTTACAGCCTTCCGAGCTACCTGAATCTATTTTATACTGAAACATAATGAATACACACACTATCTGTTATTTTTCCACAATCATCATTTTCATGCAGCAAATCGGCAATATCAACTGCTTCTTAAAATTTTTTAAAGTTATCACTTGAATGAATGATTCATCGCCAATAAAAACCTATAATTACTCATTTCAATGATGAATTGATCTGTGTATACTGTCCAGACAATATTTATTCAACCTGTTGCAAAATACCACGAAAAAGGACAGGACTACTGCCAGGCTAAAAAAAACTAACATTTTTATTGGCTATATCCCTAAGAATAATAGAAGAGATGTCATTGCAATGATTCAGAACAATAAAACTTTAACTTACAAAAACAACAACCGGCTGATCCACAGCTTCCGCAAAGGGTGTTCTGCCATGGGACGAACCTGGGGGGCTGCTGGGTGACCACATGTCCTGGGTAACCACCTTGAGGGTAACCACCTTGAGGGTAACCACCTTGAGGGTTACCACCTTGAGGGTAACCACCTTGAAGGTAACCAGCATCTGGATAGCCTTGTTGCATCTGGAAAAGAAATGACAGATATTTTGTTGAAAAAATTGAAAACTATAATCACATCTACACCTTGCCAATCTATAGCATGGTCATCACCTCCGGTTTCTGTGAGGAAAAAGGACTCTTCACTATTTTTGGGGGGACTATAGATAAAGTATAGAAAGGTCAACCCCAGATCGTATCAATGTCGGCACGATGTTGGCGACGTCAAAACGATACAGAAATGACGTTGCTGGCCCGATTTGGAAATCTGGGATGGGGTCACCCGACGGGATGCCTACCAGGTCCCTCGTATTGATGATTGTCTTGACTCAGGCAGGGGCAAAGTGGTTTTGCACCGTGGATCTCTCCTCTGGTTATTAGCAGACAGCGATGGAGGATGAATACAAAGCAAAAACCGCTTTTACCACTCCTAGATGTCACTATCAGTTCAATGTCATGCCTTTTGGTGTAACCAATGCCCCAGCCACTCTTGTGAGGGTGATGTAAAATTGTCCTGTTACATGGATGACGTAATGGGCTAGTAACTACCAATAGAGGGAGCTATCAGTAACTACGCCTAATCATTGTGTAATGACGTAATCTAAATATGATGTCATCAACTGCACTCAATGACCTCATTGTAATGATTACGTCATCAACAATAATTTGGGCGCAATAACTGATAGCCCCCTTTGTTGGTAAATGATAGCCCATTGCAGTACTTCTGAGGACACCCTGGCAAGTCTCCAAGAGGTCCTAAACCGATTTGACTATATAGAATGTTTGCGCCTCTACCAGAGGATATCAAACTACGCTGTATTGGCTTTAAAAGAAAATCAATTACAAATTAGTAAAATATTTGCTTGTTTCCCAAAATATTTTGAAAGTTTCTTTAATTCAATGAGGTGAAATCATTCGTTACATTGGCTAAGACTGTATATGGAATAGTAGTCAAAGGTACAATGAAAAATTGTCTACAAGTTAACAACCTTTTCTGACATTTTCAGTACATATCTAAAGGATTTTTAGTGTGACTTTCTCTTTACATCAAATATACTTTCTCTTTATATCAAATATACTTTCTCTTTACCTAAAAAGAAAGATTTTTAGTGTGACTTTCTCTTTACATCAAATATACTTTCTCTTTACATAAAAATAAAGGATTTTTAGTGTGACTTTCTCTTTACATCAAATATACTTTCTCTTTATATCAAATATACTTTCTCTTTACATAAAAAGAATGATTTTTAGTGTGACTTTCTCTTTACATCAAATATACTTTCTCTTTACATAAAAATAAAGGATTTTTTAGTGTGACTTCCTCTTTACATCAAATTTACTTTCTCTTTACATAAAAAGAAAGGATTTTTAGTGTGACTTTCTCCTTACATCAAATATACTTTCTCTTTACATAAAAAAAAAAGATTTTAGTGTGACTTTCTCTTTACATCAAATATACTCATAGTGGGGCTTCACAACTGAAATGAATAAAACAAATCCCATTTAAACTAAGAACAAGGTTACAATCGCCTAGTGTAAGATTTTCTTGCCCAACAAACCACTCCCTATACTTCCCCATGTAAACGCTGCGCCTACTCCCCCCAGGATTCCCAGCAGCCGGGCATTCTGGGAGTAGTGGGCGCACACTTCAACGCCCCTAGTGGATAAAATTTTTATTTTGGATGTAGCTCTGTCCAGTCCATAGTTTCTTCAATTTGACGGTTAAAATAGTTAAAATATCATTTCCAAATGATTTCAGTGTCCTAGTGTGTGAATAAAGCAAATTATCACAAATTTACAACGTCAACAAAAGCTGATCGATCTAAACGTAGAATCGAGGTCCAATGACGTCATAATAACAGTGTGATGTCACTCAATAGTCGCTGATTGTTCTCTGTTCGTGACGTCATTGGCTCAACCACCTTTCCCCAGCATGCATAGCGTGTCCTACTTACGAGAGTGCATGATCGGGTAATCTGTGCTTAAACTTTTGTTTATCAGTGATGTCACAAAGGTAGTACGGATGGCATGAAGCTCACCCTGATGGGTCAAAAGTATCCCATTGAAACTAAAGTTTCTTAATGCTTTTTTTAATTCTCATTACAATCTAGATATCAATAGAAAACAAAGTTACCTTATTCGCAGTTCTGAGTTGTAAGACAACTCTGTTAATATTCCTTGGTTGAGATTCATCCCAGATAGCATTCCAAATCGGACCTGCGTCATTTCTATGTCGGCCGCTGTCGTTACAACATAATTTTGACATTGCCGACCTTGTGCTGATGTTGAACTGATTTGGAATGCTATCTGGGATAGGCTAATTGCAATTTTCTGATCTCTAATACTTGTTATACTCCTTTATATTGTTCTTAAAGATATAACCGACTAAAATATTATCTCTTTCAGTGCACACATGAAAGTTTATCTTACTTTCTGTTCATGAAGTAAAAACAAGAGAATACTTTTTTAACACTGTAGTTTAATTCACTGATATGAGGAGCATGTATACTATTGGCCTAATGGATTCTTTATTATCAAATACAGTGGACCAGTGGTCCATCCCTTAGCACACAAAATGCAATAAAATTAATTCCAGGAAGATTTCTGTATCATCTGAATAAAGCTCACACTAAACCACAATTTAACATAGTTGTTGCATATATAACAAGACTATTACCATGCAGTATATGCCAGATAGCATTCCAAATCGAATCAACGTCGGCGTGATGTCGGCGATGTCAAAACGATGTTGTACTGATGGCGGCAAACATAGAAATGATGCTGGACCGATTTGGAATGCTATCTGGGATATTCTAATAATCCCGTATAAACTTCAAAGCTTTGGTAATTTACCTTAATTATAATTCTTTTGCAGAACAACCAAGTTTTCACATGGTATCATGATGATGCATTTTGTTAAATTTTTTGGCAATAGATAATTTAAAAAAAAAATTTTCTGATATACATTCACTGAATCTTCTGGGTTTTGCCAAGACCGTAACTTGGGTCGATCCCAGATAGCATTCCAAATCGAATCATGGTCGGCGTAATGTCGGCGTAATGTCAGCGATGTGAAAACGATGTTGTACCGACGCCGGCCTAAATAGAAATACTGCCAGCCAATAAATTAATATAATAACAAAAATGTCTCAAAAATTCAGCTGCTTTGTTTTAATTTTATGGACATTTTTCATCTTTTTAACCCTCAGCGAACAAAGTTTGGAAAGGGTTTTTGTTATCATCAATGTCCGTCCAACGGGTGGATGGGCGGGCCGCGGACAGGCGTAACACTTTCGTTTCCAGAGCACAACTCTAATACAAATGCACTTAGCCCAACAAAATTGTGTACAGCAATACTCTAAATGGCCTAGTGGTGCCTTTTGATAGTCACATTAACATATGTTGGCTTTGTTTTACAAAATTTGGATAAAAATAAAAAATAATTTCTTTTTTTTCTGGAGCAGAATTATGACACTGCTGTACCTACATGCTTAACACTTTGTCATGATATGTCTAAAATAGTGTAGTGGTGCCTTTTGGGGGTCTCATGGCCATAAATACTATAACATTTTCAAATTAGGGCAAAATAGGGAAAATTCCTACTTTTTCAAACCTCCATATAAAAGACACTATTTACCTTACATGAATGAAATCGTATCAATAACATGTCTAAATTACAGTATTTTCACTTTTAAAAATTCATTTTGACATTTATTTCATGCTAATTACAAAATAATGGAAAATCTGAAATAAATTCTAAAAATGGCGTTTAATTGTGTTTTCGGAGCATAACTCTACCATATCTAATATTTAGAGAAAAATGAAAAAATAAAAAAATAAAAATTTCTGTTTCCAGAGCAGGACTCGCACCTACATGCATACAACACTTAGTAAGAATATGTCTAAAATAGTGTAGGGATACCTTTTTGTGGTTTCATGACCATTTGTGACAGATAATTTTATCTAATAAGGAAAATATGAAAATTTGGACAGGTACTGTTTCAAACCCTCATATCAATGACTCTATGATCCTTACATCAGTAACATTTTGCCAATGATATATCTAGATTATAGTACTTTCACTTTTAAGCTTCTTTTTGAAATTTGTTTTATCATTCATACTTAGCAATGACAGCCAGTAAATGTTGTACAATTCATGTGCAATTATTAAATATTTGATCATAGTATTGCCATGCTCAACCCATTCAATAGTTTTTGTTTATGATTAGCAATTTTATAATAATTAGTTTCATGATGATCTATATTACTTTCACTTGACTCCAATACTTATTATTGTTTTCTTCATATACACCTGTAAAGTGTTCGGTTATAAATACTAATTTAAATGCCATAGATTTAATGCAAATCAGCAACCCAACAATTCAGTAACTGAAGGGAATATGGCAATTGATAATACATAGTTCCTTCAGTTGCCAGCTAAATTTAAACCGCGAGCAAAGCATTTTTTGTCTTATAAAAGCATTAAAATGGGTGTGTTGAGTATCATTCCATACGAAATAAACCTTTAAAATTTTGTATTTATTTGTATTTAGACTTTATTTATTTAGATACAAGTAAATAAAAACCTTGAAGGTTAATTTTGTATGAAATTATACCCAACATCTTTATGTGGCATAACATTATTGCTGAATTTCATATATAATCCTTAGGATCATTGTCAATGATTAGTGGCAATTGTTTCGGTTCATCGCACACACTATATAAACACTCAAGAAATAATATTTTTGTAAAACATCACAAGGCACCACTAGGCCACATAGAGTGTTACTATATAGAATTTCATTAGGGTAAGTGCATTAGTGCTAGAGTTCTCCACTAGGCCATATAGAGTGTTACTGTATAGAATTTCATTGGGCAAGTGCATTAGTGTTAGAGTTCAGCTCTAGAAATGAAAGTGTAACGCCCACCCTCCTGCCGGTTGGACGAACTCATAACAATTTTAATGATGCCTCTGTGCTATGTGGGATTTGCTGAGGGTTTAGCTGCAGAGTAGCCTATTATTTATTTGCATTATCAAAATATTTAGTCTCAAGGACTACTTTTATCAACATTTTTCCCTGTATTCCATTGATCAGTGGCATATTGGTAAGAATTAATACTTGATTGAGCCATTTACTTATAATCTGCAGGCTATTTCCCAGATTCACAGCTGCATGTAGAAAGAGTATAATATATGACAATTGCCACACCCTAGTTTTGACTGTGAAATCATTGTACCGTGGCTTAACCAAATATGAATTTGACTAGACATGAAAAAATTGGTTAGCACCTTTGTGGGAAAAAGTGGGTCATTCGACCTTGCACACCTGTGCCATGCAGGCCAAAAAGAGCTTGGCTCTCCCAGTCAAGGCATGACATAATGAAGATGTCATAATGACATCACAAAAGTCTCAAATGTACCAGATCATGAAAAGATCTCAATGTAATCTCAAAATGATGTAATTTATCTGAGATAAATGAGTAATCTCAATGTGATCTCAAAATGATGTAATTTATCTGAGATATCATTATCCAGCTTCACGTAGTCAAGACTTGAACAAAGCAAGTGACACATACCACTGTAGTAAAATATGAGTGCCAGATTTACCAGATTTGCCAGATGAGGTCAATAATGGACCAATATGGCCTGACACCAGCACGATGTCGGCTGATGACAGCCAAATGGTTGCTGTAACTTTTGTGACAGTGGCAGTGCTGTCACTTTTCAAGATATTTTATGAATACAAGCTTTTTGACGTCATATAATGGCAATGAGGCTCTCTAAATATGGTTATAAATCTGGGTCCGCTATACTGCACTATTCCGTAAAATTTACAATTGTAAAGTAGGAAAATAAGACATTTTAGATAATAGCACAAATTAAACATTATAAAAAGATTTTCTCTGCATCTGTATTTACTCCTGAAACTAAACCATACACAAACTATTTTAAATTTAAGGAATCAAGCAAAGCTTGCATAATGAGATACAATGCCATCCTGTTGTTAAGTTTTAGTCCAAATGTGAAATTTTCAGTCTCATGGCTAAGGCATCTGCCAGCCAATTCCATATTGGCCAGCTTTGCTGAAGGTCCCGGGTTCGATCATGAGCTACAACCCAGGTAGTCCTGCATATCTCGCTAAATATTTTGGGACCAATGGCATGAATTACTTCTTTTCGATGGTGAATGACCTAAATATTGTGTTAAGTGTACATTTTTCGTATTTTGATGAAAATGACATCGTAATTACAGTTAAATTTCTAATTTTTGTATTCTTTAGACTGTGAGTCCATTGGGGCAAATGCATTATTTTGTTGATGCCAACCCTTTTATTGTGTATGAAATTAAATTGTTGAATTACTGTCTCATTGTACAGTAAATTTAGACTCTTTCAATGAATCGGGATGCCTAAATTTGGTTAACACCCAGAGAGCATTCCAAGTCAGCCCAGCCTCTTTTCCATGTAGGCCACTGTCGTTACAACATCGTATCAACATCGCTGACATCGCGCCGACGTTCAAACGATTTGCTATCTTGGCATCACATTCAGTTTAATGGCTTAGAATTTTTAGAATGTACTACCTTAAAAATAAATAAATATATATATATATATATATATATTATATCTTTGGAACTGGAAATTTGTGCTAATAATCGTGGCATGATTATCATCTATTTACCAAATTACCATTGTCAATTACGGCTCTTGCATATATTTGGCCAGTAAAGGTGCCACACCCTAATCCATTATAGATCTTTCAACCATTTTGATGAAAATGTCTACCTCAATGATTTAGAAAATGGCCCGTATCTTATATTTTTGATGATGTTGATGACCAGTTGTGGTTTCACAACAAACTCCTAAACATTGTTGTTAAAAATACACCACCTAAACAGAGATTAATTAAATCAATCAACTACCATACATGAATGACAACCTACGAAAAGCCATAAATGTAAAAGCCGCTCTGAAGTGCAAGTACTCACAATAAAAACCAGGAGTCATGGTCCAAGTACCACAAAAAACTAAATCCAGTAAATAACTAAAAAAGACCTCCCTCAAGGCATACAGTTCGACCATTTATCACAGACAAAAGCAGATCTAATAATCAAAACGTTGTATTTAATGAAAGTGATGCATTAGTAATTAAATAACACATTTGACATGTCTAATACTTTTAATGATTACTTTGTCAATGTCACACAAGATCTGTGTGAATCTGATGATATGTCAGTTCTCCAAGTAATAGATCATTACAAAGATCATCTGAGCATCAGAGTGATCAACTGTCATGTAAAACCTGAACAAAAACTTTAACTTCAGCCCTCTAACCACCACTAAGATATACAAAACTAAACGACTTAAATCCCAAAAAAGCTGCAGGCTTCGATAACATATCACCAAAATTCTTCAAAACAGGTGCAAAAATACTTTGTGAAACATTAACACCTATCATAAAATATAGCTTATAGGTATCTACCCGGATTATGCAAAAAGAGCTGAAGTTTCACCTCCATACAAGAAAGAGCTAAAAGATGATCAGTTAAATAAATCAAACTACAGACCCTTAAGTATACTAACTTCAACATCAAACTTTTTGTAAATATTATTTGCGAACAAATATTAGATCACATAAATGATCTACTAATACACTAATCTTGCAGCTTATAGAAAACACTACATGGCCAAATGTGCCACGTGTGTTTTCCATGAGAAGGATAAACGCATGGAAAACGCATGGTTTTTAGATAATTATAATAAGGAAAAAACCATGCGTTTTCCATGCGTTTATCCTTCTCATGGAAAACACACGTGGCACATTTGGCCATGTACAGTTGCAACAATGTACTTTTAAAATGTGTAGAAAGTTGGCGCCAATCACTAGACAACAACCAACATGTAGGTTGTGTACTGATCGACCTGTCCAAAGCTTTTGACTCTTTACCTCATTGTTGACTCATAGCTAAGTTACATGCTTACAGTTTCTCTGTTGAATCATGCACTTACATAAGTACTTGAATGTTAGAAAACAGATTTTAAAGATAGGCCATATCAAAAGTAATTGGTTATCACTGAAAACTGGTGTTCCACAGGGGTCAGTAACAGGACCGCTTTTGTTTAATGCATTCATAAACAATCTCATAATATCACTCAAAAACATATGTGAAGTCTATAACTATGCAGATGACAACACTCTCTCTGTATCTCATTCCAACCCATCTGAGATCAAATATACTTTAGAATGTGCCTCGCAGGCAGCATTCACATGGTTTAAACATAATTTCATAAAGGCTAACCCTGCCAAATTCCAAGCAATATGCGTAATTAGCAAAAATGAGATTTCCATAGAATATGAAATAAATGGGAACACCATAAAATCTGAAAAAGTTGTTAAGCTTCTAGGAGTTCAGATTGACTGCACATTATCATTTTCTCAACATGCATCTCTGATATGCAAAAAAGCTGCCAAACAGATAAATCTATTAAAAAAGTCATGAAAAAGTTTTGACAACTTAACAAAATTAAAAATATATGAACAATAAAATGCAGGAATTGAAGTGGTGTCTCAGGGTGGAGAAATCGTCATGCCCTAAATTGTTTGTACTGATGAATCTTTCATAAAATCAAACTTCCTGTTTTGCTCTGTAGCGTATAATACTTTCAACGTAACAAATGACGAGAAAATTGAAAAACTAAATGATAGAACACTGAGACTCGTTTGCAATGATTATCAATCATCTTTTGGAGATATTTTAAAAGAAACTGGTAAAAAAAACTATTATTTGTGAGTCAAAAATGTTCATCATGCAGTAGAACCAAGTGTTCAAATTAATCAATGGTATGTCACTTGCTATTGAATCCAACTTCTTTGAAAGGCAATGCACTCCTTACTTCATGAGAGACAATTTTAATTTAGTAAAACCCATGTTTAATATTTTCAAGTATGGACATAAGTATTCCTCTATCAAGGTGCTTCCCTATGGAATAGTTTCCCATATCATATAAATCTTGCTTCAGGTATATCAAGCAAAACACTCCAACCATATAATGGGGTTAATGTGAGACATGGTGTGGACTCCCAGTCTTATCATCTCATCATTACATCAACTTCTGTCTGGAATGTATTCATCCTCTCCTAATAGTGACTGAATGAGTAATCTTGTGTATTTCTAGACATTTGAATAGAAGTATCTCCTCTGTTTTTAATTGGCTTGCCCTCATTAGATTAATTAGTAAATGAATAAGTTTAAATATCATTAAGCATCAGAATATTGTATTATTCAAAAACCGTGTGTTATTATAATATCATTTTATTATTTTCTTTAATTGTAATGCTATTTCGAAGTTACAATATTTTCAAATCACGAAAAATGTCCCCCATTATACTCATGCCTAGATTAAAAGCTATTGAAATTGTCTCAAAATTTTACCTAAAGTTATATATGTGACATTATATAAATCGTTTTTACATTATATTTGGAAGACAAATTTGAAAAGTACACAAAGTTAAAGATGAATAAAAATTAAGTTACTTACCTTTAGAGCTGTGTGTGTGTCTGGCTAAACCAGACCTTTTTTTAATGTGGGTTCGTCACTTTTTACAGTTTACTGAAGGCTGTGCAGTGACCGAAACGATAAGAAAGTTACTCATGGGAAACTGGTAAAAAAACTATTATTTGCATGGGCGTAGCATATTTTAGGGATTACCCCCCCCCCCCCCTCCAATACACCTTGCTCTTGGGGCAAATGTTATCCAAATTAACAATGTCCAATATGATATATGCATGATAGTAAATGTAATGCGCGAAATATAGTAATTAGGGGTAACTGTAAATGAGATCATTAACTGCTGGGGTTCATGCCATGCATCTTATTGCGAACAGGTATATATATTCCAGTTGCAAGGTCTATAGAATGTCTTATAACTCATCTTATAGATCTGAATAGTCAGTGGCAGATCCAGCGCTGCCTCTAAGGGGGGGGGGGGGGGGGCAGCCTCTATGGTTAGCTGGACGAGCTGTGGTAGCACCCTTCGAGAGCTTCCAAGGACTGTGACCACTATGATTTTGTTGACAATATAGATCAGGCGCGGATCCAGAGAGGGGGGGGGCACTGCCGGCGCCTCCGCCCCGTTCGGCGCCAATTTTCAATTGCACAAAAATAGCCAGATTATGATTACATTGTCATATATTCTCTATAAGACATATAATGATGGAGGAAAAGTTGAAAATTCATATTTTCCCAAATCTCTAGATCTTAATTATTATACATAAACATACATGAAAAAGAGCTTTTGAAAAATATGAATCAGAGTAATTTCACTTTCAAAACTTTAATAAGCAGTATTTCATACCTATTCATGTTTCATGTCATTTTAGAGAAGACATTGGGGTAAATATTATTTCTTTATTTTATTTCATATCTTTGTAGCCACCTGATGGAAATACAGACACCCTTTCGTGAAAATTCACTATTGCAATAGAAGCTGAGCTGGGGAATCCCCTGTCACTTAACTGTCATATATTCACTGCAATCAATGAATGATTGAATTTGTACTCTACACTCACCCTATTATTAGATAAATATCAGACACTAGTGACATGGACTGGACCGGTTAGCCAGGGATGGTCCGATATTTTCAAAAGTGGTCCGGTCCTGGTCCGGTCCTGGTCCGGTCCTGGTCCGGTCCAGGGGTGAGCGGTCTGGTACTAGAGATCGGACTGGTTTGGCGGCGGTTCTTCGACATAACAGTTGTTTCACCAAATAAAAAGGTTCTTGTTTGACATAATTTGATGTATGGAATTATTGACAGGCAGGACAGACTAATAATTTCATTACTGCAATATTTATTTGTAAACAAAGAAACTGTCAATCAATCAGGAATTATTAATAACCAATTAAGATGTGTAAAATAAATTCAACATGCAATGCTTGGACCGGTGGTCCGGGGTAATAGGGTCAGGTTCCAATATTTTTCTAGTGGTCCGGTTTTTTAGCGGTTTGGGGTCGGACCGTGGACCGGACCGGTCCGAGGCGGTCTGGTCCACATTACTATCAGACACATAGTTAATTAGATCTTTACTCAAGCCTTATTTTTATTCTAATGTGTCTACAGGTCAATTTCAATGTTCTCAATGCTATGGGTCTGAAGCTCAGTCAGCTTATATGACCAGCTTCCAGAGGCAGATGTAATGATGAGATGATAAGGCATGGTACTTAATTAATATCTATAGTATTATATTATACTTAGCAATTATGTTGTGGTAAATTTCTAATTGTGTCCCCCTCCCCCAAATAAAGTTAATAAGTTTGCTATTTTTTTTTTTTTTGCAAATTTGTCGAGGTATGCTGCTACAGCCTACAGCCTCTTCTTTTTTTCTTTCTTTTTTTTTGTGCTGTATCTATTGGTATCCTAACCTTAATTAGTATCCATACTATGGGTGCTTTGCAAAATTATATATTGCACATTTGTTATCATGCTTATTTTGTCAAGTGATAACAATAACCCTTAGCGAACGTCCCAAAGGCTTATCCCATTTGAGGACGAATTGTTTTGTGGACAAATTGACCATCTGCGATCCCAGCGCCCTCTTTCGTTTTTGGCGACTCTGTGACTAATCCGTTTCCGTTTGTGATGTTTACAACTTCGCAAATTGCGTTTGTCCAATTAACCTGAAAATGGGTTGAAAGACGGGTGTTTTAGCCTGTCATTTAACTGTTAAAGGTGAGTACTTTCTATAATGGCTCTTTAAGTGGCAAATAGTCCAATAAAATGGCATTATGTTTGATTCGTAGTTGATTACATGATCTGTCGCTTTTGTCAAGTAGTTTCATATTGTGTATAGTCTATAGACGTCTACATAATTCAGTTTTAATTGCGCAAGATAAATAACGTTCAGATAGTGCATGTGTCATTTTATTTTAGGGTAATAAATACATAAAGTTATGTCCTCAAGTTTCACCGCTTTAACTAATTCAGTCTAATTGTCATGATTGTACGATATCGATAGATAGATACATTTTATTTGACCATACGGAGTCAGTTTGATCCATTCGTCATAAACAAGGTACATAGAATGCACAATACAATTATACATTGTTAATAAAGACACAAAAATTACATATATTGAATATACTAATGTGATGTAGTGTCCCGGTGCCTCAGCAGTGACCCCACCTTCTAGCACTTGGCTAGGAGGGATATCCTTTGTGGCCGAATGGTTAGAGGTGTGGGTAAAGCTGCTCATGACATGGTGGACACAATCCGGGCACCTCTGTGAGCATGAATTAGGGGTTGAAGGCCAGGGTAGGCAGTTCGAATCCCGCTCACAGAGGGTATATAAATAGAATTGCGATGTTTGACTTGTGATGTTAGTCAAAATCGCAAGAAAGTATGGGGGATGTGATGTAGTGTCCCGGTGCCTCAGCAGTGACCCCACCTTCTAGCACTTGGCTAGAAGGGATATCCGTTGTGGCCGAATGGTTAGAGGTGTGGGTAAAGCTGCACATGACATTGTGATGTAGTGTCCCGGTGCCTCAGCAGTGACCCCACCTTCTAGCACTTGGCTAGAAGGGACATCCTTTGTGGCCGAATGGTTAGAGGTGTGGGTAAAGCTGCACATGACATGGTGGACACAATCCGGGCACCTCTGTGAGCATGAATTAGGGGTTGAAGGCCAGGGTAGGCAGTTCGAATCCCGCTCACAGAGGGTATATAAATAGAATTGTGATGTTTGACTTGTGATGTTAGTCAAAATCGCAAGAAAGTATGGGGGATGTGATGTAGTGTCCCGGTGCCTCAGCAGTGACCCCACCTTCTAGCACTTGGCTAGGAGGGATATCCTTTGTGGCCGAATGGTTAGAGGTGTGGGTAAAGCTGCACATGACACTAACTAAATACTACTTCATCATTGTTCATTGTCTTCAAGAACTACTGATCCAAATATTATATATCTTATTTACTATACTATACTATACTATACTATACTATAGCATCACAGTATATATATATGTTGTTGTTGTTGTGTTGTCATTATGTCAACCCCCCCCCCCCTTGACAGATTCTAACTAACTAGGCCACTGACTCAGCTTGAAATTTTTTATTTATTTCAGGGTGTATAATCTATGTGTTGTCAAGGAAAAATGGCTGGCATTTGTGATTGTCCGGCATTAACTTGTGGCATACTTCTCATCATCGTCTTTATTGATTGTGGTAAGTATAGCTTTAGTAGTAATATATATGGTTCTTCGCAATGCACGACCGAACTGTAAGTTTATTGGGTGAACAATTTACTATGTTAACATCAAGTGCTACATGGTATGCCATGTTCCAGCTAGGATTTGAATTTGGCATAGCAGACAAGAATATATATTAGGGCATAAAACGGCCCAGCGAGTTGAAAAGCAAAAGTAATTCAATAGATCTTCACTTAATTTCGGGCATGGCGCTGAGAAAATTTGGAATGGTGCAAGAGGCGTCGGGCATGGCACAGCGCCATGCTCAAATGGCCTAGCTGGAACACTGGTATGGCACGAAAGTAAAATACATTTGAACATTAACGAGGAAGCTATTTGCTATCAATTGCCAATTTACTCATCATGAAATTGTTTGAAACGAATGGATCTGTGAAGTCATTTTTGGTGTACATTTCAGTTCTTGCAAAACAGACAACAGTCTTCCTTCTCGAGCAAGGATGCTTCACTCCTATGACGTGGCCAACTTTATGGCCGAGTATGGAGGAAATCGAGAGCTTCCCAATTCCTGACTCTCGGGTAATCAGCGTCAAAGGATATCTGAAAGTTCAGGTAGGAATCTGAAATGTTCCTAGACTAGATAAGTTAATTCATTGATAATCTATGGGTCAGCAACTTTGTATCACAAAATGTTACATAAGTTTAGGCTTACCAGCTAAAAGATAGTTTTGAGCTTCATGCACTGGATCATGAGAACCACATTTGGGGACTGATCAGTTTATAAAATTAAATATGGAGAAGGGGCGAGACTTGTGGTGTCCTTAGAATACGGACCAGTAAGTGGACACTTTCAGTAGTCCATTCCAAATTTTAGTGGTCGGTAAATTTAAAAATATTCTTCTGACACATGGCCTCATTAACCGACATATGAAGTGGATATCTAGCTCATTTGAGTGTAAACTGTAATCCCCTTTCACTTAAAATGATCTCTGTTTATATAAGTAGTGTTGGGTCATTCAGGGTTGTGGGATTAACTTGTTTCAAATAGAGTATACTGAGACCACAAATTTGAACCCAATGACTTGAGCTTTGCCTTATTGAACTTTTGATCGGTCTCCCGGAGTTAATCCGACGATCACATAACTGATACTTATTAATAGTCTCTAATATTTATACCACACACACGTTAATAGTAAACAAACTTTCTCGGGTGATACCACAGAGTTAATTTTTCAATATATCTCATTTGACCCTAGGCCTAAGGCCGACTGAAAAAACACATTTTAGTTTCTGATTATATTGTTTAAAAAATGTTGGGTCGGTAGGTCTGGGAACTTTTTCTATTCTTTTCAAGAGCAAACAAGTTGGGTTGGAAATTGGAGAAAAAAAAATTTCAGTCAGCATCATTGCATGTAACTGATGATCTGTCATTAAACTTCCCTTGCAGCTTTCTCGCAACCCACTATCATTCAGACCACTGGATAAATTCGCTTGTAAAGTTGCATTCGTGGCATCTCAGCCGGGCAGACGGTTGCTTTTACACTGGAAGTTCTTTGCGATAGGAGAGTCCCGATATGGCATGGACTGGTAAGTATTGCATAGTAACCCTTTTCATTTTATCAGATTAATAGATAGATAGAAAGATAGATGTTGAAAGGCAAGTTATTGCCGCTATCGAGGGTTGATTGATGAGGTGAGAGAGAGAGGAGGAGTCCACCCATGTTACACATTTACCCCATGGGTGGGATCTTTTACTTGCCGCAGCATAGACACTGAGTACAAGGGACTGCCAATTTATAATAATCAATGCTTTCAGATGCTAGAATGAGTTTCAGTCGAGGGCTGCGCATTAGGTAACATTGAACTCGGCTGAAACCATTTTGTATTAATCAGTGTCATTAATATCAGGCTAGTTGACTGCAGGAAACTAGTCTGCCATAGCTGCATTGTACATGATGAATTTATTGAGGGAAATGGGCTGTAATCAGGGTTGGTAAAAATCATGATTTTTTTTTTTAAATCAAAAAAGATCAGATTTTTTTAATATTTAGATTTTTTTTAATGATGTGAATGAGCCAAGTTTGATTATTTTACCAGCATTCCTTCTTAAACTTACCGAAATATGCTCTGAAAATTAACAGAACTTTTTTTTAACAATTTGAGTTTTTGAAAAAAATTCAACAAAGAAAAATCATGTATTCAAATAAATCATGTTTTGAGTCATAAAAAATCAACAATTAAGATTTTTGAAAACTGGATTTTTTATATTTTTTGCCTTGATTTAAATCATTGATTTAAATCGCCGGATTTAAATCTGCCAACCCTGGCTGTAATACAGTTGGTATGACTAACTATTTGGAACTGTCAGTCTTCGTTATAATGCACATCAGTTACGTGGGGGTCTGCTACAAGAGGAAGCAAAAACTTTGTTTAACAATGATGTCATTGTGCTAAAGCACCTATCAGTGAAGTTGGAGATCCAAATAATTCTTGCCGAGAAAAATGGCAGATTAGGGAAATGTTAATTGTTTATGTCAGTCAGGATGTTTTCGATCCACCCCTGGACATCAAATGTTGTTATCATCCGCCACTTCGTTAATGGCCACATCTCTGCTGATGGATACTGTCTTTGGGGCAGTAGGACACCCCCGGGGGTCCTGATCACACAACTTCAGATTACATTCTGCCGCCCCTGGATATAGTCCACTTGGTAAGCTCCCATGCAGTATTTAATGAGACTATATGATTTAATTTTCAGGCTAAACGTCCTTGACCAAGGTAGTGACTTTGAGCTCTCCGGCAAAATGTGGGGGGCGCAGGACCAAGCTCTCAAAGGAGCCAAGCCACCACCCACCACAGACTATCACAGCATCAGCCCTGGGTTTAGTTTAGCCTACAAAGGACGGCCCTTCTACGATGCGTTCACCATCATTCTGACAGAGTTTGAAGGTAAGTCTCGCGTTATCAGCCCTTGAAGAAAAATATAATTTTATTAGGCTTGATTTCGGGATTCTCATCGCAATTTCTCAAGGGTCCTGTAGTGATTAACAAGTCAGTTCTGCTGCCTACAAAAACCCTGTTCTCATATGCTTCGCACAGTTTTCTGTCAATAATTTGCAATATATTCAGTATTCTGTTGTCCGCTTTCCAATGTCCTTCATCTCATTGCCATGGTCCCTACCTGTCCTAATTAGCCCATCAGGTGCAGAAATACTGGACTTATAGCCCTAATCCACCACTCCGCTCTCCAATGCTGGAGTCTGGTAAATGTTAACACACGTTGATAGAGTTCCGGTTCGAAGGAAAGCACGGGCCACTACAAAAACATGCTGTCAGATACTGTATAATTGTCTTAACTTGAAAAAAAAGTTTAGATATGTACAGCTTAGACCCCAAGCTGCAAAAGGATATCCGTGTTGATGTATGTTTGAGTGTTCAACGTAATCGACAGTAATGTTTTTGTTCCATGCCCCATTGCCGCTGTGTTTAAGTTCAAACTGGAATTCTGCCACAGTATTTGCCTCCCACAACGGAGAGTGAAAATCCCAGTGCATTATGGGTATTAGCAAACCACTGAATAGTGGTTTTTCACGGAAGGTTCTCTATATATCCACCAGGTGGCTACAACAGAATACTGCAATTCTATTGGCTGAAAAAGTTCCCGCACCTTGGCTGTGATTGGCTGAAGGAAAGTGCATCCTAGCAGCAGTATTTTTAGTGCATTTTAATGTATATTTGACACCTTATCATTCAGTTGATTTATGTTATTTTTCTGAGAATGTTATATTTATTGAATAAGTCAGTGATTATATCTTCTATGTCTGAAAAGCAAAGTAATAAGAGGAGAGAAAGGATTTGTGTCTTGCTGAACTCAGGGCTGCTCAGTGAAAATACTCTATTGCCTTTCAGATGCCCTACAGCCCAGTATGGTGTGTCCTGAGGGCTTCTTCGCTTGTCAACCTGGTTACCCCATGTGTCTCACACCTGACCTTGTGTGTAACTCCGTGTCAAATTGTGGAGCGTTCAGCAATAGTGATGAAGACCCTGAAGTGTGTGTGACACCAGCAAGCCGTAAGTATCAGTAGATGTACAAGCAGGTACATCAGTACAATGGAATGCAAAAATTAAGACCACGAGGAATTACTGAAGTGGTTTGAAGCGTATTTTCTCCAACTATATTATTGTATGCTGATTTTAATTTCGAGTCAGTTTTATCACTTAAAAATTCTTTGTCATTTATAATTAACTCTCCATTGCTGGTATTTATATACCTCCATTTTGATTACGATTTTATTCATCAGTATTTACATTTAGCGGATTAATCTCCTTTTTCGGATTGACGACATTAGATAAATCTTATCTTATCAATGAAACAGTCTTAATATTGAGGTAGATTTTGCGACCCCGTAAATTATGTTGGATTTTAATAATGGTCATTTGCATTCACAGGTTTGTCAGAAAAAGCAGGCACTCCAGTGGGACTGATAGGGGCATTGTGTGGAATTCTCGTAACAGCTCTTATAGTAGCTGCCGTCGCCACATCAATTTACATTTTGAAAAGGTTAGTCGTCGGGTTTAGTACAGTATAGCGGACCAAATTTATGCCCATATTTGGCGTCCATGACATATTTAAAAAATATCATTATTTTTAGCCAAATTTAGTTCTAGCACATGAGGAATAATATTTGCAGCGGGGGTTTCAGGGTGGAAGCCCCCCCCCCCCCCCCCCGATAATTTGTAAAAAAATAAACAATGTCTTGCCTTGAAGTGAAAATAGCGTGTTTTTTTTTTTATATGAAGTCATTAATTGAATTCAGGCATATGACGTCATAGGCATGGCAACGATGCTCGCTAAATAAGGTCATAAATTTGGGTCCGCTATACTGTACTTTTTCCAATTGTCTTTTAAATAGCATGATGAGTATTTTAAGTTATTGGTGTATTTGTGAAACAGAGAATGTCATTGGTGTTGCGTTGTTCGCCATTTTTTGGTGTTACACCGATGCAAACTCTGATGCACATTATTAGCTATTATTTATTATTTTAATCGTTATTATTAACATGTTATAGTAAATGTACTGTATATAAAATATTCAAATGCACTTGACAGTGTAAAGATAAAATCAGAGTCTAAAAATCGATAAAATCATATTTAAATGAAGTCGATTTATATAAATTAAAATAAAAGAGAGTCAGTTAAAAGCAATATTAAACAAATGAGTCTTTAAGTTCTTCTTGAAAACTGACACTGATGTGATCTTCCTTAAGTGAGTAGGTAAGCCGTATTTGATGTAATCATCTATTTGGTGAAGTCAATTTTCTTTTATTGTATGCAGCACTAGTAATAGACCTTAATAAACTCCCTTAATAAAGTAAGTTGTTTGTAGACATCATATGTTTTGCTTATATAGTACGAAAAATGTCTAAATTTCTAACTGTATATGAAGACAAGTTACGTTGATGATCTCTTTAAACTTCTACTGTTTTTTGACAGAGAAACCCTCATTCTCATTGCATTCACTTCTCTGTCTTGAGAGGTGAGCTGGTTGATTGTTTTGATATTGTTGTAATCCAGCCTCTGTATGGCGAACGAGTTAGAACTGAGCCACTAAGCATGAAGATGGCCGGTTATTCGGCAGATTTTTGAAATTACAACCCTATCTTGAGAAAAATCTCGAAATTATGGCTGTTTTCGCTGTATTTGGTCGATTTTATGGCTCTTAGCCTTGAATGCAGCCTACTACAGTGCCCCTGGTGGCGAATATAAGAACTACTGAGCACAGTTGTGAGCAGAAACCCCCAGTGTCAGATTTGGCTCCTCCCCACAACACTGGATCCCAGCTTGTCAGATTATCCAGAACTGGCTAATTCGAACCACTGACCATGTGATTTACCTGTGTTAATTACACTTGAGCTTGTTCACAGCATGTGACCAAGTGTGCCCAGGGTAAATTGGGTTTAATGCAGTTAGGACCCTACCATGCAGGCTAATTTGACATCCATTTGAGCATTTAGCATTACGCAAATTCAATTCACATTCATTAACATCTTTCTAAAGTCAACGGCCATCTTCGCGTAGCTACGCTAGGCGCCTTGCTAGATATGGGCTCGATTATGTGGTTCTTGCTTACCCAGTTTGATTGGTCCCACCGATCTGTGGAGGGTCAAATCAGCGCCGTTGTGAAATGTATCTATATTTAGCACAGCAACGTGGCCTGCAGTGACGGTTGAGAATTTTTTGCGTCACTTGCATTGGCTGACCTACTTAGTCATATGTGTATTTACCGCTGGAGGGCTATGGCGAAAAATACCATGCCATTGCCGTGAAATCTAACAAAAGCCGCATGGATTGTTTATTGAAAGTCTGAGGCCCCAACATTCTCTTCACTTAATTGTTTCTCTGTCATGAGAGCCGTCAGGTCTAGTCTTTTCCTTGTTTATTTGTTTTAAACTCTAAAAATAGCGAACACAATAATGTTTCATGTATGCTTGAGGTTGCATTCTGCATGCCTGAATATGGTTATTAATTGAATTTTATACATGCAGGTTTTGATGATTTTTTATTTTTCCAGGCATCGCCACCAAATTGCTCACCAGCAGCGACTTTCCAAACCTCACAGTATTGACACACTGGCAGAGATTAACGCATACAGGCCGAAAACGCAGAACATATACAACACACCAGATGCAATTCTTAGCAAGCCTCATCCTCATTTGTCCATGATGCAATTCATGGAAAATGCACAAGGTGGAGCCACTGGTGGTGTGACTAGTGGCGACACCTATCATAATGACAGTTATCATCCCAACCAGGATTCCTTGCAATTGGTCAATTTAGGCAGCCAATCGGATGCTCGACACATGTACGAATCAATCGGCAATGGCAACGTAGTAGTTGAACCCCCTTTCCTTGTACCGGGAGTGCGTCCTCGGCCATTGTCCGGAGTTTATCACACCCACCCGAATGAAGTCCCCCGCACTTGGCCAAGCCACAATGCTGTGTACTATAACGACATGGGTGAAGAGACTCCTCTCTACCAGGAAATATGATTTCTTCAAGTGTCAAGATCTCCCAATCTCTTCAATTTATTTGTACACGCCAAAAACTGATTGTTATGTGACTTGTAAGTCACGCTCGTGGGATCGAATGTGCTGTGGAATTAATTATCATCAATGTCTGATGTTAGTCAAGTACCTTCACTCTATGAGTTATTTAATTCGCTACTGAATGGGCTTTTGCTGAATCAAAGTGAATGTCAGACAATTGTTCATAATTCAGTTTCCAAAGAAATTATTATGTGAACCATTGTTGAACTATTCAATGCAATAAAGTGCATATAGGCTATTGGTTTTTAAGGTATTCCAAATACAATATTTGAAATTTTGGAAGCCCACAAAATTATTCTGTTATTGTAGCAAAAAATCTATAAATACACTAGCCTCAATGAGGTTGAAATTTTTACAGATCCGTTGTGAAAGTGATGGGTTTAGTACAGTATAATGGACCCAAATTTATGACCATATTTGGTGTCCATAAGGTATAAAATATATCATTATTTTGGCCAACACTCACCAAGTTTTGAAGCTCTTTTGCAACAAGGATAACATTTCTGAAGGGTAGTGGGAGTTTGGGGATGGCAAGTCCCCCCCCCCCCCCCCGAGAAAAAGGAAAAATAAACATCATTCTTGCTGTGAAGTATGAAGTCTGCCACTTTGTTTGCGACGTCATTCATTGAAATCAGGCATTTGTCATAATAAGTATAGCAACGATGCTCTCGCTAAATATGGTCATACATTTGGGTCCGCCATACTGGACTTTTTCCAAAGTGAATTTTTTAGACTTGACTAGTGAGATGGCTGAAGAATGTCGAGAAAGGAAGATGAAGAATATTAATAGTATGTCAAAATTTCATGTATGCTTGCGAATGATGATTCAATTGCTCGCGTCAATTAAGTCAGCCAAAAATAAGTATTAACGTAAAAGTTAGCCAAAAATGGATATTAACGTAAGAATCTCGTTAATACTTCAATGTCTAACTTCGATAAATTGTGGTGAGCAGTATTGAAAAGGAGTTAGCATGAAATGCAAGTCTTTGAAGAGAAATAGAGATGAGTTAATAAGCCTGCTGTTGGGTAGATCAATAAATTTAGTACCAGATGTCGAACGGTGTAATCATTTTGTGAAGTTAAGCTTAATTGTACGTACCATATCATGAAGTTGATATAAGTTGTACCAGAGCACCATGACAGATATTTGCTTTGTCTTATTTTGTGCAAAATCTGTTTCATTTCTATTTTGTACTTTGCATTTTTACAGGGCAAGTCGATAACATGTGGTTTGGCGCGTGTCGGTCTGAAACAAGAAATGACATCGCAAAAGCCGTAACCCTCGATAGTGGCAAGAGCTTGCCTTAGAGGGCTGCACTTACCATATCTATCTATCCATCTAATTGTGCCGGATGACCTCATATATTAGACCTTTTGGTGCCGGCATTAAATTGTATGTTGACAGTCATGCATGCGCCAAACCACATCTGACTCCTATTCCCTAAAACGCAGCAATATTCTGTAGCAATTAATGGGGAGAAAAAGTACCACCAGAGGTCACTGAGACCATAGGGGATAAGTATTGTTTGATGACGTCATCTATTCTGTGGCGTCATCCATGTAACAATTATTATTATTACAAATATGCCATGCCGTCAAATAGGTGGTTGTTAACATTTTGCTGGGTGTCGATCTGCGTTGTCAGACCAGTTAGCTGGTCTGTTATGCTCATTGTTGACCAGTTATTTATAGCAAGCAGCTTGTGACATCAATGACATTGTAAAGCAGTTGTGACGTCATCTCATGCTCTTGTTATTAGTTGACGTCATAACATTGAGGGCATTGTTTACACAACAAAAGCTTTTAAAAGGTGCACATGCCTGTTAGTTTTTCGTTTTGTTGTTATTATAAATCAGGAATGATATTGACAACATGGCAGATTGGTAATGATAATAACGTGTTTTATTTCCGGCCACGTGGTTTTTTGACAGCTCTCGAGCCTGGTTGTTGGGCTGACAACCAGTCTCTTGGGCTGTCAAAAAGCCATGTCGCCCTCATAAAACACCTTATTGTTATAATGACGTCATCATACTGTCTTTTTAGCTGCTATGGTCGTAGTGCCACCTGTAGGCTCTGTTACTTTTTCTCCCTCCATTGAATCTTTTCACTATGCCTCTTGCAAACTATCTCAAGATTCTCAAATGATACAATGGTCATGATGGTAGCACGTCAGACATACCGGGATATCAATATATACATTATTATCAATAATAGCAAAGTGCCACGTCGTATTTTATACACCAGTATTGGTATTTCAACCTATGTTTATTCATGTCTTGGGATGTTGTTCTACGACATTGTAAAATGTATGGCCTGTCTTGAAAATTTTTGTGGCGGGTAACGCGTCAAGTTTCTAACTGCTTCGTATTCTTTGAATGTAGCGACAGGCAACCAAATGTCAGATATTTAACAGCTCATATCTTTTAGCAGCTGGGTGGTCTAATGGCAAGATGCTCGCCAGCTCCTCTGAAGGTCCTGGGTTCAATCCCAGGCCCGGGCACCCTTCATAAGCCACATCCCAGCTGGATGTCGTTTAGGATGAGACATTAAATTGGCGGTCCCTTGTACTCAGTGTCTATGCTGAGGCAAGTAAACGCTCCCACCCATTGGGTAAATGTGTAACATGGATGGACTCTTCCTCTCTCTCACCTCATCAATCAACACTTGATAGCGGCAAATACTTGCCTCAGAGGGCTGCATATCTATCTATCTATTAGCGTCTGTTTTTGACAATGACTATAAAGGATCTTTCCACCTGGTGGGGCCAATATTTTCTTCAAATGGTGGCATTTTTTTGTCCGTAGAAGCATTATATATGGAATTTATTTGTTACTCTGCTTGTTGCTTAGATAAATATTTATTATAATTGCCAGTTGTTTAATTTCATTGACCTTTTTTTTTCTTTAATTTGGAGAAATCGTATTAATTTCCCCCTGTAATTTTTGTTGAAATTTTGGTTTATTTCTCCCGTCTCTTTGGCTCTTAAATAAGGACAAGGCAGCCTCCTTTTGATAAATATTTAGAAAACATGGAAAAAGTTCTAAAACGATAGATTTTCCCACTTTCTTAAATATATTTCCTTGGCTGCGTTACCTACCATAAAATATGTTCAAGTCTAGCCTTTGTTGAATCTGTACAGTATTGCCGAATGAATGATGTAAATTTGTCAACTGATTTAATGCGTTGATGTTTGGTGACCAAAAAATTTGGGTGTCATGTAAAACAACTGTTGTATCTGCATAAGAATGTTGTCGAGGATGTATTGAATGATTGTAAAATGATGAAGTTATGTTATTTAATAATTCAATTACTTTGATGATTTTAAAACTTTATTGGTTAATGGTTATGCTAACAAACATTGATTTGTATGTCTATGAAAATGTGCTGTTGAAGTACTAACTCATTGACGCTTACAGTTAGTTTCATTAAAAACGGCCTGTCAAATTGAGCCTGGCCAAAGCTGTCATAGCTGGCTACTCAAAACTGGATCTAAAAGTACATATTTATGATATATTCGATTAATTTCTTACATTTGTCAGTGTTTACTCTGGTAATAAATGTAAGCCAACTATTAGCTATAGAAGTGGACAGAAGCAGCTGGCTTCAGCATGTTTAGACCATAGACCACAGTCAGGTATAGGCCGCAACACCCGTCTAGAGTCCACCATTTTTTATGAAACTAACTGTAGTAGGTCTGCACTTTAAAATCTTTAGTTCCGAATATAAACTATGGTCATTTAGTTGTATCAATGACACTTATTTTGTTTGGATTATCAAGTTAACTTTTGAATTTTTCTGGCATTTTTTTGTTGGTCATAAAAATTTTCTGTGATTTTGTGGAAAGATATCTTTAATATTAGGTTGAGTTTCTGCACCACCGCTATTTTTTAACCTGTTCATATCACAATTTAAATGAAAAACAACATATTGTATCGATTTAGTAATAAATTTCTCGTCTTTGTCAAAGATTAACTGTCAACTGCTGTGTATACTAATTAAAGGGTTTATAAAGTTATCGTTCCAAAATATATCAGCCATGTTAAGATAATATATTATACAATGAATTTACAAAAATCAAATAGTCCGTATATATAGCTATATATATTTATCATATTCCTTGTCATGTTGAAATCATATTTTATAAAAGTTGCAAATATTCAAAGTTTAACATTTCTCACGATTAAATAACTTCTAGTAGAATATGTAACTATGGTTATTACTGATATATATTTAATTCAAATATGTAACAACAGCAACCTCTGCTGGATTTTGTGCATTTGATGGTTATTAATATTATGTACAGTTCGATTAGTGTCTTTTAGTGATATCGCAAACAATGTATTATTTTTATTAATGTATTGCTTTGCTTACCGTTATTGTGAATATTGGAGCATAATGCTTTGTTTATCTTATTGTTTTCAATGAGATTATGTCAGTATACATGTTCATTTGTAAGACTTTAATGCTTACATGATTAAATCAATCAAATATAATCAGTTGTTATTTGTGTCAAATTGTCTCAGTTATTGTACTGTATTTGCAGCGTGTCAATCACGTATACTCTCAATGCCATTTGTTTGAAGCGCAGTCAGCCATGGGAGGACTCGGGTGTTACGAACCGACGCATGAACTGAGCGATTACTCGATTTATGGCCCAGCTTACATGCACTCGGTTGAAACGTTATCCAGTCACATGATGAAGTGGACCGGGACGGCTCAGCCAATTTTGAATGGGCTGCTTTTGGCTTGGTCTAACTGAAGTAATAGCTTGATCACATAGACCAGTCTAAAACGAGCGCCAAAGAAATCTCCCTTTTATGACGAGCTGCCAGAGTTAGATGTAATGATGAGATGATAAGGCTTGGAGTCCAACCCATGTATGGATGGGCCATGGGTTCTTATTTGCTTTAAGACCGACGATGCACCACCTGTGTATATATCCTCATACCAGAGAATTATATAATTCCATGCTCATACAAATGAGTTTATATCATTTATTAATTCAGATGTTATTTAATTATTTAATCTGTTAGATGGTCGCAGGATCCCTTTACGTGACATGCTGTTGTCCTAGTCAAAGTGAAATTAATATATACTCTTGAGTCAGAGCAGGTCAGAGTTTATACAATATTGAATAATTAAAGAGTAATTAATTAAGATCGGGTGAATAATTTTATCGCTAGGGGGCTTTGCTGTATGCGCCACCTGGCGGATTCCGCCTTGACGACCGGAATGATCCAAACTGGTGAGATAACTAAGCTTTTAAATGAAACTCCGTTATTAATGGAAACGTCAAAATATTGATAGTAAATAATGCACGATTGAACTGTATTAAGACAGAACCCTGTACATTATTTTGTATGTTGCGAATTCCAAGGAATATGAGTCTCATAATTGAGTCATATTCAATGGCGCATTGAATGAGCGATAATGGATAAATTAAATAGCTGTAATGTACTTAAATTATTTAGGAGTAATGCAACTTATCTCTAAAGCAATATACTTTACTTTTATATAATGTGTTTATCACATTTTCCCCCCACATTGTTTGCCACATACCTAGCTAAACCTGCAACACCTTCTGACATTGTAAGTGAATCAATTAATGATTGTCATGCATTTAGCTGTAGAGAAAGTACTTGAACCATGTAGACACTCTTGCTAATTAGGTCATGTGAAGTCCGAATTGAAATAATTACCTGAACTTGCATTGGTCCTGTAGTCTGCAGAAAAAATTAACACACGTACATAGCTTCCACGGTTTTAAATTATATGTGAAAAAGAAGACAGTTGAGGCCTATATGGAAGAATGCAATATACCAAATTGTTACTCATGCAAATTTAATAGGCCTACAAGTCAAAATTGCTTGTCATAATCTTCTACATTTACGCTAATTTCCTTTTATTACATTACATTTGTAACTATACTATTCCCTAAAGCGGCATGTCATTAAGCCTTTGGGAAGAGTAGCTTTATTCAATAAACAATAATAAACATCACAGGCCTGTCGAAACATGAGCTAGTCCCAACTCCCTGGTGACTGCGAGGGGCTAAGCGGGTGAAATGGAACTCTTTGTTCCTCACCCATATGGCATGCAGATGTACAACTTGCGGCTGTTGTTTGTTGCTGAAATAGTGCATCAATTCCAAGTGTTATACTGATAATTTTTCTAGGTGCTTATTTCAATGATATACAGCATTTAAAGTAACCCTTGTCTCTTTGGATCAATGTAATGCGTTACTTATGATATCTTGATATATTTATTTCAGTGCCCTTCTAAACTACTGAACGAGATCTTCAAAATGCTGCTGCATAGAACAAGCACCCGACAGAGGAACTATTTGCTAAACCTAAGATGAAGGACAACCAACCATGAAACGATGACACAGTTCATCTGGCAGTAGTATTTGGTGCTTGATTTGTACATACCTGTGATAATGGAGGCCGACCTTTCCTTACCAGCCAGTCGCCCTACCAGGTGCCATGCCTGTGATCAGCTGTTTGCTTCGGAGAATGACAGAAGGAATCACATAAATGATGGGTCGTGTCCGGGACCCGCGCCAAAGTATGACTGTCCTCATTGTCACAAAAGTAAGCACTTTCATTGCATTAGTGAAAATAACCACTTAATTTGACACTACTGAGTGATTTTGGAAACGTGTATTTCTTTGTCGCAAACCAGTACAATGACGTATGTTCATGAGTGAATCCAATACACCAGGGTTGATAGCAAGGCTTGTGCAATAGTTGGCTGGGACCTGCCTAAGCGTAAACGCGAATTTTCTGATTAGCTGTGCCATTTTTAGACTGGGAAACACGTTCCGGTCTATGCATTTTCATTGTTAAAGGCAGAGATGCGCACACACGCTACATGGAGGAATCCCTCCCAGCTAATGGCAGCCCCTACCTGTGTACTGCGTCAGCTAGTCGCAGCGGGCCAGCGAAGTGCAATAGTAGATTTTCGTGGAAGTTTCTTGATATTTCCACCAGGTGGCTACGACAGAATACTGCAATTCTATTGGCTGGTAAAGATCCTGTCCTTGATTGTGATTGCCTGAAGCAAAGTGCATCCAGCAGTATTTTTAGTGCATATTTGACATCTTATCATTCAATTGATTTTCTCTTATTTTCTGAGAAAATTATTCAGTTATGATACTATTTCTGAAAGGCAAAACGAGTAATAAGAAGAGAAGAAAGACTTATGTCATTCTGTTTTGCGCAAGTGATAATTGGAGGGAAATTATTGGAGGAAAATTACATTTAAAATACAGTATTTATGTAAATGCCTGAAAATGACCATATCAAACTTCGCAGTTTGGACCATGTAAATGAAAAATGTCAAGCCCCTGTCTCTGCTCGGGACCCTGGAATCTTCAGGGTCCCTGGTAACTGAAGTGACCTACATTCACGTTATTGCTACGCACGTACAACGTATTGCTGACCGGAGAAATTAGTTCAACGTTCACCATCCTAGATTGCTTTGCAAAGAGCTTATAATACCCTAATTGCAGTCGTTTTGTATTCTTCGTATAATATTGAGCAAGTTTGAATCGATGACCATCGGTCAAAAGTGGCTAGGTTAGTTGTGCAAAAATTTTGGTGAGTTGCTCAAATGAGAATCTGTTGACCCTCGCTGTGCCCGGCAATTTAAATTAACTATAGATGGCGCAAGGGTCGACTTGTAGACAGGTCAAGCCTTGTACAATTACTGCATGATTTAGCCCGCTTAGATTTATTTTGGTTAACTACCAACTTATGGTTCAGCAAGAATATCGTTCCCGAGATGTGTTTGGATCAGATCATTTTCCTTGTTAACTCATAAGATTTTTGTATTCTTCTCACGGCAGGTTTTTTCAAGAAGGTTGTCCTAAAGAACCACATCATGACCCACACTGGTGAAAGGCCTTATAATTGCACGGTGTGCGGCCAGAAATTTCGACGAAGTCACCACCGAAAACGGCACATGGAAGGGGTGCATAATGTTTCTCCTAAATCGACAAAACGCGCAAAAGTAGCGACCAGCAAATCGCCTGAATTGGAGCGTTATTCGACAGGAAAAGTTGGGCAGAAGTCGGCAAAGAAAAAGAAGACTGAAAATGATTATAATCACCGCAAGACTATTACAGCATCTAGTCAATACAGTGACGTTGAAGATTGTGCAGTTTCTTCTAAATCCAGTAGTCTGCAGAACGGTACAAATAGTCATACTAACGCCAAAAATCTAAGCTTACATGAGAAACAACACTACTGCAATAACAATAATGCACTGCCTGGGGTGGCGTCGAAACCTCTGGTCGGTAACCTCAACGATAACTTAGGTGGTTATATAACGGTACCTCCACAATTCAGCTCGGGTAAACAGACATCCACCCTGAACATTCCCCTTCAAAACGTCACTCAGATGTTCACGTTCCAAGGACAATTGGGAGACATCTTTCCGCTGATGTCGGCCATGATAAATTCAAACGATGTGCAAACCTTGTCAGTGCCAAACTTGACCGCACCGACGTTAGGTCAAGTCGCGGACCCTAATTCTTTGATAGAGACCTCGATATCATTCCCAGAAATTACTAGCGCTTGGTCGAATATGATGGAGGAAGACCAAAATCCCCACAAATGCTTTCTGTGTAGTTTAAAGTTTTCCAGTCAGTGCGATCTCGAGTCACATTTACGAGAACACGTCAAAATGGAAGAGATTCCAAATGGGGAAAGTTGAAGCTAGTCTTTCAGTAGTTCTCAAATTATAAAAAAATGCTTATATGACATAAGAATAGCTCTGTGAAGTTGGTATATATACGCCTATATATTATTGGTTAACTTTGTCAGAGCATGAGAGTATTTCAAAAGCTAAATATTTAGAAGAAACAGCAGTTTGAACACATGTTTAGTCCGTATTACTTGAACTTCAGATTTGTGGTTAGTAACATGTCATAAACGTGATAATACCATGGCTAATTAGGAGCTGCATAAAAAGTACCATATTTTCTTGCTTAGAAACTGGGTGTGAAGTATGTGGCCTTGAATATATGCATACAGTGTTAATTTACCGTCTGTCCGTCCAGTCATTGACACTGATTTTCTTCGGTTTTTCGGAAACTACAAGGCGTAGATTGACAAATGACGGCTCATTTTATTGCCTACCTTCTCCGGTAACATAGCGTCATTGAGGTCAGATTATTCGTTGCCTGTATTCTGACCAGTTCTGGTAGAGAAATGCGTTGTTTTGGCGAAAGTATTTTATAAAGCAACCGAAATGAGACAATCAGAAACACGTCACTAATGATCTAGTGCGATGATAAATAATAATAATAAAATAATAAATTTGTGTAGCGCCTGTTTCAGAAGTACTCTGCGCACAGGCGCATGAATTATTGTACGCTGCAATGATGACGTCATAGAAGTCCCTGCGCCAGTCAGCGGATAATGGAGAGGCACTTTAAATTTCAACCCAATCACCCAGTTTCAATGATATGCCAGACAGATTATAAATCTTGAATAAAGAGTTGATACATGATCAAGAAAGGACATTCTCTAAAATAATAGATGCCCAGCTTTTAATGAAGAAAATATGGTATCTGTAAAACATAGAATTACGACCTATTCCTTGGCTTCTGCATGCTACCGTAAATAGTATTCTGATTTTCTATCTAGTAAATTTGCAAGGTACAATATCCAAAAAATGTGTCTTCGATAACTGAGCCGAGGTGGTGTCATCACAGTGATGATCGTGTTGTTGTTTGAAAGTAACTGACACTTCCGTACATTCAGTCAATGTAAATCAAACCTGTCTGTGTTTATATATCACTATATAGTGTGAAATATTCTGGTCATGAACCTTACTCCCTGAATTGCTATAAATGCTAGGTGCATGCCTTGATGATGACGATTATTCGTCATCATAATTGTGATGTTGTCTCAGAACCATTCGGGTACTTTGTTGTTTGTTAACCTGTACACAATTATTGATTACGACCAGTATATGTTTACTTTCCAATGTTGGAAATCCGTTAGTTACGGGACGAGCTGTTTTCTGATGCATGAGATGTGCAGATTCTGAAGTTTCGATGTTTTCTGTTGGGATGATAATGCACACAAATGTTTTGTTGAACCTATCAAGTACCTTATTGAGTCCGTTAGAAGCCTGTGTGTTTGGTATTCGAGGGGTTGCTAAGCTCAACGTGTTCGGAGCATACAATAATGCCTGTTTCCCATGAGGAGAGAAAGTAAGGGAGCCTACGGAGGGAGCTAAGACCGCAGCGGCTTAAAAGACAACACTACATAATTGTTACACGGATGACGTCACAATATAGATGACGTCATTAAACAATACTTATCTGCTACGGTCAGTGACCTCTGGTGGCACTTTTCCCGTTAATGTAAGATCTGTTTTCACAAGAGCATGGTACTCATAGTTATTTCTATTTTAGCCCAGGCTACTAAATGTGAAATACAGTAATCAGGTACTTCATGTGATGCTATATAAGGTCTGCACTTGTTTTTACTTTATATTCTTTCGTCTGTTTATGACACACATTTATATTCAGAGCTTGGATGTGTAATGATATAGCAAATGTTTTGATGTTCCAAATGTTGAGGCCACTATTTCTCGACAAAGCTATAACCATCCACGTAAACTTGCGTTAAGTTAATTTTGGATGTGTCCGCTTCAAAAGAATTCCAGATTAATGTATTCATTTTCAAGTGTTCTATTCAAGTGTTCTATTCAAGAATTCCCATTCCACGGTTGACAATGAAATGTTCATACTTTAATTATAGGCATTCCACTTATTATTGTTATTGTTTATTTGAATATACATTGATTTAAAGCGCTCGGTGCATTTCAATTGGACTGTTACAACATTTTACAACAGTCTACTTTATGTATTGATACGTATGTTGCGTTTTATTGTTACATTTGAATTATTCCTGACATAGCGTTTGCTGTTCTGTACTCAGGGTTGTTCCATTTAAAAAAGAACATTTTAGAAATGTGGGAGGGGGGGTTCTCCAAAAGATGAAAAGACGAGGGGAGTGGTTGGCCAGTATTTTTTTAGTATGTTAATGTAGGAAGAAGCGGGTGTTGGTGTGTGTAGGGGGGGGGGGGGTCTGAAAATTGTGTAGTCCACCCCCCCCCCCTTTTTTTTTTTTACATGGAACAGCCCTCAGTTGTTTAATTTTTGAATGATATATTTGAGGATTATACATTTCCATGAAAGGTAAAATTAATTCCATTTCTAATGTTCATTCCATTTTAGTCCATTCTCTAAATAGCTTATTTTATGCTGTAGTTTATTTGAAAAATCTTATTCTGATATACATTTATGGGTTCTTCTTATTGTTTATTGACATCATTCAATCGCTATTTAAATGTGCACCGTTTCTGTTATACCCTCGTTACTCGTTTACTGTGAATGTGTGACAGTGACTCTAATAATAATTAATCTAATAATGTAAATTATCGATTACTCTGGTCATATTCAGTCTTTTTGATTGTGTGATGTGTAAGAATGATTACTCTCTTCAGTTCTTAATTCTTTTGAACTACGTGTTGTTAAAATTTTGATGATGTCAAACGTGATTTTCGCAGTTGCACATTGTTGTATAAATAAACATTTGTTCTTTTATTTGAAAGTTGTCATTGTATGCTGTAAATATGAAGGGTTATCGCAATTCTGTTTTACAGATCTTAAAAAAATTGATGCAATCTCAAGTTTGTCGTATACGGCACACTTGGTGGTCAACATCAAATTCATGATGACATCACATTTGTGTGATGACATTACAAAAAAGTGTAATTTAGACAAGTAGCTTAGGTATAAAATTAATATAAATAGTTAGAAATGTCAACTGTGCTTATTCTCTTAGTCAGACCACATCTTCACGATGTCAAGGTGTCTCTAAATATTTTCACTGTGCCAGCTCCGCGGTGACCTTTGCCAATGGATAATGGTCAGACCCAGAGTTACCTGCAATCGTCTGCAATAACAATTGCTCACATTTTGTGTGCATCACAAAGAACTCGATGTAAAAGACGTTGCTAAATGTTCATGTATTTCCTCCGTTTATAACTAATTAATTATAGACGCGGAACCCGAAGAAAGTCTGTTCTATCATACTTGTTGTCTATGCTGAGGCAAGTAAAAGGCCTCACACATATGGTAAATGTGTATAACAAATGATAATTAAGGTGTTAAAATGTTGGCAATCTTATAAGCTGCATGATTACACATCTTTACTGGGCATATAGCTTAATTAATCCACTGAGCAGTGCTGAGCAGCATCAGAATTTAATACACCTATATATACTGGTATATAATTAATTTTCCAGTTTTTTGCTTAATTTTTTTTTTCAAAATCCAATGCTGTCTTCTGAGTCTCTTCAGCATCTAGGTTTCAGTATATTTATGAATATACTTTCTCGTATATTATGCAGCAAAAAATCATTCGGCCAAAGGTTTTCTCGGTCAAAAAATGACTCTATTATTGATTTGACAACCATGTATAATAACATATATACAGTTTACGTGTATAGGCAAGATATTAATCATACTCTTCTTTGTTAGTCATGCCGCCGATCAATAACAGATGTTGCTTCAGTATTTTCTGACTTGATGTGATCAAGCAGGGAATTGACTATTTAACAGTGAACATGACTAGGTCATGTCTATTGAATGATGGTGAATGTAGTGATAATAAAAACTTAGGTTGTTTTTGCAAGATTTGCAATACTAATAGCATGCATTAACGGGTCAAGAATTACAGTAAATATTGAAAAGTTTAACATATTTAAAAAATCAACAAATATATTAAATGTGTGAGGGCTGTTCCATTTAAAAAAGGGGGGGGGGGTTGAAAGTTTTTAGACCCCCCCCCAACCTCTGCTTTTTGTTTTTTGACCCCCCCCCCCCCCCCACTCCCCCTTTTTTTCCATTCAGGTATATTAAGAAAATACTGGTCCACCCCCTTCCTCTTTTTCTCTTTTGGAGACCCCCCCCCCCCCCCTCCCACTTTTTCAAAAACCTTCCTGTCCACCCCCCTCCCCTCTATTAAATGGAACAGCTCTGAGTGATTAGGCACCTGCACACTTATCTTTGTTAGTTTATATAGCAGACATAATGATGAGAGGGGATAAAGTCGATGTTTTTCAATGCACAATTGCTCACCAAATCGAGGCCCTTCCTACACATTATTTTAACCACGATATGGAAAATAAAAACAAATTAAAATACAACATTGCATATTTATTACGTTTTTAAAGGCAATTTCGTGCATATAAAGAAAGTAGAAAATGTTTAAATACTGAGAGTAAATTTGTAGCTGTGACATAATATTATACTCATAGATAAGTACATATATTTGTTCATAGATATATATATAGTTGTAGTTCTAGCAATGATATTAACCTGCCTTTTTATATAAGTCTTGAATTGAATTGAATTGAATATATACTAATGCCCAATTTATCCATTAACATTTTATATGCAAGCTTGTATAATAAAATAGGTCTCAGAATTCAAAAAATGGTTAGAATGTTAAATCTAGCCTAATCGCCAATCCAGCTATCTTCTTAAAGACTGGTCGTTCCTTAATTGTGCCTCTGTTAATAAACATACTATATAGTGTCCTTGTCTCCAAGCATGTACAATGTTAAATTCAAATTGAACCAGTAGATATAAAGACCTTGACCTTCGATAGAAGATAAGGATGCTATATGATTAATACTTTAAATCAAAAGTATTAATGAAATATTAATTAAATCCAACTTTCAGCCACATCAGATTCATCAGACTGTATAATTATGTGGTCTTTTTCCTTGGTTTTGTCAACATGATTCTGACCTTGACCTTTCTGACCTTGTTTTGCCTGTGACCTTGACCTTGGTTTGATATTATTTTGACCAGGCATTGGTTCCGTATTAATTGAATATTTGGATGGTCGGTCTTTTGTCGGTTTTGCATTAATTGAATTCTGGATTTTATTTTGTGCGTTGGACTTTTTGGGAACGGGTTGCTTGTCCGTTTCCGATAAAGCAAAAGCCCGATTGTCGCGACCTTTGTGCGGCTTGTCAATGGTATTTCCAACTCTTGATTTACGGTTGTTTGGATTAAGCGATGCCATGGGTTTCCAATTTCTCTGAATTTTCGGGGGACCCTTGTTGACTTCGAAGTAGTTACACGCGCACATACGATGTAGCGTGTAACTGAAAGGTCGGTTGAAAGCGTAGTAGAACAAGAATCGTGAACTGGAATCCACCAAAGCTAGGGTCACACAAATCAGTTCCCAATGAATCTCCATGGCGGACAGACTTATATCTTTGAATGTGTGGAAGCATAAAACTATCTGAAAAATCAGCTGGGTCCGGCTGATGTTCACCGCGGTGACAACTAAAATTGGAGCGTAGAGAATAAAGTGTAAAACGTTGATGATATACACCGCAGGAAGACTACGACCTTGACGCAAGTGATAAGACGTCGGGGTAGTGTGTTCCACTCTGGGCTCTTTTTGCCTTCTTACACGAACGAAGATAACGATAGCTGTCGTGATAGATCCGAATACTGGGAACCAGCCAAACAAGATCGGCATGATGACTCGCTCATAAATTTGAATCGAGTTATTGAGAAAAAGAGTCGACGTGCACATTTTTACTATCTTTCTTCCTGCGATGTCCAAATGGATAATTTCCATCTTAAATATTGATGGTAGATGAAGCAATACTGTCACTCCAAATATCAAGAAGACTGTATTTTGTGAACTGTTCTTGTTCAAGACCTTTCTTGCATGAGTTTCTGCAAAGATGTATTTGTAATACTCGACTGTAAGAGCAAAAATGTAAATGGAAATCAACGCTTGTGATATTTCGAGGCAAGGGAAGATCTTAATGAACAATCGAGCCGGTACGCTGTCGATATGAATAAGTTCAGAGATATTGCGACCTGCAAGTGACATTATGGGTGAAGGGCAATAAGCTAACCACATGCTTAGCAAATGAATGATGTCGAACATGCTAAGTGCCATCAAATAAAACGATGCTGCACTTCTCATAAACTTTCTCGATAGGACGATAATACTGAGGATGTGTAGGGCCATTCCGACGGCAATGATCATAGTCACTCCGACAGCGTAATATAGCGGGTAGACTTGCATGGAGGTCACCGTGGAAAGTCGTGGTGTGGAAGCCATGGTTGCGGGTTGCCGGGTCAGAGTCTGATTCTCGGGCTGGAGTGCATCTAACTAACATCGAAGTGTTGTTTCGTCAGTTCGGCTGGTCCGGAATCAAATCAAAATTTTGTTGAACTTTTAGAAAATCACTAATAGGCTATTCAACTTCTCCATGGTAGGAAGAATCTGAAAATTGAAAATAAGATATATATTAATGGTTGATTTAATTAATGATGATGGTAAAGACACTGAAACAAATGTTTTGATTACTCGCAGTAAACATTTTGAGGTGAAATCAATAGGCATAGATGCTAAGTCCTGGAGTGGTGAATGAGTGAGTTTTGGCCCTTTCCAACTATAGGTTATATTAAAATGTTAAAGTTCTCTTAGAGTGAGACAAATCAAAATATGAAGAAAATACTCAAGTCTGGAGGAGTGAGACAGCAACCAAATGAGCTGATGAGTGAGACAGCAACCAAATGAGTGAGACTCACTCTGAATGAGGCATGTCTGCGGCAATAGGGAGAGAGCGAGTGATTCTTTATTGACAAGTATATCATAAAATGATACATTTGTACAAAGCAGATAGATAGGTAGGTAGATAGATACAGGTAGTTAGTTAGATAGATGGATAGATATGGGAAATGCAACCCTCTAAGGCAAGTTCTTGCCGCTATCGAGGGTTGATTGACGAGGTGAGAGAGAGGAAGAGTCCACCCATGTTACACATTTACCCCATGGCCACGAGGGTCTTTTACTTGCCTCAGCATAGACACTGAGTACAAGGAACTGCCAATTTAACTATTACTTATTAATCTACAACATATGGCACCAAAAACAGTTACAGTAAGAAGAAAATAGTATGAATGGAATAAAAGAGAAATTAATCAATTTCATTTTTAGGGTAAACATCTTATATTACTCCTTAGCACCCCAGTAAATTGACATTTTGGTTCAAAATATATATTACATTTAAGAAATAGTATAGCTCTAGAGAGATTCTGTTACAATAGCATCATAACATATATATATAGCCCCACAATAGGTTTTATATGTATAAAGGTTCACTAGCTTAAATATATCAGCTGTTTTACCATCAATAGTAAGAGCTACTTACTATAGGCCTAGCTATCAAGAATACTCAATTAAGCATTAAAATTGCAAATGCATGTCATTCAGTGAATACTTGAAAAATGTGCATAATTATATATATGAAGGTATGTGCATGCATGTATCAAGTTGCTGTACATACTACAGTGTGTAATCAATTTCCACACCAAATACATAATTTCATATTCGTGTTGAAAATGACTTTATCATTGATAATATTGTGTGTTGATAATTTATTTCCACTATTGAAAAAGAAAAGAAAGAAACTCAAAACACAGTGTATCCTTCTGATATGGGAATATAATTAAATATACATCGCAACAAATGTATAGCATACAATAATATTTATGGAATATAACTAATAATGTATGTATAACAAGTGCAAGAAATGTATAATACATTTTGATGCAAAACAATTCATATACATGATGTATAAATGGGATACAGGATACAACACTTAGTATGACAATTTTAAAAACACTTTATATAATTAGCATGCAGATAATAAACAAACTTATTATTCAATAATACTCAATAAATGCTTATTTATTACCTTATAGAACTGTCACTGTATTTCTGCATGGCAACCATTTAAAAGATCTTCCCTTAATTGGCCTATACCTGTGAGTAAGCAAGCCTTAAATGCCTGCCTCTACCTCATTAGCATATGAATAGCATTGAGCATTTGAGCTCAATTTAGAAATTGTAAATAAGACTATAAATAAATGTATCTGTGTCCATGTCAGAAAAGTGTTTGTGCAGTGTGTGTGCATCTAAAGGTACCAGGTGTGAGGCTATTATATAAATTGATTTCATTTGAATGCTCATTGCAGGGGTCATACATATACTTTATTGAATTATAATGTCAGTAATGATTAAATAGAAACGAAAAATATGCAGCCTTTTGATAATTGAGTGCTACATAGGAGTTCAGGGATGGATCAAGGGTAAATTTATAATCAGTTATCCAAGAAATATTTACATAAACAATTTGGTCATATTTGAGCACGTGGGTCTGGCATTGGAAACCCCTATCAAGGGCGGATCCAATAAAATTTTACACGGGGGGTTGAAAAATTAAAATGTATTGCAGGGACCGCTGATTAATATATTTATTTTATGTACTAGGCCAAAGGGGGTTGCAACTGCCAACCCCCCCCCCCTAAATCCGCCACTGTCTAGAACAAGAGGATTTACTATGTTTTCCAGCAATCACATACCAACTTTTGACAATATAATGAAAAATATCATGTTTTTTCTATATGCTCACCTTTCAAAGTGTCTATATAATATACAAAATAAATATACATAATCTATATACATAACATATATATACATAATATATACATAATATATACATAACATATACATAATATATATACAACATTAGTGAATTGAATTTATATACCGCAACGGAGGGTATTATCAACAGGGTGGGTATTATCGACACTAAAATTAGTTTGTTAACAAAATTGTTAACATTCTAATGCGAGTGTCGATAATACCCGCCCCGTCGATAATACCCTCAGTTATGGTACTTAAATGGAAAACTTAATAATTTCAATAAACATAGTCAAACTCAAAATACCTTAAGTGAACTCGTTACATGTATGTCAATGCAAGTAAATTAAGTGCACTTTACTGTGACCTCAGTAGTATAGAGTCATGAGCTCATTAATGTCCAACATAAACAATCTAAATTTTCATCAAGCGATCAATATTGAGCTATATTGGTCATATGTCTGTTGCTGGTGAGTATAAAATTTTATATTTCTAACCTGTGTGGGTGATTTTTACTCAGATGAGCAATTAATAATGATTGGGTATAGTGCAGTATAGCGGACCCAAATGTATGCCCTTATTTGGCGTCCATTAAATATTTAAAATATCACCTTTTTTTTGCCAAAATGTGTTCTATCACAGAAGAGGAATAATTTTTGCATAGCAGGGGTTTGGGGGCAGCAGCCCCCAATAAAGAAAAAAATTAATGATGTATTGTCTTGAAAATGAAGAAAGCGGTCGTTTTTTGTGACGTCATTTATTGAATTCAGGGATATGACGTCATAGGCATGACACAAAGGCTCACTTCATAAGGTCATAAATTTGGGTCCGCTATACTGTACTTTTTCCGAATTCAAACAGTAAGGGACATTATAAGTTCATCTCCATCATAATTGCACCTTCTTATTGATCTAAATTGATCTAAATTTTGAAATCTAAATCTAAGTATACAAATTCACTTTGGACTACATTCGACTTATATTAAAAAAATTTATTGACTATAGTTACACATATAGCTACCAGTCTGCACAATAAAATTAAAAAAAATGAAGTTTTATGGAAACATTCTTTTTTCGTGAATGTTAAATTTGTACATAAATATATTAACTATGCATTTTATAAACACCCATGTCATTCCTGTAACATACATATTAAATGTAGTACAGCTGTGCCAGTTAAATGTAGTACCAATCATATTTTTATAAAATATAAAGTTCACATACATACCAAGTATTTCTGGGTGGCCTTACTAATATTTGCTTATAGTGTCAGACCACGAGTTCACCTTAAGTATCCAGCCACCATGTATTGAAAAACTTCACTGTCAAACACCAAGCACTCTCAATTGTATGAACAGCTGAGCTGGGTCAGGACCATTGGCGGATCCAGGATCCAGCCCTGACTCCATGTGGGGGGGGGGGGCTGACTCCACGGGGGGGGGGGGGGGGGGGGCACATCATGACTGAAATAGGTTCCTGTCGGTCATTTCATAGGCCATATGTAGACATTAAGGCTGCTATGGGGGGGGGGGGGAGGGTGGGGGGAGGGGAGGGGCATGGCCCCAATGCCTCCCTCCCTGGATTCGCCAGTGGACAGGACAGATATGATCATGATGCTGGCCAATATGAAGAGCCCTATGAATTGCTATGGTATATGGATGAGCAAGCATATATTATATTCTATGATCTCACTAATCTGGCCACTATGAATGATTATATAATTTTTTTTTAAATATGGTATATATATATACGTTTTTGTTACAGATATGTCACAGAAGTCTGTTTTATCTTGGAGGAATTCCTCCAAGGTTTTATTTAGTTGTGCTAACCTAATGGTTACTTTGTGGTGCATGTCATGTAATTTCCTAGTGACTTGATTATTTCAATGTTCTGAGTCATTAGTATATCTTAAATTGTCGACTATATTAAGCTCTGAGAAGTCTTGGGTGTGTTTTACAAAATACTATCTGTTAATCTGGCCAGCACACCAGCACTCGTACTGCACTCATCACAATTTTAGATATTTCATTTTTATTTGCTTAAACTCCCAGACAATAAAGTCCAAAATATAGTATAATAAAAACAATGATTATATACTGTAGACAAGTAAAAACACAGAGGCTGCATAGTAAACAAACGGTAAAAAACCTTTTAACATTAAAAAGCTTTAAAATGACTAGTAAATGGTAATTTGAGTGTGGCTTTATTTAATTGTCTTAAAATCAAGTATTATAAAGATTCAGTAACACTATCTCTGACATGGCTTAAACAGTTGCTTGTTTGGTCTCTGTTCTAGTGGTGTTATTGGTCTATCATGATGGCCGGTTTCTACCCTACGGTTATGTGAACTTACTCTAAAACGCACTATGTTTTATGTTTAGGTTAACTTTCTTAGTTTGGGGTATAATATGTTGTGATTTTTGGGTCATAACATTTTCTATTTCGTTTTCATGCATGATTTTGACTTCGTCATTGTGACTATTTCGTCATGGCTATGGTTATAGCCGTTACAGAAAATGCACCTATAATTGCTTCTGGTTTTTTGTTGGGTCGTTTTTACCATATTGTAAAGTGCAGCCCCTGGCAACCACTTATTATATGTCAGTTAGAGTTATATGACAGGTGCATTGATCGTATGCTCCTCATTACACTTGCCCTAGGCAAAGGATATATGTCAGTTAGAGTTATATGACAGGTGCATTGATTGTATGCTCCTCATTACACTTGCCTTAGGCAAAGGATATATGTCAGAGTTATATGACAGGTGCATTGATTGTATGCTCCTCATTACACTTGCCCTAGGCAAAGGATATATGTCAGTTAGAGTTATATGACAGGTGCATTGATTGTGTGCACTCTGCATTACACTTGCCTTAAGCAAGGTTGTACAGGCAGGTCAGATTGTGTTATGCTCTGCATTACACTTGCCTTAAGCAAATACCTGTCAGATTGAATGGATGTGTTAGGTACAAGTTATTATATGTACACATCATTACACTTGCCCTCTGCTCATGTGTGACTCTATGCAGTAGTAGTGTGTGCTCATCACTACATTTTTAGCTGGTCACTGCTCTACTCACATGTGCCAGTAGTTGCTTGTTAATTATGCTTAGTCTTAGCTAGTTTAGCCTGCTGCAAGGAATGTTGATTATATTATTAACATTGATTATACTATTAGTATTGACTACACTATTAATTGATTGACTGTATTATCAATCAATCAATGATATAGTTGACTGATTGCTTATGTCCAATTGTCAATTGATAGATTGTATTATTCATTTTGTTCTTCATATTGATTTATTGTCAGTATCATGTGGGTGCATTGCCCTGTTAAGATGCCTCACTGCGGAGTCCTAAATTGTGGGAGGAGCTTACTAATTTTCCCTCCAAAACTTTCCCTCCAAAACTGCTGACCAAGCCAAAGTTGACACTCAGTACAATAGCCCATTGTGACTTGAGCTATAAATAGCCTCAGCACAATGCAGAGCACTGCAGGGGGTCCACTTTTGCTCCATTGTCTCAGCTTCACTAATCCCTGCCAGAATTGGCAGAAAGATGCTGGTAGCAACCCTGTTTGGGGGAGGTATCACCCCATGGAAGGTGGAGTTTACTGTGTTTTGATTGGTTGATAATTCCCTCTCAGCCCTGCTGGGGGGAAACTGCATGAATTGTACCTTTAATACATATACCCTGTGCACAATAAAAATATCAGTTTTCATCTTGCCAGCTGAGGGAGCAAAACTACTCTTGTGTTATTACTTGTACACTTTGGACTCTGCATATGTTGTGCTTACTGCACTTTGGACTCTACCCACTTTGGAACTGGGAGAACTTGACTTGCCTCAAGCTGAGATGAGACTCAGTTGAAAGTCTAGACTGAAATGTCATTATATTGGAGTCTTTAATGACATGGACTTTTACATTGGTGACCCCGACGTGATTATGGACCAGGACAGACAACACACTTATGCCACAGGAAGGAGAGAGAGACAAGCCCTTCACTGCTAAGTGATGTCAACACTTGCAACTGCAAGTACAGCCAAGCACATATTGACAATGTGCTTGAGGCTCAGATGAGCTAGTGAGGCATTTATGCTCTAAATCACCCTAAAAGGTGTACAGCCTCCAGGATGGACCTCCAGTCTCCTGGTGACCCTCCTGACCCCAGGACCTCTGCAGTGACCAGAGCTGCACCTCCCAGGAACAAGGACTTCAAGCGTCTGCACAGGACAGCCACTCACCGCACACACGACCAGGATCAGCCGGCCTCTGGCAAGAAAATCAAGGAATTGACTGTCTCCTGGAATTGACTGTCTCCTGGAATTGACTGTCGACTGGAATTGACTGTCTCCTGGAATTGACTGTCGACTGGAATTGACTGTCTCCTGGAATTGACTGTCGACTGGAATTGACTGTCTCCTGGAATTGACTGTCAACTGGAAATTGACAGTCAACTGGAATTGACTGTCTCCTGGAATTGACTGTCGACTGAAATTCACTATTTACTAGAATTCACTGGCTGATGGAATTCACTGTCCACTGGAATTCACTGTCTACTAGAATTCACTGGCTGATGGAATTCACTATACGGAATTCACTGTCCACTGGAATTCACTGTCTACTAGAATTCACTGGCTGATGGAATTCACTATGCGGAATTCACTGTCCACTGGAATTCACTGTCTACTAGAATTCACTGGCTGATGGAATTCACTACACGGAATTCACTGTCCACTGGAATTCACTGTCTACTAGAACTCACTGGCTGATGGAATTCACTATACAGAATTCACTGTCCACTGGAATTCACTGTCTACTAGAATTCACTGGCTGATGGAATTTACTACACGGAATTCACTGTCCACTGGAATTCACTGTCTACTAGAATTCACTGGCTGATGGAATTCACTATGCGGAATTCACTGTCCACTGGAATTCACTGTCTACTAGAATTCACTGGCTGATTAAATTCACTACACAGAATTCACTGTCCATTGGAATTCACTGTCTACTAGAATTCACTGGCTGATGGAATTCACTATATGGAATTCACTGACCACTGGAATTCATTGTCTACTAGAATTCACTGGCTACTGAAATTTACTGTCTACTGGAATTTGCCGTCTGCTGGAATTCACTAGCTACTGGAATTCGCCGTCTACCGGGATTCACTAGCTACTGGAATTTGCCGTCTACTGGGATTCACTAGCTACTGGAATTCGCTGTCTCCTGGAATTCACTAGCTACTGGAATTACAGTCTCCTGGAACCGACTGTCTCCTGGAAGTGACTGTCGACTGGAATTTACTAGCTGCAGGAACTTCCTGGATTACTGGGGCGATGATCACCTCATCATTACCTCTGACTTGGACCACTAATTGCTTGCACTTCTGAGTGGTTCATCCATTCTCGCCGTCACTCCACTCTGGAGATACACTGGAAATTACCTGGAAAGACACTGGCAGCTTACATGCCAAGTGAAAGATGAACAGAACTGCTCACGCAGTGATTTATTAGACTACTTAACGCTAACTAGGGCTTTGGCCCACAGCGTCTCGAACTGGCCCAGGATATGGACCATCACATGCATCTACAGGTTGTATTCTGACTAGGCGTTGTGTTCAACTGGCGGTGCAAGTCGCAGTCCACTTTAAATTCCCTGAGGCCTGGGGAATTGAAAGTCACACACCGCCCTGCCACAAGCACAACTTGCTGATGCTACCCAACCACTAGACACGAGCAGGACAACATGCTCCTCACCCTTACATACCACAAACCACTCAGGAAGTTGTGCAAGCTCGGGCTGCAGGATTGTTGCCACAGTGGGCAAGGACCACACCTCACCACACGCATTGGATGGGCAAAAGCCACCAATGAACTCTGACCAGTGCACTCAAGATTGCAGTCTATGCAATTGTGTGCACCACCAATGAACTCTGACCAGTGTGCTCAAAATTGCAGTCTATGCAGTTGAGTGCACCAACCAGGAACTCAAGTTATTACTATAGTTTAAACAAAAAAATTGTTAGAAATACCTTTGTTTCCTCAGGCTTATCACCATTGTTTTACCCTTGCAGCATTATAGTAGCCATTTTATCTTTTCACTCACTGTGCTTCATATATTGACGTCACTGAGGATTGCTTAGCATGTTAGAATTATCTAACATTTCAGAATCATCTAGCATGTCAGAATTGTTTAAACATGTCAGAGTTACTTAGCATGTCAGAATTATCTAGCATGTCAGAATTGTTTAGCATGTCAAAATTGTTAATATTGCCAGGCTGATAACTTCTTGATCATCCCCAAGCACGCTCCTTGCTGATTGCCATCAATGAGCTAGAATAAGGGGGGGAGTGATGTAAAGTGCAGCCCCTGGCAACCACTTATTATATGTCAGTTAGAGTTATATGACAGGTGCATTGATCGTATGCTCCTCATTACACTTGCCCTAGGCAAAGGATATATGTCAGTTAGAGTTATATGACAGGTGCATTGATTGTATGCTCCTCATTACACTTGCCTTAGGCAAAGGATATATGTCAGAGTTATATGACAGGTGCATTGATTGTATGCTCCTCATTACACTTGCCCTAGGCAAAGGATATATGTCAGTTAGAGTTATATGACAGGTGCATTGATTGTGTGCACTCTGCATTACACTTGCCTTAAGCAAGGTTGTACAGGCAGGTCAGATTGTGTTATGCTCTGCATTACACTTGCCTTAAGCAAATACCTGTCAGATTGAATGGATGTGTTAGGTACAAGTTATTATATGTACACATCATTACACTTGCCCTCTGCTCATGTGTGACTCTATGCAGTAGTAGTGTGTGCTCATCACTACATTTTTAGCTGGTCACTGCTCTACTCACATGTGCCAGTAGTTGCTTGTTAATTATGCTTAGTCTTAGCTAGTTTAGCCTGCTGCAAGGAATGTTGATTATATTATTAACATTGATTATACTATTAGTATTGACTACACTATTAATTGATTGACTGTATTATCAATCAATCAATGATATAGTTGACTGATTGCTTATGTCCAATTGTCAATTGATAGATTGTATTATTCATTTTGTTCTTCATATTGATTTATTGTCAGTATCATGTGGGTGCATTGCCCTGTTAAGATGCCTCACTGCGGAGTCCTAAATTGTGGGAGGAGCTTACTAATTTTCCCTCCAAAACTTTCCCTCCAAAACTGCTGACCAAGCCAAAGTTGACACTCAGTACAATAGCCCATTGTGACTTGAGCTATAAATAGCCTCAGCACAATGCAGAGCACTGCAGGGGGTCCACTTTTGCTCCATTGTCTCAGCTTCACTAATCCCTGCCAGAATTGGCAGAAAGATGCTGGTAGCAACCCTGTTTGGGGGAGGTATCACCCCATGGAAGGTGGAGTTTACTGTGTTTTGATTGGTTGATAATTCCCTCTCAGCCCTGCTGGGGGGAAACTGCATGAATTGTACCTTTAATACATATACCCTGTGCACAATAAAAATATCAGTTTTCATCTTGCCAGCTGAGGGAGCAAAACTACTCTTGTGTTATTACTTGTACACTTTGGACTCTGCATATGTTGTGCTTACTGCACTTTGGACTCTACCCACTTTGGAACTGGGAGAACTTGACTTGCCTCAAGCTGAGATGAGACTCAGTTGAAAGTCTAGACTGAAATGTCATTATATTGGAGTCTTTAATGACATGGACTTTTACAATATGTTTCACATTTGTAAATGCTAGAATTGGCATAATGTCTATATCAAATATTTTCATCCCTAGCTTTGGTGGTATATATAGCCAAGTTGAAGACTCGTCTTGGTGTCTTCTTTTAAGGGCAAATAAAGCCTCGTTTGCTTGTGTAGTGAGGTAGTCATTCATGCCTAATATGGACGTTCCTCTTATTAGTGATTACACGCCCTAAGGCCCTAGATTAGTAGATATTTATGTATATATGTGTCTATATTTTCAATTTCTTCTCATCCCACGACTATTCCTTGAATCTAGCTAGCTTCACCTTTCAGAAAAGCTGTGATTATTGTATTAATACGTACACAGGAGCTCACAGGAGGACACACGACCCTCAGTCTTCAACTTCTTCGCGCCTTTTGTGAATGTTGTGCTATTTTTAACCTCGGCGATGACCGCGCCACCTAAGTGGCAATTTGTTGCTATTTTTAGCATTTCTAACTCATGCGACTCCTGGCGGATTCTTGCAACAACAGTGACGCGTCCGGGCGTGTTTGTTGACTGTCGTGAAGTAGGCCGATCGATTCAGAAAGATACGCCGATTCTGCATAAAATTCCAGCGTATATAAAGGTCGCCAATCCCTAGGTTTGGCTTAGATTGTTTGTCTGTGGCCTGTAGAGCAACACTGGGTAAGTTTCTTAGGCTGTCACGCTTAAAATCTGTGTCTAACAGGAGAAGAATGATTTTGGAATGCATTTTGAGAAATTGACAAACATGGTGGCTGCATGAGCATGATGAGGTGAATGACCTCAATCTGAAGCCGGTAAGGCAAAAATGGTAGTAAAATGTAGAAGTAGTTCTTAAGTAGAACGCAAATCAATGCAATTTAATGGGATACTATCGTAATAATTATTTACACTGTCAAGTGCATTTGAATGTTTTTTTATACAGTAATTTATTAAATGTAATAATGAATAAATAAATATTATTGACATGTCAGTGACAGTATATATAAGTATACTGTCATGATAATTGAATTATTCATATTGTCATTATTGACATGTCACATTGTCAGTGACAGTACTGTTATGATTATTGAATTTATGCTGCACGTGTAGATATAGATCCATGTCCTTTTTTAATAATTAATAAATTCCACTGCTCTGAAATACCTAGTAGTCGCAGTGTGATGTCAGGACAAACATGGTTATAATATATATATATATATATATATATGTAATGATAATGCCATGCTATGCAAGCTTGCATGAATGAATGCAAAATATTTTTGCAGTATCTATAGACATTAACATAAATCTCTACTCAGTGATTGGTGTAATTGTGACATTAATTCAGCAAACCTGTCATGAGTTTAAATTGTACGAGACATTCTGAACACTATGCAGAATACTGCACACCTTGTGACCTATGGTGTGTTTCTTGCAGCTCCTAGAAACATGAACTGATTTATTAGATATTGGTACAGTGCCCAACGTCGGAAGATGTGGCCGACACCGAAGTTGTGGACGTCAATAGTGACGTCCTAGGTCAGATCCAGAACAAACTGACAGAGAGCGGTTTTAGAATATAGTGATATCTATATATGATCCTGTTCATTCAAAATTATTAACTCCGGTGTCGGCCACAACTTGTACCATGATAGATAGATAGATAAGTTTTAATGTAATGATAAAATTAATGGCTCATGTCACTGATATACCAAAATTTTCTTAATTGTTTTTTTTGTCACGGCTGTTCCATTTAAACAAAAGAGGGGTGGGGGTAGTAGAAATTTTCAGACTCCCCCCACCCCTGATAATCTGTTTTTTGACAGACTCTCCCACCCTGGCTTTTTTCCTACATTAAGATATTAAGAAAATACTGGTCAACCACCTCTTTTTCACAAATTTTCTGGTCCCCCCTCTTTTTTAAATGGAACAGCCCTCATCGGATTGGGCCCAAAAAAAAAAACCAAATTATCAACATACTTATGTTCTAGAGATAACAGCAAATAGACTATATTAACAGTGTTAATTATTTCTAGTGCTGGTCTATTAGTCACAGACCAATTGATAGATACCTTTAAAGCAGGTCAGATAAAAAATAGATAAAAGTTGCATGCAGGTCTCGGTCATCGACCCACAACTCTGGTCTTTGTATATCTTGTGCATGCATGTTTGTCTGAGAAACTTCTGCTGGAATAATAGAGTCTTTTCACTGAGCAGTCCTGAATTCAACAAGACATAAGTCTTTCTTCTCCTCTTACAACTCATTTTGCTTTTCAGACAAAGAAGATCATAACTAACTTATTGAATAAATACAACTTTCTCAGGGAAATAACAGATACCAACTGAATGATAAGATGTTAAATATACATTAAAATGCACAAAAAATACTGCTGCTTGGATGCACTTTGCCTTATCCAATCACAGTGAAGGGCGGGAACTTTCCCAGCCAATAGTATTGCAGTATTCTGTTTTAGCCACCTGGTGGAAATACAGAGAACCTTCCGTGAAAATCCACTATTGTGTAAAAACAGCACAAAGGAAACTTGCGGGCTAAAAAAGGGTGTTGTAACGTTTAATTAATTGTTTTTTGATAACGTGCCTTGACCACTTTCATAGTTTAGTGCAAGTCATTATACAAAAATATAAAATTATTAGACATAGCGTGGAAGTGCTCATGGCATAGGTAGAATTCTATGGTCAAGGCACGGATGCGATTTAAGGTAAAGTTTTGTTAGTGCTCAGAGCATTTAACTCATTCTGGTTAATTGCAATTGACTACAGTTCATCAATCTTGTCGTAAATTTTTTATTACAATTGAAGATTGATTGAAGCCATGTCAAGCGATTTGGCATAAAATAGAGTTGTGAGTGCCAGCCTGATTCAGTGCCGATGTATGCTACAGTTTTCCTATTGCTTGAAATTCAGTTCACCAGTCTTCTAATCGCCAATAAAGATCATGAACAAAATTAATTTGGCAGGGTTCCCATAGTCATGGAAAATCTTGGAAGAATTGGTTGTCATGGAAAAGTCATGGAATTATAGAAAGGGTTTAGTGCAATATAGCGGACCCACATTTCTGCCCATATTTGGCGGCCATTAAAAATTAAAGTTTTTAAGTTCTAGCACAATTAAAATAACATTTGGTGTAGATAAACAGGGGTTTGAAAAAGCAAAAATAAACACTGTCTTTACCGCGAAGATGAAACCGCCGTCATGACTACATTAATTTTTGTGACGTCATAATTACATTACAAGTATTTACGTCATAGGCCTGGCAATGAGGCTTGTTAAATATGGTCATATACTGCACTTTTTCCTATAGAAATTTTAAAAAGGTCATGGAAAAGTCATGGAATTTAAGAAAGACAAAAAAAGCAATGTCTGTAATAAAAATGAGTGGTGAGGACGGCTGTAAGGGTTGTGTGGAGGCCGTTATAATTTTGCAATCGTTGACTTTGTTGTGCAGATTTTATTGAAAGAAAGTCAGGGAAATTCTGTGAATGGTCATGGAAAAGTCATGGAATTTAATTTCATGATTTCTGTGGGAACCCTGATTTCAAATATTCTTCCTGGGTTTTAGATTTGAATTATCTTTTTTGAAACATTTTTTTACACCTCGGCCATTCTAAAGGTCGACAGATATGGGGAGAAAAATTACCACAACAGGTCAATGACACTGTAGCAGATAGGTATTGTTTGATGACATCATCTATATTGTGACGTCATCTATATTGTGACGTCATGCATGCAACAATGGTGTAGTGACGTCATCTTATTGTCTTTATGTACTACGGTCGTAGTGCCCCCTGTAAGCTCTGTTCCTTTTTCTCCCCTTGCGATAATCCGTGAATCTGTCTTTTGCGCAGCTTGCGCTGTCTGTCCATCACCCTTGTAGAAGTAAGAATTTAAGATGTATTGATCCAAGGATCTTGCAACAAACAAATTATACTTATGGGGTAGACCTTTGATGAGTTCGAAGATAGGTCATCTTGACCTACTTTTGAGGTTACATGGGTCAAAACCGTTTCGAACCTTGTAGCAATGATGAAACTCAGTGATTATGCCTTAGGGTGCCTTAGGGGAAGACCTTTGATGCGTTCGAAGATGGGTGACCTTGATAAATTTTTGAGGTCACAGGGGTCGAATAATTCTGAACCTTGTGGAAATGATGGAAAAAGTGCAGTAAAGCGGACCCCTATTTATGACCATATTAAGCGAGCCTCATAGGCCAGGCTTATGACTTAAAATGCTTGAAATCAGTGTATGACGTCACAAACAAACGACGGCGGATTTCATTGCATGGCAAGACATTTTTTATTTTATTTCCCTACAATACGTTATTGTTATTTTGTGCCAGCACAAAATTTGGTCAAAAATTGTGATATTTTTTTATATTTCATAGACGCCATTTATGGGCATAAATTTGGGTCCGCTATACTGCACTAAACCCGAAATGATCAATTCAGTTATGTTGATGCTAGGATCATGCAGCCAACATGGATTATACTTAATAGGGGTACATCTTGAATAATTTTTTGAGGTCACAGGGGTCAAAGTCATTTTGTACCTTGTAGAAATGATAACTTCAGTTATTTGATGCTATGATGTCATCACATGCACCCTCTCAAACCGATAAACTGCAGATATCTGCGCATGGCAGGCCGAGGGTTTCATTTGCTGTGCACAGAATTTTAACTGAACCATGTTACCCTACATAAGTAAAAGCATTTTGAATTAGACTAATGCATGATGTCCTCCTTACAGTTCTTCACCTTATCATCGGCATCCTTACGAAGAGCACTTGAAAGATGCCGCCGAAGAGAAAAGCTGCTGCTGCTGCTGCTGCAAAAGGAGCAGGAGGGAAGCGGGGGAGGAAGGCGAAAGCTGCGGTCGCGGATGATCCAGCCGAAGGAACGTCGCAACCGGAAGATGCTGAGAAGAAAGCGATGGCTGCCCTAAAAGGGAAGACTAAAGGAAAGAAAAAAATGTACAAAGTGGATGAGCGGTGTTCTATGAGCTCGCATTCTGGGGCCGAGGTAAGTTGATTGATTGATTATGAAAAGACTGCAACCGACAGGTTAAAAAATAAGTACATGAATTTAATCAGGCCGATTGAAAACAATTTTTTGTTTCCAGTTATTTTGTTTATGTTTAAAAAAGTTTCAATAGCATAATATTTAGTGTCAAATGTCAATTTTTTTTACATATGCCCACAGGCGCCGTCCAGCTGGCGTTGTCAAGACATAAGAAGGTACCGCTCTCATGCACTGAGCGAGTTGGTCGCGCTCAAATGCCTGATGCTCTCACTGCACTTAATATAAACGTCTGAATCTTTGGTATTATCAAGTAAACAATATAAATTTCCTACTGTTCTGAATCGACATCATAGTGGTTATTTACTCAAGTTACGCTGTTATATAACACAATTTTCTAACGTGAATACGATCGCAACAGTCATGCGGACAGAATGTATTGTAGGTCATTCAGAGAAGCAGCAGAGGCACCCACGGGGTTTATTGAGTAAAACCCTGAGGCCCCGTAGGCCACTGACTGGCTGCAAACGGTCGCAGACCTGATTTAGAGCAGGACGGACGTAATTGGCGACAACAGTGACCTAGATTCGGTCCGCAAGACTGGCGGCACAGAATTTTGAGTGTTCTACCTTTGTTTCTTCTATGTCTTGACATGCCAGCCTCTGCTGGAAAGCGCCTGTGATATGCCTTAATAAAAATCAGCCTTAGAGGTATTTAACAAAAGTAACGGAAGGAAGATGTAGGTAAAAATATTATTGTGTAACAAACAAAAAGATGTTGCATTCAAATAGAAAAGTAAAAAACAGTCATTTGAGAGTCTTAAATACAAAGTCATTGAAATGTAAATTTTCAGATATATATTATGCTTATGTATGAAAAACAAGCTATTAGAAAGCTGGCGAAAAATAATGAAAGACAATGACCGGACTGCGATGATTTCTGGCAAAAAATAAATTGAACTCATTTGTACTTGCATCAATAATAGGGCTGTACACCTTTATCTTCAAAACAATACGATACGTATCACGATACAGTAAAACCGTTACGATATGTATCATGATACGTATCGTTAAACTATGTCAGTCAGAATAAATAAATTGTTATTATAGAACCCACTATAAGGTAATATAATTGAAAGAGACTATTGAATTTATGAACAAATCTTTATTTTAACTTCAGAGACTTCTGTTAAGTCCTCATGTAATTAGAGTCAGAGGATGTTTTCCTTGGAAAGCACTCAAAACACCTGGGCAACACGTGCTTTTTTTGTCAAAATTGCCGATCTGCATATCGTTTAACTGTACCGTTATTATTACATAACGATTATCAATACCCATATCGTTATCCTTGTACCGGTATGTCGAGAACCGGTGTACAGCCCTGATTAATAAAACTATTTAATAATTTGAATTGGCCCGTATTTCAGTACCTTTTCTACTAATATTAATTTATGCACGGTGAATTTCCCTCTTAGGGATTCCACAGAAATTATCTTTTTTTTTTTTTTTACAGGTTTACAAGGATTACGACTGCATGCTGAACCAAACGAACATCGGTCACAATAATAACAAGTACTATGTCATCCAAGTGATCCATGTAAATGGGCTATATTACGGATGGAACCGATGGGGGCGTGTGGTAAGTCCTGCGAGATGTGTAGAGAATCAGAATCACTTTATTGTCCTTTCTGTACAAGTTATTAACATTTTGTATAAACAAAAAAAAAGTAATGGATGAATATTTGAAAGGACTGGGGACCCATTTAGGACAAGACTTTGTCGTTGGGATGCTACTGCATAAAGAAAGTAACCGAGCCTGCAGGGGGCACTACGACGTAGTATATGAAAAGACAATAAGATGACGTCACTACATAATTGTTGCATGGATGACATAACAATATATATGACGTCATCAAACAATAGTACAATACTGATATGCTATGGTGTCAGTGACCTCTTGTAGTACTTTTCTCCCCATTGAATTTAAATGACTCCCGTAATTGCCATTTTTATGCTCTTCAAGTCATGTCATGTCATAATGCTACTGGTTCATAAGTATAGTGTATTTTTTTTTTATGCCAAAATGGCCGCTGTGTAACATGGTGTGGATTCCTCGCGGCCTCATCTATACGCCCTTTTCGCACGGCAGCCATATTGGCATTTTTGCCTCATTGACCTCATTTTGATCACACCATATATTATGACATCATTACTTCTCCATTGTTCTTGCACTCTGTTACCTCACCATGGCCACTGTCTACTGATAACGTCACAATACTAGATCTGAGTGTGGCAAAGAGGTCAATGAGGCAAAAATGCCAACATGGCTGCCGTGTGCGAAGAGTGTATTTATCTCATCATTATGTCTGCCTCTGGCGGGCTATTCATATAAGCTGACTAAGCTTCAGATCCAGTAGCATTCAGACATAGACAGTCAGTAGACAGTGAAGCAAAGACAGGAAATATTTCGTTTTAAATCTACAGGGTGAATCAGGACAAAGCAAACTGACTGACTACGATTCGGCTGACGATGCTGTCAAAGATTTTGAGAAAAAATTTAAAGACAAGACAAAAAATATCTGGGCAAACAAAGCGAAGTTTTCACCCGTACCTGGAAAGTACACCCTGATAGAGATAGATGCGGAGGAGGAGGACGAAGATGCAGCGCAAGAAAGGGTGAGAGAAAAGGTTATTTTTAGACTACAGAACAATGGCGGAATTATTAGAACTGGTACAGTAAGTTGAAATTTGGCTAACCATAAAAGACAATCAGATTAATCTATGATTTATGGTGTTAAGTGAATGTTATCATGTCAGGTGATTCAAATTGCAGAGTTTGTCAAATTTAATTGTGCTATACGTAAATATTGGCAAAATGTGACATTATTATGTCAGATGATTTAAAATTAATGCAGGAATTGTGAAATTAAACCTAAAATTTATTTTTTACTCCTGAAAAAAAAAAGAATTTTCTAAAATTCAAATAAATTGTATTTTTATAGTATTTCACATGAAAGTTGTGGCTGTCCATAGACATTAACATTCTATTAAGAATCAGCTCCTGCCTTCGTTATTCTGTTTAGGATCCGCCCCCTGGCCTTCGTTATTCGGTTTAGCATCCGCCCCTGGCCTTCGTTATTCTGTTTAGGATCCGCCCCTGGCCTTTGTTATTCTGTTTAGGATCCGCCCCTGGCCTTCGTTATTCTGTTTAGGATCCGCCCCTGGCCTTCGTTATTCTGTTTAGGATCCGCCCCTGGCCTTCGTTATTCTGTTTAGGATCCGCCCCTGGCCTTCGTTATTCTGTTTAGAATCTGCCCCTGGCCTTCGTTATTCTGTTTAGGATCCGCCCCTTGCCTTCGTTATTCTGTTTAGGATCCGCCCCTTGCCTTCGTTATTCTGTTTAGGATCCCCCCTGGCCTTCGTTATTCTGTTTAGGATCCGCCCTGGCCTTCGTTATTCTGTTTAGGATCCGCCCTGGCCTTCGTTATTCGGTTTAGGATCCGCCCCTGGCCTTCGTTATTCTGTTTAGGATCCGCCCCTGGCCTTCGTTATTCTGTTTAGGATCCGCCCCTGGCCTTTGTTATTCTGTTTAGGATCCGCCCCTGGCCTTCGTTATTCTGTTTAGGATCCGACCCTGGCCTTTGTTATTCTGTTTAGGATCCGCCCCTGGCCTTCGTTATTCTGTTTAGGATCCGCCCTGGCCTTCGTTATTCTGTTTAGGAACCGCCCCTGGCCTTCGTTATTCTGTTTAGGATCCGCCCCTGGCCTTCGTTATTCTGTTTAGGATCCGCCCCTGGCCTTCGTTATTCTGTTTAGGATCCGCCCCTGACTGTCCTTATTCTGTTTAGGATCCGCCCCTGGCCGTCGTTATTCTGTTTAGGATCCGCCCCTGGCCTTCGTTATTCTGTTGAGGATCTGCCCCTGGCCGTCGTTATTCTGTTTAGGATCCGCCCCTGACCGTCGTTATTCTGTTTAGGATCCGCCCCTGGCCGTCGTTATTCTGTTTAGGATCCGCTCCTGGCCGTCGTTATTCTGTTTAGGATCCGCCCCTGGCCGTCGTTATTAATGCCGACAAGTCTATTGACGGCCACAGCTTCCGTATGTTTTAGTCTTTAGTGAGTCCGTTAACAATTTTATTTTTCCTGGTGGTAGTTTCTTTTGCTGGCCTGGTACTATCTTTAACCTTCATAGCAAGTTGGTGAAGTATTAAAAGTATCATGAAAAAAATATATAACGTTAGTGCTATGGGGGCCATTTGAGGATCTTTTTTATATCTGTGTTTCAGTCTGACAGATTTCTTAGTGACATGATTATCTTGTTTCATGTATTATTGTCAAACAAAAAAGGGGAAAAGTGCAGTATAGCGGACCCAGATTTATGACCATATTTAACGAGCCTCATTGCCAGGCCTATGACGTAAAATGCTTGAAATGTAATTATAACGTCACAAACTAATGTAGTTATGATGGGGTTTCATCTTCACGGTAAAGACAGCATTTATTTTTGCTTTTTCTTGGGGGCGGTAAACCCCTGCTTATCTACGCCAAATGTTATTTTAATTGTGCTTGAACCTAAAACTTGTTTTATGGCCGCCAAAAAAGATATTAATATAAAATTACACTGACATTTCAGGCGGCAAAATTGGATGAAGTGGATGGGGTCGTAAGAAAGACCCTTCCCTGCGCACTCGACAAACAAACACAATCTCTCATCACTTTGATATTCAACAATGACATGTTCCGAGAAGCCATGCAGAAAATGGACATAGGTCAGTTTAAGCTGATCAATGTTATTGATTTTTGAAATTAGCACGAATGGTTGTAGGGTGTCTTTTAATATTTCCAGGAATTATTATTATTTCTTGGAATTCAGAATTTCTAGTAAATTATAAGACATTCTAGTATTTATTCAAACCTCATGATCATTATTGAAAAGTTGTTGTAATTGTGTTTAAACTTTCTAGTAATTCACAATTTTCAGAAATTATAATAATTATTTAAACTTTATTTTAGAACTGGTATTTATTCAGTCTCTATTATTCAAAATTTTTGGAATTATTCAATATTTTCAGGACACAAACTTTTAGTAATTGATTATATGAATATATCCGAACATTCAATTATATTATATTATATTAATTATTTTAGAACTGGTATTTATTCAAAGTTTCTATATTCAAACTTCTTGGTATTATTCAGGAAACAAACTTAAAAAAATTAGTAATTATATATATGAATATATCCGAACATTCAATTAATTTATTATTTGTTTTCAAATTTCTGGTAATTGAGACTTTCTTGTAGCCAGGACGTAATGCAAGTGTACTGAGACTGTTAGCTGAAAATTATTATCAATAATCCGTCCCTTTTTCAGATGTAAAAAAGATGCCCCTCGGAAAATTATCCAAGGCCCAGATCTCAAAAGGGTTTGATGTTTTGGAAGAACTAGAGGCTGCGGTTAAGACAAACAAGAAAGCTCAACTTGACCAACTCACGTCTAGGTTTTACACCCTCATTCCTCACGATTTTGGTCGCCAACGACCCCCTATAATGAACACCCTGGAGACGATTCGCAAAAAGAAGGATATGCTGTTGGTAGGGCCTGATTTCTCATTTGAATGGTTCGATTTAACGGCGGTGTAGATGGTGGTTATACCATCATTCTTAGTTGTGTGAATATACCATTTCTCGACTTTTGTAAAATAATATTATTTCTTCCAGGTTCTTGCTGATATTGAAATCGCTCAAGCCATGCAGAAACAGCGCTCAATAAATTTGGAAGTGAGTCAAGTATATGTTTCACTGATGTTTGTTTTAATACTAAATTATGTCTCACTAACTATGCAGTACAGGTGTAGTGTAAGTTATACCAAAATGGCCAAAAAGGGGGAGGGGGTTGACCAGTATTTTCTAATGTAGGAAAAAGCAGGGGTGGGGTTCTGTCGAAAAAAACATATCGGGGTGAGGAGGAGTCTTAAAATTCTGGTCCACCTCCCCCGCCCCTCTTTGTTAAATGGAACAGCCCTGTAACAAGAGGTAAATGAGCTTTGTCATCTCGTCATTACATCTGCCTTAGACTGCAGATGATGTACAGACAGACAGACAGTAAATTTGGCTGACAATAAAACTGGTACAAAATGTTTTATAAAATAAATCAGGAGACCTTGTTATTTGATAATTATATACCTTTATAATATTAATTAATCCTATATTAAATTATCCCTATTTCTATAACTGTTTAGTTCATAGGTAAAAAATAAATAATCTGAATCTGAATCTATCAGCAATTTGTGCCACTGATGGAGATAACATTGAAATTCAAACCAAGTTGTGATTAATTCAAATTATAATGAATTTTCTTGAATTGTTATTTGGTAGGAAGGAAGTGTGGAAGAGGTACCCCATCCCCTCGACGATCAATATAACATGTTGAACTGCGGCTTGAAGTATGTGCCAAAGAAGGACAAAGAATTCAAGATGCTGAATGAATACGTAGAAAACACAGGAGGTGGTGGATGGGTTAAAGTGTCCCTTAAAAATGTTTGGAAAGTTGACCGTGAAAATGAGGTTCGTATAAAGAAGCAGCTGGGTGGTCTAGTGGTAATTAAGACACTCGTCTGTTCCTCTTCAGGACCCGGGTTCAATTCCAGGCTCGGGAACCTTTCATGAGCATCATCCCAGCTGAATTTCGTTCGGATGAGATGTTAAATTGGGGGTCCCTTGTATTCAGTGTCTATGCTGAGGCAAATAAAAGATCCCACCCATGGGGTAAATGTGGAACATTGGTGGACTCCTCCTCTCTTACCTCATCAATCAACCCTCGATAGCAGCCAGAACTTGCCTTAGCGGGCTGCACTTCCCACATCTATCTATCTATCTGTCTATAAATTATTGTCCAGGCCTCGGGGTTCTTAAAGTCGTAGAAAATTCGTGAAACATTGGGTTTTGTAGACCAGTCATGAAATTTCAGAAATTTTCAAACTTATTTATAGTTTAATGAGTATGACTATGACTATGAATGAAGGAATTTACAGACATAGAGAAATCACAAAACACCTATACAATGTTACATCATGTGTCTATTACATGTACTTAGTAAAATCTGCAGCAACGAGGTGACCAGTGCTCTTCTTTTAATCCTTTTAAAAGAAATTTAACGAAGTTATCTGGAGTTATGTCATTTTATCGTAACATGTCTAGTATCCTACTGGCCTACTTCTCAGTGTCATTAGGGTCCCCTTGTGAGCCACACTTTATATCTTATAAGGCAGACATTCCAAGTCTCACTCATTCAGCGTGAGTGGTCACTCATTTGGTTGCTGTCTCACTCCTCTAGACTTGAGTATTTTCTTCTTATTTTAAATTGTCTCACTCTAAGAGAACCAGAATAAATCTTTAACATTTTATTGTAAACTGGTTGGAAAGGGCCAAAACTCGCTCAATCACCGCTTCTGCAGCCTGCTGAACTTGGCATCTCTGTTTTGTCATAAAATATACTTTTTTGTCCTGAGCCTATTACATACAAATGTACCTGAATTTATATATTTTTTATAATACCTTCATTTCGGATAGATAAATACTGACAAGCATATGTTCTATTTTTACAAGTTATGTTTACGCTTCTTTCAGGGTGATCGTTTCAAAGTGCACGACAAACTCGGAAACAGGAAGTTGCTGTGGCATGGAACAAACGTTGCCGTGGTAGCGGCAATCCTCAAGGGTGGTCTTCGCATAATGCCTCATAGTGGCGGTCGCGTCGGCTCTGGAATCTACTTTGCTTCTGAGAATTCTAAATCTGCAGGTTATGGTGAGTATGCATGCTTGGTGATGGATAAAAAAAGAAAAGGATGCCTCTCGTTGAATTTTGGGTCAGTGTTAGACCGTAAGATTGCTCTCATTTGTAAGCACGCCGATAAAAGGTCTTGTAACTTAATTTCATGACTTAGTTAATGATGAACGTAACCAGACATCAAGAGAGAACACGACATTTTAGTGGATTTTACGGAGTTGTAAAACTTGCATATATGTGATTATAAAGGTTGATGCACTATTTGCGTTTGTTAAGAATATACATCTATGTTTCTTTGGACAGTCCAATAGGTAAAACTGTTGTAAACATGTTTTAAACAGATGTAAACTCTTTTCCTAATGCCAATGCTCGGTGTATAGTATGACGATGTTCATGAGATGTTGATGTATGACTTGTTTCACGAAATTGGCGTCTGTACTAATAACACAGAAAACTCGAAAATACTCAAAAGGTATTGATCGATTTGGAAGCCTCGAGTATCGATTTTAGGCATAACCCTCGATAAACAGCCCTAGAATTGTTCAGTCTTGGGGGAAATAATTCATAGTCATATTCAAAGAATATACAACAAACATTTCTGCACAGATTGTTGCTGGTCATACAAAAAGGAAATTGTGACAACAAGATATCTGTTCAGGGCCGCCAGGCTAAGTTTGTCAAAATTCCATACTGTATAAATTTTATGGTTTCATGTATTGTATTACAGTTTTGTTTAATGTTCAGACGTTGTTCATGTCTATTCACTTGATCTTGTTTATTTTCTTGGGTTGTTGATGTGTATATGACCATTATCAATACTTTCACAAGTTTGTCATGTTTTTGTTTTGTTTTGTAAAGCTTATCAAAAAATGTAATTTTGTAGTTCAAACGAGCCTTTTTACTAGTGGATTTTCACAGAAGTTTCTTGACAATTCCACCAGGTGGCTACAAACAGAATACGGCAATTCTATTGGCTGAAGAAGTTCCTGCCCTTAACTACGATTAGCCGAAGCAAAGTGTATCCTAGCAGCAGTATTTTTAGTGCATTTAATGTATATTTGACATCTTAACGTTCAGTTGATTTTTGTTATTTCCCAGAGAAAATTATAATGGAATCCGTTATGACATGCTATGTCTGAAAAGTAAAGTGAGTAATAAAAGGAGAAGGAAGAGTTATGTCTTGCTGAATTCAAGGCTGCTCAGTGAAAAGACTCTGTCTATTAGGCTTCATCACCAAAAAGTGCTGTATGCACTGTGCATGCATGATATTGCATGGAGACACTCGGTGAAAAATGACTGATTTTGTTTTTCAGACATAGACAATAATCACTAACTTATTTAATAAATACACTTTTCTCATGGAAATAACAGAAATCAGTTGAATGATAAAGTGTCAAATATACATTAAAAAAATACTGCTGCTAGGATGCACTTTGCTTCAGCCAATCACAGCCAAGGGCGGGAACTTTTCCAGCCAACAGAATTGCAGTATTCTGTCATAGCCACCTGGTGGAATTGTCAAGAAACTTATTATTATTATTCTTCAATACCCAGTATGCAATACATTGCGTAAGATGTACCTGTAGATTATGTTTGTAATATAGTGTTTGCAGCTTAGCACTGGAAAAGAACAATTTTCCTAATTTCCAAAAATAATTCTGATTTCAGTGGGACCTGCAGGAAAGACAGGAATTATGTTCTTGAATGAAGTCGTTCTCGGCAAGGAACACCATATCAAGCGAGATGATTGGACATTGAAGGCTGCACCAAAAGGGTACAATTGCATCATCGCAAAAGGACACACTGAACCAGGTAATGGTAGTAAATTCACTTCTTGCTAAGGTTGATTAGAAAAAAAAAATTGTTGGTTTCTGATTATTTTGTTAGAAAAACAAGAATCAGGGCTGTTCCATTTAAAAAATAGGGAGGGGGTGGACCAAACAATTTTCTAATCTCCCCCCTCCCCCTGATAACTGTTTTCTTACAGACCCCCCCCCCCCCCCCTCTTCTACATTAAGATATTAAGAAAATACTGGTCAAACCACCCCATATAAATTTTTCCAAGATTCCTCCCCCCCCCCCTGATATCTGAAAAATCTTCAAATCCACCCGCCCCCCCCCCCCCTCCTCCCCCACTCTTTTTTAAATGGAACAGCCATCATTGATGCCATACCCCTTTACAATTCCAAAATTCCTATGCTCCTATACGTGATAGGAGGGTTCTGGAAAATCAGTAAATAACTGAAAATATGATTATGATTCAATTATGATATTGAAATGATTGGCACATTTTAAAGCATAAGTTCTTTTGCTTGTCTATTCCAGATCCAAAGGCTGACACTGAAATTACTATCGATGGAAAGAAAGTCGTGGTACCCAAGGGTAAAGTTATCAATGTGCCGGAGTGGAGTGATAGCAGCTTTAGTCAGAGCGAATACCTAGTTTACAGGGAAGATCAGTGCCGAATCCGATACCTATTGGAGGTTAAATTCCCATAGGCAGCAGTGTGGGAGATATACTTTATCGTGGAGGCATAAGTTGTGACTTCAATGCGGATCATTCCATCATACAGCCGTAACCAATGAACTTGCCCAACCACTGTTTTTTGCTGCGGACACAAATCATATGCAGGAAAGCATTATAGCTGCAAATTAAATAGTGTAACAGGGTGGCCACAGTATTGAGAAACCTGGGAAAATTAGGGAATGTGAAAAAGTCATTTTCAAGGTCTGGAAAATTAGGGAATTTTATTCCGTCGTCTGAAAAAATTACGCCTGTTTGGAAAGTAACCTTATTTATTGACAGGCATTTAAACGAAATTGGGCAAAAGTAAACAGTGTCCAGTCTGGATTATATCAGAAATTAATTGCAATGAATATTGACCAATTCAGGAGTTGTGAAGTTCATTGGCAGCGGCTGTAATGTATACGTTTGGTATCGTTGGAGAGATTTTAAACAAGAAGGTTTGTTGTTGTAGAGTGCATTTGTTATAAGGAATACCTGATTGTAATCTGTGAAGAATTGATAGCTCTTCACTCATTCTATATCAACACTCTCATCTGCCGCTATAAAAGATCATTGTTAATAGACATTTGCATACAAGTTTCAGCTAGTTCATGGTATGATATATAAATGTGAATATGTTTGTGTAGAGTGAAGATTTATGTATTATAGTGCCATGTTTATCCCACCGGACCCATCTCGGTCATACTAAGTTTCAATTTATCATACATGTTGAAAGAGTGAAAATATTTCTGTGATGAATAGAGCAAAGGTTTATATGTTGAACTAGGCAGCGGCAGATCCAGAAAATTTCGGATGAGGAGGGATGGGGCGCCGCCATTTAATTGTCTGTGCCTCTCCTTGACTGATAGCCATGTAAAATCGCTGCTGAACAGGGGGAGGGGGCAGTGGCTGATAGCTTTTTTGCAGCGTGATAGCTATACATATATATCCACAAATTTTTCGCACTTTGATACTTTTATCACAGAATTTTGTAGCATAGATTGTTCTATCACAGAATTTTGTAGCAGCAGAAGGGTTTATTGTTTAGAAAGCCAGGTGTCTACTGTAGTTATATCATTGTGATACAAGTCTGACTCTGCTCGCGACCCTTGAATCTTCCGGGTCCCTGGAGACTTAAGTGGCCTACTTTCTTAATATCGCTACGCACATACAACGTATTGCTGACCGAACAAATTAGGTCAATGTTTGCTTTGCAAAGAGCGTATACTGCCCAGATTTTGCATGATTTGCCTTCCTTGAACATAACTGAGCAAGTTTGAATCGAGGACCGTAGGTCAAGACTGCCTGGGTTAGTTGTGCGAGACATTTGGTGCGTTGCTCTCAATGAGAATCTGTAGACGCTCGCAGTGCGCGCCAAATAATTAAACTAAATATAGATGGTGCGAGCAGTAGACTTGTAGACAGGATACACACATTGTATTTTTAATCTCTTGTAAAGAAGCTACGGTCTGTCCTATCCTGCACGTGAACTGTTGTTTGGTCCCGTTTCTCAGCAATTAGATCTATGGGGTACACAAATAAATAATCCATTTTGCTAATTTGCCTCGGCCTATAGGTTACCTAAGTATTTCCTAGTGTGATGGCCCACAAATGTGAATGGGGGGAAATTCGTTTTGGTCCATGAAAAATTCCCGTTGGATTATCATTGGAACTTAAATAAAATATTTTCCACTAAATTCCTTAATAATCCAACAAAATTAATATTTAGAATTCCATTCAGATTATATATTTACGATGGGGCGAAAAAGTAACAGTCTACAGGGGGCACTATGACCGTAGTACATAAAAAGACAATAAGATGCTGTCACTACACTGTTGTTGCATGGATGACCTCTCAATATAGATTACGTCATCAACAATACTTATCTGCTACAATTACAGTGACCTCTGGTGGTACTTTTTCTCCCCATTATGACATCTAAAGGCGATGGCGCCACCTACAGTTTATTGCAGAGCATTAAAAAATGTTGTTCTCATACAATTGGGACAGACTTCAAGTGCCTATCTCTTCTGCATAAATTTGCATAAATTTGCATATTGTGATGAAAGTATTTCACTTTTGTATCTGTGCAAGAATTGTGTAGGGATACAAGTTCATACAACTCATTAAATTGGAAATATCACAGGGCATTTTACAGCGTGATGGATGTGCTAGTTTAGCATTAAATTGTACTTATAGTATGGCATTACATTTATTACTATTAATATTTTTTATATTTTTGCAGCTTTAAGTTGCAACTGCGAAAAAAGTCATTTAAAATTTGATGATTGAATTATATTTGGCGAGATTTATCAAGAAAAGCACGTCAGCAACTGTTCGTTTACTAATGTTGAGAATTATGAGTAGGTATCATAGCAATTCTTGGTGTGTAATGGCAAATTTTATGGTGCAGTAAACCTTCCCAAGGTCAAATTCAAATTGACCAGTGACCACCTGATTTCGAGTTAGATGAAGTTTCGACTTATGAAAAGAGATATATAGATGAATAAATAAAAAATGTAATTTAAACAAAATATTCTGCCAACTTTGAGTTCTGAAAATAAAATTGATATTTGATATATATGTACACATTATACTTAGGAACGGTTTACTCTACGCAAAATTTGTTGATGTTGTCAAAAATTTGTTTGCATTTCAATGTTACTGGTGTGCATGTCAATTTTAATTGCACCAAAATCATCTTGTACTTAAAATATTTTTATTGTTTCAAAATTTTTACCGATTACTGTAGAAGAAAGTTGATATATATATTATGTGCTTTCTTTTGGTGCTTATAGCTAATTGCTCAGTGTTCGAAATAAGGGCCGGTCCGTTGGTCCTGACCGGCAACTTCAAGGCAGGACAGACAGATTTAATCACTTCCCAGTCCTGGTAGGGACCGGCAGGTTTGCTCGAGGATTGGCCGCTTTCCCACACAGCTGGTTATTGGGACCGGCAGCTTTCCCACATAGCTGGTTATTGGGTCCGGCAGTTTCCCCACACAGCTGTTCCTTGGTTCCGGCAGCTATTTTGTGCTTACTGTGAACACTGCTTGAAATTTATTATGGTCAAAACTAAAAATAAAGATTTATTCTACTACATTTTTTTTTGCTTTATACATGTTATATGCAGTAGTGTGACTCTTTATGTTATTCAACTCTTGGATATATCTTATCTAGATAGATTCAGAGATTTTTGCTGGTCATGAGTCCTCATGGGTGGAGTATTGTTATATTGTTATTTTATATATTTGTTCCTATTTTGGAAACCCACGATTTTTCTCTGTATCTACGCTTGTTGGCTGATTGATCAAAATGTGTGTTTCTTTGATATATTTAGCAGTGCTTATAGTTGTTTTGAATAAATTATACATAAACTATATATTTCCTCATGACTTAGTTTTGTTTTATGATCATAGTCATATGTTGTTATGAATTTGTTTTTTTTTAAGCATTTATAAATATTATCTACTGCTGATCATGTCACCATAGCAATTGACATATTAATACTAAAATTTTGAGATAGATGAAGCCAGTTCCCATACTGACTGTCTGGATCATTGCTCTCTCCCCATTGGCTCATTCCCTGTTGTTCCTTCTGCACCTGCAAGGGATCGAGCCGAGCCCATCATCCAAGACTGGAAGTGGCTCATCCTGAGGCGAGTCCTCCGGCATAGTGTCCCCCACTCTCAACTCATTGATGTTAAATGTGTCCACTCCATCCGGTCTAATCCTGGACAACATATCTGTTCTTACATTCAATTTTCCTTTTCTGTATTGCACCTTACACCCGTACTCAGCCAATAGCACAGCCCACCTCTGTATTTTAGTGTTTTGCGTCTCACTTCTGAAGAAAGATGTCAGAGGTTTAAATGAATGTCTCAAACCTGACTTTTAAAGCAGTGATGACTGCATAAGCCTCTCTTTCTATGGCTGCCCATCGTCTCTGGGTGGTTGACAACAGACGAGACAAGCAGATCATTGGGCGTTCCAGCCTGGTCTCAGGATCCCTTTGGCACAATGTGGCCCCTATGGCCACATCTGACGCATCGACGTATAGTAGATACGGGTCATGGGTGTGAGGATGCGCCATGACATGATCTCTGATTAATAGTCCTTTCAGACAGTCAAAGTGGACTTGCTCTCTGCTGCCCCACTGCAAGCCCTCGAAGGTCCTTGGCCTCCACGCGGCGAGGGTGGAAACACTTGGGGTGAAGTCCTCTATCCCCAGTGGCTAAAACAGGACAGTGCGCATTGCACAAGCTGCTCCAGCTATCCAATGCAGACACTTATTGATTTTTTGCATGCTTCTAGTTTCCACTACCAACTATGGATGATCAATCTTACTCTAGAGAGCCTCTACATAGCCCACCCACTCAGGTGCTGATGAGGCGTTAAACAATAACACTACCTACCTACTTTCCCCACTGCAAGGTAGTATGTTTACGAGTCAGAGCCACCAAGGGCTCTGATTCCACTACATAAGTGGGCATGCACGTCTGGTAGTACCCCGTCATGGCCAGGAACGTACAAATATCTTTTACAGTTCTGGGTGAACTCATGTTGGCAATGGCAGTGACCTTATCCATTGTTATCTGGATCTGCTCTCAGTCCGTTGCCACTGACCACAAAGCCCAACAGTTTCACCTCCCTTTGTCCAAAGACACTTTTGAGGGTTCAGAATGAGATTATATTGTCTGAATCGCTCCATCACATCCCTCAAGTGTTGCCGGTGGGACACAATGTCCGGACTGTAGACTAAGTACTATGTTGTCCATGCAGCTAATACCTATCAATCCCTGAAGGACCTCATCCATGGCTCTCTGAAATTGGGCAGTCGCGTTCGACAACCCCATCGGCATCGTCGTGAACTCGTAGAGCCCTTATAGGACACAAAGGCAGTTTTCTCCATGCTAGACCGTTCCAGAAGCAATTGATAAAAACCTGATTTAAGATCCAAGGTCGAATACACCGAGGAGCCATGGAGTTGGTCGAACACTTGGTGAAATCTGGCAATGGTCTTGATGGGGTTGGTTCGATGGGAACCATGATGGGCAGCCGGCAGGAAGGGAAAGATGCCATTGCCAAGGAAAGTCAGCCACAACAGACACTGGAAGGACCTACGACTCTGTACGCCCTGCAAGATGGTGTGATGGTGAGAGGAGGGACCTCTCAGCGAACTTTGGAAGCCTCCCTGGGTAGTATTGGTCTCCTTGGAGACCCTGACCTATCCACCTCAGTAAACCGACTCATCGAAATGATACGAAACAGCAAACAAGACATAAAAGTGCATGGATATATACAGAAGTCCTTGGAGTGGCGCCTGAGGAGATTACAGCCCCTGGACGGCAGCTACGCCGGTTGTATGCTGAGAGTGCATTGCATACCTGAAATAAACATGATGCCAAGGGAAGTGAGATGCATTTAAAAATGTGCAACTCTCCAGATACTGATGTGATTATCAACGGTATTTTTTGCAATTGTATTACAGCCAGTTGATGGTAACAGCTTTGCAGTTCTCAGACGCATGTGTGTTGAGTACGAACCTAGCAAGTGGAAGAGATGGGCAAAAGGATTAGAGTCGAGCGTTGTAAATGTCCTCGCTGGGTCACTGATGGTGGAAAATCTAGGCAAACTCATGCCTCTGTCCGACACCAGGAGTGTGCTGTGCCCTGTGGAATTCTGGTAAGTCATTCTTTTGTAGGTTATTTTAGGAGTTCTCCTTGTCGTGATGCAATGTGATACAAGTGATACATTGCTCTAAGAACATAAATATCAATTTTTATGAGCAAAACATTTGAATACAGGACAGTGAATATTTATTATCCCAGCTGGGGAAATTTGAGACGCATGGTACTAAACTGTAAAACATGTGGCAGAAAATCAAAGTTAATTTTGTAGCATTAAAAAATTGTACTGAAGTTGGAATAAAGTTTAAGGTTCCATACGGTTTTGCTGGGAATGCCCTTTTTGATGGTAGAAATTGAAACTAGGGCTGGAGGATGGTTCAGGGTTCCCACAGTCATGAAAAATCTTGGAAAAATTGGTTGTCAAGGAAAAGTCAGAAGGTGCCGCTCCCTCCAATTCAGGTCGAAAGTCAATTCAATTTCACACAGTTAAAAGGGGCTTGTTAAAGATGTTAGTGATGAAATGTTGATAAATGGTATCAGATTAAGCGAACTTGGGTCAGGTTGAAGAGGCATGCTCCAGCGACCTCCTCGACCATTTCTTTGTTTGTAGTGTTGATTGTGCTGTCGGTGTGGGGGATTCTGGGCAGCCAGAAAGAGCATCTGAGTTCAGTCGTTTACAATTAGGATTGTTTGCTGTAAGCTACGGGCTAAGCCCACATCAGCTTATCAGGTGACTGAAGATTCCACGTATGTAGGTGAATATATTGGTTGAGGTGGTTAGTTTATGTATGTTTCTTTTGTTGTTGTGTTGTTGTTGCAAATCAGTCACACAGTGTTGATGATACTGCCCTCGAAGGTCCTGGGCCTCCACGCGGCGAGGGTGGAAACACTTGGGGTGAAGTCCTCTATCCCCAGTGGCTAAAACAGGACAGTGCGCATTGCACAAGCTGCTCCAGCTATCCAACGCAGATAATTATTGATTTTTTACATGCTTCTGGTTTCTACTACCAACTATAGATAATCAATCTTACCCTAGAGAGCCTCTACATAGCCCACTCAGGTGCTGATGAGGCGTTAAACAATAACACTAACTAAAGTGTTAATGATATGTTTCTATGCCTTGGCAGACACATCGGTTTGGTTGTGGTGACTCAGATCAGTGTTGTCTCCAGGGTGTGGTCTCCGTTTAGTTGTAATCCTTTAGTCATTCGATACATGGGATGGTGTCAGAGCGTCTCGCCGTCACTCATTCCAGAAGAATCGTTACTTAAGTTTAATTAGTGAAATTGTTTATGAATGAACACGTTAGAAGTGTCCAGATTGTCCTAGTAAAAATGTGAAGTAGTTTCTTTAAAAACAGCCAAAATGGGTTAGATTGGGCTAGTTAGTCATCATCTCCGATATTAAGTGAGATGCATGTTGCGTTCTCATCTTGTGTATGGATATTTTTTTTCATTATTATTCTTGTGTATAATTTTTTTTTTTTAAATGCATCTCACTGTTGTGTATGGAGAACTGAATAGAGTCAAATCCAGGGGAATAGGTTGAGAGAAGTGTTTATTGTGGTGCAAACACCCAAACTGACTGTGGTGCAGTCTGACCTTGCTATATACAGTCAATTCCAACAATGGATTGTAGTTGCACCCTCATTAAATATGAAAATGATGCAGGTGCACTGGCAAGACAATGGAATATACAAACAAGGACTCAATTAACATTCAAGTAACTCTGAGACATGATCTATAAACTGAGATATAAATACATGACATCACTTCCCTTGGCATTTTGTGTAAAAAGCAGAGGCTCTTTAATCAGGTTGAGATGATGACTCAATGGATAATAATAAATTAATGTATAATTATGTCAATATGCTGTATAATGAATATGTCTAAATATGTCAATGCTATGCAAAGAATATATGTCCAAATATATCAATGTGTAATATAATATAAAATAGTATGGATGAATGTATTAAGTAAGTTAGACTATGTGTAAGTTAGAAATGTGTGAGTCTGTTTGCAGGCTTCCTTTGTGGCTCCTATTGGGGACAATGGGGCAGCCATTGGGGACAATAGGGCAGCCATTGGGGACAATAGGGCAGCCATTGGGGACAATAGGGCAGCCATTGGGGACAATGGTGCAGCCAGTCAAAGGGGCTTAATAAGCATAGTCTCAACAAAGGGGGAAAACTATGGGGGTCAGCCAGAGGTCTGGACTGCTCTGGACTGCTCTGGACAATGGTCAGTTGGCACTTGGAGCTAGAATGCTACTTCAGGAATGTGACTTGACACACCCTGGGGATCAAGTACAAAGACCTGGCAGAGCTTGCTGGGGTTGTTAATTGTGGGAATACCATTGTCTTGTACCAAGGCATAGTGGACCTCTGAGTTGGCCAAGTTTAATGGGCTTTATGATGCAGGTGTGGGGCAAATCACACTAGGCAAGGTTTGGAAAGATTCTGACAAAAACCAGGAAAGTAGGAATTACATTTAAATGTGTGTGTTGCTATTGGCTTAGGACCATTGGCCAATTGTGGCATGGCCTAAATTCAGGGAGGAGCTATGAAGCCCTGCCATATATAAATAATTTAACATGTGGGAGGAGAGGCATCTTTTGATTTAGCCAATCTGACCAGTCTGACTCAAGCTCATGACTTTGTTATTTTTGTGTTGATCTGAGGAATTGGACTTATGCTGCTGAGCTACAGCAATACTTTTACACGCAGTCTTACACACTAGGACACTGGATACTTTACAAATGGTTTTCACCTCGGGAAGTTGGTATGTCTGTTTCACGTTGTCTTCATTGTTGGCTTGAACACGCAGGATGGGTGACTTCAGCGCATCAAATTTGTTGATAACTTCAGCATTGTTCAATGTCTTCAGAAATTTCACCGAGTTTAGTGATTACACCATCCACATACTTCATATGATCAGCATCATTTTCAGCTTCATTCAGAACCAAAAGATATTCACCAGTAATGAGACCAGCAGCATCACGTTTTGAATGTGAGGTTCATCAGGCAGTGCTGAACCCACACAATGCAGCAAGGAGAATGAATGTGTGAGTGAACCAGGCTTGGGATCAAGTAAAACACAATGTACTTAAGTACAAGTACAAGTGCATGAGAATATATCAAGTACAAGTTCAAGTACAGCTATTTATCTGAGTACATTTGTTCAAGATTTAGATTTAGATCAATTTATTTTCATAATTTATAAATAATACATTTTAGAATATATAAATGAAATGAGAAGATGCAATTATGATGGAGACCCCTCAAGCCAGCAGAGCTAGCGCTTATGAGGGGCCACCAATGAAATGGGAGATGAGATGAGTGTTATGAAATGGAGGAAATGGGATGAGGGTGATTATGTACTGGTGCTCAAATAACTATGGAATGTGTTAAGGACAAATTATGTTTGGCAGATAAAGCAATTTCTTATTATACATATATCGCTGTATGACTCCAGGAAATGGTTTTTAGTAATTTTGGAAAATTGTCTGAAGCTGTGGGTGAGAATTTTGTCTTTTAAAATACAAGTACAAGTACAAGTACATTTTTACTTTTTACAGACAGCAGTAGTGGATTCGGAAGTGAACGATGTACACATTGTGAAAGCTAACATCAGTTTACCAATCTTATCTATCAAGTTGAAATACAATTAATAAAAACAGCATTTTTGTATGCTGCTCGATGCCATTTGTGGCAAAATATGACCGAAAAACTGGTGGACATTGATTTTGAATCTTACAATAATATTAATTATGAACATATATGGTAGTTAAAAAGTAAAATATATACATTTATTGCCAAAAAAGCATAAATATAATAGTAGCGAGTCAACTGTACTGTTACTGAAACAGTTACGGGTCTTCACCCAGTTATCATGGTTATAGTCTTCAGTTACTTTGTTATGTAATGTGTTATTGCAGTTATCATGTCATGTTACTTTGTTACCGTTACAAGAATAGTTTCATGAATGCACTGAAAGAGATAATATTATAATCTAATGTATGTGACCTTGATGTATAACAGTAAGGTCATTATGTGACCTTGACCTTGGAGCCAAGGTCATCCAAAGTACCTTGGGGTCGCAAATGACATGTTGATGCCATAACATCAGTCAAAAATCACTCAGCATCAAGTTTTGGGTAAAAATCAGGGCAAACATGTCAAAATGCCATTATTGAACATTTGACTTTTTGAACTTTGACCTTATGCTACCCCAAGGTCAAATGTTACACAATATTTTGCACCTTTGGGATATAAACATCTCGACATCTTGTTCAAGACTACTTTAAATATTAAACAAGTTACAGTGATCTTAAACTTCAGGGTGACCTGTGTCCTTGACCTTTGACCCAAGGTCATTCACACTCATAAATGATGTTTGTATGCTTAAAGACTATACGTGACTCAAATATGGTCCAATTTCGCTGAAAATATGATTAAATTATGATGAACCAATCAAGAGTACATATAAAGAGTTTTGTTTTTTTAAGGTAAATCTGAAATTTTTAATGCCCCATATTTCAGTTACTCCAACTAATTGCCACCAAAAGTTTGGCAGCACTACATCGGTTATAACACAATCTCAGTCTATGCGCAGCTAAAATCGGCATTTTCCAGTTCATCACATTTAGAGTTATAATCAATTTTTGACCTGAGCTAGTTCACCTCTTTACCCCCTTTGGGGGTGTCAATTTGATGGGTTGAAATAGACTGTTCATGCAGTACGTACAAACTTATGTGAAGCTTAAATCTGTAGTTCTTTCAGATAAATGTGACCTGTTGCCTTGAGAAATGAGTCAAGGTCACTCATATTAGGTTAAAGTGTTTGTGTCACCCCAAGGTACAATCTGACCAAGTTTGGTTGAGCAACTAAAAGAAACGTGCTGAAAGACCATCAAATACGACAGTCTTCACCACTAGTGATGGGTGAAGTACAATGAATTTTTATTTTGGCTGTTCCATTCTCAGAAAAATAAAGCTTGTTCTGATAACTATTTAAATTGACTGAAACATTTTATCTGGACAAATTAGATTATCGTAATAGATTAAGCATATGATAACATTGTAATCCTCCCCACCTGCCAATAAAATACACGTAGGCACAAATGATACATAAGATTATAACTACAATGACAAAAGCACTCTTTGTAGACACCCCAATATAAATTGCTATGTATGCATACAGATTGCATCAATTTAATTGAGAAATAATTGACATTTTTTATATATCTTTATATAATGACATACATTTGACATGTATCACATGCGAAATTTTGAGTGTATAGTTAACAGAACATGAATCTAAAAATGGTAGCATATTCTAAGAGGCTATAATTGCCATAGGGATGGGATGGTGGGTGAAGAATGAAGCGAATGAATTTATGAAAAACGTACGGTCGTTTATATAGTGGAGCGCCATAGGGACGCTCTGATTGGCCGCCTGAGTCACGTGACTGTTTTGGTGGGAACACAGTGTGGAGAAGACGGCGATAAAATGGCTTCTGTTACTTAATCAATTTACGTGAGTAAATTATACTTAATAAGCGACTAAGACCATTGTATTAGACATGGGCTCAGTTGCCACTTTATTTGGCACATAACACAAATGATACATATGATTATAACTACAATGACATAAGCGCTCTTTGTAGACACCCATGACAAATGTCCAAAGGGCAATCTCAAAAAGCATATAAACGAAGTATATTTTACTTGTACTTTTATATTCTACTCTTTTTTTTTTTATATTTTAGTTTCGTCTAAAAACAATCATCTTGATAAAACCCTGAAGATAGATGAATGATATGAGTTAGTCGTGGTGCTAGTGCGGGAGGAAATGCAGGCGTGAGGCGAGTTTGGATGCTACTAAAGCCTGATGACGTGTCGATGGACGGATGTAGGACCTAAAGGCCTCGGACCGCCATCTCCCCAACCGCTGAACCTCAGTATCTGCGAAACCTCTGGATGCCGCATCTGTGGCCGCCCCTGCTCTTAAGGAGTGGGGCGTAATGTTACTGGAATCAAACCCCAACCCTCCAAACATTACCTTCATACACTGAGATAGCAATGTGTGGGTCAGAGGAGAACCATCTCGAAACAAGAAGAGCGGCTCAGAGTGGGCAAAGCGCCTCTTTCGCAAGTACTGGATTAGGTTGCAGTATGCACACACGACAGCACGCAAACATTCAAGGATCACATTGAAACCTTTAAGAGATGTTTTAAACCTGCACTCTCACTATACTGCTACATAGAGCTTAATGGTATTAAATGCGAGTGACTCGCTGTGAGCTTATCGTACAGCATTGGATACAGGTTATACATTGTGCAAAATTGCACATACTGTATGATTTCCTAGATTTGTAGGCTAGACCGGTAGATACTAACTGGCACACCCGGAGATCCAAGTCGCTGACCCCTGCAAGTGAAACGTAAACAACAAATTTAAATACTGGTATCGAAGTAAGCTAGATCAAACGGCCAGAGCCAACCACCGGGGGTGCTGTGAAGCTGAAGAAAATCATCAAGCTTCCCCCTGCTGAGCATATCTGCCTTGACAATGGCATGCGTGGAGATATACACCACTGCAGTAGTCAAGGAATATCGCTCAACTAAGTAACACCACTGCCTCACGAATTACATCAATTAAACTGATGGAGTGTAAAGTTTATTAAGTAGTATATCACAAACCGTGGAGTTATCCACATGAAACATGACCTTCTGGTGTGCAAGACCTGGTGCCCAGGTGACCAGTGCCTTGAGGGCACAATGGAATTCCCTCCAATTGATGGACCTATGTAAAAAGCCATGCGAATCTGTATACATGATGGCAAACCATTCATCATCACAGAGTGCACCGTAACCATAATTGCTGGCATCAGTGTAGATGTGCACCACTGTGCCCTTTGACCAGTCCTGTGCATACATGAAGACACCATTGTTGGTATCCAGGCACCTGGCCCACCAATCAATATCAAGCCTTGCCTCACTGGAGAGCTTAACCTTGTGATGCAAGTGCTGGGGTTTCTTGGCTAAATTGATTAATCTGCCCAAAAAGGCCCTCCCTGATTTAACCACCCTGGCTGCAAAGGCTAACTTACCTACTAAGCTTAGCAGTTGTCTTTGGTACCAATTTTCTTATCAGCCCAAGCAGCCAGTATTGTCTTAATTTCGTTCACTCTCTCATCAGAGATACTCAGCTGACACTTGACTGTGTCAATCACTATTCCAAGAAACTCCACACTTGTGTCAGGCTCAGTGACCTTGGCCTGCTGAACTGTGAACCCTGCAAGGTCAGTGAGCTTAAGGATAAGATCAAGTTGATTTTGACATTCTTGGGATGAGGGGGCAACCACCAGAAAATCATCAACATACCTAATGATATGCTTGGTTGCTCCCTCTTCCCACATGAAACACTGCAAAGCACATGCAAATATAGCCCAAAATTAAGGACCTTGGAGAAATAGTAAGATGTACCACTTCCTGAGTCCCACTGCATTCCCAACATGTGCCAGTGGTCAGGATGGACTCCCACATGCTTATATGCATCTTTCAAATCAATCTTGGCCATGTAGGCCAGCTGGAATAAAGAACATGAAGTAACTGCATCGTCAACCCTAAAATATGACAACAAAAAATCTTCTGGATCAATCTCAGAATTAACAGAGCCCTGAGCAGGGTAAGACAGATCATGTATTAAACGGATTTTAGATCCGTCGCACTTGAGGAAAGCCCATCTGGACGTCATTTTCGATGACTTCAGTCACCTCAGTAGCAAACTCCATTGCGGATGGCCAGTTATTAGACACTAGCCCACCTGAAACGTTGGGGCGACCGATATATACTCCTTCACACAGCTGGCTTAATATACTGTCAGCCTTAGCCTTATTGTACACTAGGGGCAACATCAATTTCCAGTAAGGCTTATTTAGATAACCCACTGGCACCAATCCTGCCCTTTGAGCATCTACTGCAGGATGTGACCCTTTCTGGACCTCTGCAGAGGACACAAACATGCCTTCTTTTACATTTAACACCTGCTGTGCATTTGTCATCCTGGAACAGGAGAAAGATGTCGTCTGATGGCCCTGCTGGCTTCCTAACTTTGGACAGGTCTCTGGCCTGTCCCGAGCCGCGAAAGGGGCAATCCACTACTGAATGTTCACTAAAAGCACATTTACCGCATCTGCTCGCGCTACGCAATGCAGTTGAATTGAAGGTTAAAATGTAAAGCTCTTGATTTAAATGGGAAAATTTGAAAGATTTTCGAGCCGCGAGGAGCTGTCTGTGTCTAACGTCATAAGTTAGCTCGAACGGCAGTTTGTATTTCTGGATGATTTTTAGCATAAATGATCTATACGCTACCTTTTTGTGAAACCAATCGATCCCAAACTGGGTACATAGAAGGACTTCATATACAGTCCATGCTTCAAGCCATTTAAAAGCACTTGAAATAACACTCTTTGCCTTCTGGCACTTTATACTGAGATTTCCATATTGGTCAACAGAACTCTTAAATTCATCACTATCAGTTCATATAGTATTCAACAAATCAACAAGGTCGATGAACTCACCGAAAATTGCTGCCTCTCTGATTCTGGGGGTAACATGCTCCGCCCCAGGCTTATCACCTCTATGAGGCGAATATCCTCGGTTATCAGAACAGTTCATAGCTGGGTATTCCATACGAGATTGCATACACACTTGTGGGGTTTGCGACCTGCCTCTCCATAGGCACGTAACTTCGCGTACCAACACTTCTGGCATGTAGCCGGGGCACATACAGCGCGTCATGGAGCGATTCGGCCTGACAACTAGGACCACGGATATCATACTGGTGTGACGAATCGACTGGGCACGGCTCCTACTGCCTCCTTTCCCAGTTAGCCGAGATGGCCGGCGAGACGACTGCGCTGGGCTGGACTGGATGCCTGGGGATGTCTTCTCTGCCGTCACGACTTCTCCCAACGTTCGGGCCCATCGCCTGGGCTAACCTTGGGTACCGGGACTTCCACTGGTCATCTAGCGACTTGCTATAAACGTCAGGCGCGAGCCTCCCCTCAGCGTCCAAATCTGAATGAAGAATGAAGCGAATGAATTTATGAAAAACGTACGGCCGTTTATATAGTGGAGCGCCGTAGGGACACTCTGATTGGCCGCCTGAGTCACGTGACTGTTTTGGCGGGAACCCAGCGTGGAGAAGACGGCGATAAAATTACTTCTGTTACTAAATCAATTTACATGAGTAAATTATACTTATTGGCAAAACACACAAAGACAAACAATCATACCACAGTCACACATGACAGACAGGACAAGACACAACATGAAACAGAGACAGCTGCTCTGGACCGACCATTACGATCTTATAGTGATACTGACAGAATTACACAGATGCTAAAAACATTTCGCATCAACTTAAACATGTATGATAGGTATAGGTAATAGGTCTGTACAAAATGAATTTGAGTTATACATATCACGAAAATGTTGGTTAATCATAAAAATGGTAGGCAATGATTTAATGCGACGTTTTAGGCTTCACAGAGGCCACAAATAATAGAATAATATATGACACAGCCAGGTCATTCCTGAATAGTTAATAAAATTTGGAATTAAATTTGGAAAAAGAGGGTAATGAAGGGTGGGTAGGGTCTGCTGAAGTGCTAGAAGTGCAACGAACAGAAACGGTTGCCTTAGCTTATATACAAAAGGAACTGTAAGCAACAAACAGACTAGGCTAAATATAGAGAGGAATACTCACACCTACTGGATTACAAGGGCTTTTGGAACTGGTTAAGAGTGGTCATTCAGTAGCCAGGATATTGGGGATTCCCACAGAATAAAATGGATAATAAACCAATAAAGTATCTGCTTAACTCAACCTATCTTAATCTTCCTATATTAAGGTACTACTACTACTATTGCTGCTATTACTACTAGTACTACTATGACTACTATTACTACTGCTATTACTACTATTACTACTACTACTACTACTACTATTACTACTACTACTATTACTACTACTACTACTACTACTATTACTACTACTACTACTACTACTACTACTACTACTATTACTACTACTACTACTTTACTACTACTATTACTACAACTTCTACTATTGCTACTACTACTACTGTTACTACTATTACTACTACTACTATTACTACTACTTCTACTACTATTGCTACTACTACTACTACTACTACTACTACTACTACTACTACTACTACTATTACTACTTATTCTACTACTATTGCTACTACTATTACTACTATTACTACTACTACTTCTACTGCTACTGCTACTACTACTATTACTATTACTACTACTACTTCTACTACTACTATTACTACTACTACTACTACTACTACTATTACTACTTCTACTATTACTACTATTACTACTACTACTACTACTACTACTATTACTACTTCTACTTCTACTATTACTACTATTACTACTACTACTACTATTACTTCTACTGCTACTGCTGCTTCTACTAGTACTACTACTACTACTACTACTACCATAACTACTACTACTACTATTACTACTATTACTAATACTACTACTACTACTACTATTACTACTATTACTACTATTAATACTACTACTTCTACTACTATTACTACTACTTCTACTATTACTACTATTACTGTTACTACTTCTATTAGTTCTACTATTACTATTACTATTACTTCTACTACTAATACTATTACTACTACTATTACTATTACTACTACTATTACTATTATTATTACTCTTACTACTACTATTACTACTACTACTACTATTACTACTACTACTACTACTTTTACTACTATTACTATTACTGCTACTATTACTACTACTATTACTACTACTATTACAAACTTGTATTTACAGTGAAGCTACACACATAGAGGGATATATGGTGGCAAGAAATCTGTAATTTCAGTAACCTAAGCTTAGACTCACGGTTGTCTGATTAGTAATCATTTGTATAAAGATTTGACCTGTTCTGATAGATTTTTTTAACTTGGTGTGGGAAACAAACAGTTGTAATTGCGCGTCATACAATTGTTATCTTTAATCTAATGATATGTTCTACCTTTAATAGCCCACTGGCTCAGCATTCTGCTACTCACTCCTGGCCTACCTTAACATTCACAATGGTACCACTAATTTTATTGAGCCTTGTTGCACTGCACTCTCTTGGATCAGCAACATCTAACGAACCTCAGATTCAAAACTTGGACGCAAATAGCCGCATTCCTTACGAGTACCTTGTGCTACTGAAGCCGAGCAATACTGATGAGGACAAAGAGAGGTATGTGGATGAAGTTGTCTCCAAATTACAACAAATATCCGAAGACATTGAAGTCGTCAAGAAATTTATCGCATTGAAGTCACCCATCCTCTATGTGAAAGCCAGCAACGAAGACACCATGAAACAAGCTTACCTGTTGCCTCAGGTTAAAGTCATTGAGGCCAATGCAGCTCATGTAAAAGCTCAGCAATGCAGCACACAGACGAGCAGCCAACAATATTGGGGTTTGACAAGAATTTCCAACCGTGGGAATGCCTTACCTCCAATTCGAGTTTTCTTTCATGAAGTTAATGGAGGAATTGGTGTTCGGGCTTACATCTTAGACACTGGCATCTGGACTTCTCATTCTTACTTCGAAGGAAGAGCCAAATTTGGTACAAATACAATCACTTCAAATGATAATGATAGCACTGGACATGGCACACATGCAGCTGGTATTGCAATAGGAGATACATGTGGAGTTTCCAGAGCTGCAACAGCAGTGGCGGTGAAGGTACTGGAAGATAACATAGGCACCACTTCGTCCGTTGTAGAAGGTATTGACTGGACCATAACAGATCTTCAGAAATTCATGGATGCCAGAGGTGTTATTGGTATGTCTATGGCTGGGGATCCGAGTGAATTAATCGACTCAGCGGTAGAGAGTGCAACTGCGGCAAATATACCGGTCATAGTAGCAGCTGGAAATGATGACGACAATGCATGCAACTACAGTCCGGCTAGGTCAAGTAATGCGATCACTGTTGGGGCCATCACCAGTGGTCGCGTACTTGCATCCTTCTCAAACTGGGGTTCATGTGTGGATGTCTTAGCTCCTGGAGTAAATATTGTTTCAACAGATACAAATTGTGATGCCTGTTTATTGAGTGTATCGGGCACATCATCAGCTGCTGCCCATGTTGTAGGAGTAGCCACTACCTACTTGGCAAGAAGCCGCAGCGCAAGCCCTGCTCAAGTGAAGTCCTACATTTTAGAGAATGGACAAAGTGGATATTGTGACCTCAGAGGTACCGTAGGTACCCCAAACCTCTTTTTGTATGAATTATGCTCATCATGAGTTTACTATCATTAAACATCTACAAGAACTTTTTTGTGCTTTTTTTTAACTCATGTTCCAAGTGTGTGTGCCATGTGTACCATGTTCAACAAGGCATTCTCCTTGGCACTATTGTGTAGCCATGCAGCCAGAGTGCACAGCATAGTTCAATCATACATGTAGAGAAGTGATTTCTCTATGGTTCAGTGCTTAAATTGCCAGCTGATGCCTGAACCAGAGTAGGCCTATATATGCATCGTAAAGTGATACTCCTTGAATCTATCTAAAAACTGACCCATTTCCTTCCCCCCAGAAAGTAATCACAATAGTTTGCAGTGACTGTCTAGTGTCATTGCAGCAGGTTTGTATCAATATTTACCCCACTCCATCATGGTAAATCCTGTCACCAAGTGGGTCAGCAGTGGTCAGTGGGGGCTGCAAGAATTCTGTAACCATAGCCAGTTTAAATTTGACCCAGTTCTATTGGTGGGTCACCTATAGAAGGTTGAAGGCTAATTACTCCTTAATTTATAGAGCTTACTTGATTGTATGCTTGTGGTGGGAAGCTGTTGTCGTATACAAGAGTGTAATGGCATTAATTCTGGGAATTTGCTAAGACCAGATTTTCTACATGAGATTCAAGGAGTATCACTTTAAATCCATATACACTGTGTATCACACTGTGAATTCTTTCTTTGGGCACTGGCAACATCATTTTCCTCAATATTAAAAACAGTAAAGTTGCAGATGTTACTGAATGAGATAAAAATTATGCTTTTAGACAGCTGATCGCTACCAGGAAAAAAAAAATTCACTAATACTTTTGGAAAACATCTTTATTCTTTTTTAGCACAAGAATGGATGCAGGTATTCATAGCACTCATACACTAATTTGATAATAGCATAGTTGAGTTGGGCGACTTTCTTATAGTACAGCAATTTTAACACAGTAAACTTACCTAAATGATAACCTAGATGTGTATTTTTGGCATGTGCTTGTTTACGATAACATCAGAAAATTACATATTTCAACATCTGGTTCACATAATACGATTGCACGTGGTTAACTCCAAAGCCTTGTACACATTACAACTATTAGTGCATCCATCCACAGATTGATAAGGTGGGTGGTTGGGTGATTAGGGCTTTACGTCCTGTATTTCTGCACCAGTTGGGCTAATTAGGACAGGCAGAAACCATGGCAATGAGACGAAGGATGAAACAGCCATCCAACTCAGGCTCGACCGGGAATCGAACCCGGGACCCAGCGGTTGGAAGCCCAGAGCGCTACCTCTGAGCTAGGCCCCCGCCCTCCACAGATTGATAAGAACCAATGTATTAGAGCTAAATTTACTGGTGGTACTCATGATAGACATGCTCAATGGAAGTAAGCCATTATTACACATACTGCTTTTGCAACATATTGCACATTCTATCTCTTCTAAGCCTTCAGAAGTGTCTTCGGTCAAAACTTGCATGACTGTATCTGGATGCAGATCAAAGTGTCCCTTAAAATCAGCTTCATAGTGTTCAAATATAATAGGTTCTCCCTCATCGACATTTGCAGCATCAAGGATATTTAGCAATGAATTATTATTGAGCCCACCATAATCATTTAAGATATTACATTGATAGTTATCTGTCATGATGAATCATGACCCTAGATAAGTTAATAAGTCCTGCAATGTAGCAAATTTGATTGATTTCTGTCAGAGAAGAATTAACATATGTTATACGAAATGTAGAAAAGATTAATGAAGCATATACAGCCATTGTTACAGAAGGAAAAAAATTAAATAAAAATTACTAAACAATAAAACTATATATAGTGAAGTATTATCAACCAAGGAATAGTGCTAATGAGATAGCATCAGTTGATTAGTCACATTTGCACCCAACGTCACTGCATAAATGCACATAGCACAATTTTCATCATATGTTTCCAGTTAAAATAAATCATTTTCTTTGTCCATCACATAATCATATTTAACATCAGACATATGATTGCATCATCACATAATATTTTTAAATCAATTTCACAAACATCAAAGCAACAGAATAGAACAGCAGCCATTAACAACAGGTGGCGACACCTGCCACATAGCACAGGCACTATTGTTTCATTTCAGTTCATGTTACATTTATAATCAGACATATCAAGGCATTATTAATTCATTATCCATCACAAGATATTTCATATTTCATTGATCATCGGACACATTATTATTTCATTTTCATTGTCCATCACAAAATAATTTCATGTTACGTTATTTATCATCAAACATATCAAAGCCTTATTAATTCCTTTTTACCACCAAACCAAAAGATAAGACTCAAATGGTAATGTAAATTAGTTTGCTGTTAACATGTTACTTGGACTAAGACCATGAAACATTTCATACCAACAGTTACAGGTGCTAATAGTTGCCAAATCTTAGTGATATGTTACCACTACAAACGAAGATTTCAGACAAGTTTTCAAATTGAACAGGTATTTAATTTGCAAGTATAAGCACACATGTCTAGAAAGTCCATTCTCATTTGGTGAGTGAGAAGTGTTCCGTTGTGACGATAAACACCTGACAAGAGTTATGTCATATTTTTGAGGTCATGGCGAATAGTCATTAGTAAAGATCCCAAGATATTTCGACCTTGCCATTTACTCTTCACATAGTCATCAGATTGATCTTTTCTCAGACTAATACCCCAAATCTTGTTGGGGCCTGCTTCAGCGAGTGCACTGCTATCGGTACGCATCAAGAATCGTCTTGATGGTTCATGTTGCTCAAATTTCGATCTGCATGCTTTCAGCATCACTTCTTGGGCTACAGGTTGCCACTCAGCTTCATTCAGTTTAATGGAGTCACCAAGAAACTTGCATTGGGTTGGCCCTCTAGCCTGTAAAATTCTATCTGCAATCACTTGCTTATTTACAAACAGGGCACTTTTCATCTGATAAAACCTTTCAACACAATCAAATTTCTTTCCTTCAATTAGGAATCCATCCTTTATGACATGGAAGTTTGATAACGGTGAAGCTCCAGTAAAGAAGCAAGTGATATTGTTCTTTGTTTGTGTGGCTAAGTTCTTTGGATTGAGGTCAGGGGGAAGTGTATGAAGTGTGTCAATCGTGTATGCTTCACCCTCGACAATCAATTTATCATATTTGATTGTGGATTTCATTAGATTTTTTTCGCAGCCTGGAGAATTGGGTATAGTTGTTGCCTCCTTTCCTAGATCTCAGGTGGGAAATTTTCGGCAACATAGATGCCAGTGTTTTTCAGTGCCACCTTCTTGTCCCAAACTAATTCCCTGTCCTCAAATGATTGAAATCTGCATATTAGAGGAGTGGGTGTGCTTTTGCCAGGTAGACGATGACATCTTTGGAATTTTATACCTTCAGCAGTTGCAATGTTCATTTGGGTTTTCATAATTTGCCTTATTTTAGCAGCACAGTTTTCATTCGGAGATTGTGGCACATACACGAAAAACTAAGTTCTCCTTTCTGGTGTAGGCATCAAGTGACAGATGTCTTTCAGGCAGAGAGTTATACTTGCGTTCTACATCATCAATATGGGTTTTGAAGGACTCTATAGTTTCATTGCTCTTTTTCAGCTTCGTCTCCAGGTTATTGACTTTTGACTCCAAGGCCTTGGAACCCCGTAACGTTTTTTTCAATAACACTCACTTCAGAGTTCAGAATTTTGAGAAATTTGAAAATTTCGAGTTACCCTGCATTCAGGGAAGAGGTATCGATGTCGGGAGTTTCATCATCACTATCCTCTTGCTGATTATCAACATTATCTCCGTTTGGGTTTAAAGCAATATTCTCAGGGTGATCGAAATCACAGTTTTCATCTAAGTGCTCAGGCGGCTCACTGTTAATACTCATCTTCAAGGGTTGGGAGCTTCTTAATATTCTATCTGACTGCAAAATTGTTTTTCTGTTGCTCATTTCATTCACCTAATATAGACAGAGTGCTCATTGTTTATATCTCAACAGCTGACACACTCCAATTCATTGACCCAGTAACTGAGGGCTTAGAGACATTCAAACATCAGCTGCATTTGAAATGTGTCAGTTTGTTTCATAAAGCTATTGAGGCGTGGAGACATAGACAATCCTTTTGATTTTCACAGCTATCCATCAGCATGATATTCCATGGTTACATGCTAATCATCATGTATATCTCATGGATAACTGAACACACATTTAACATGCATGTAAAAAGTTAATTCTCATCAACATGCCACATATACCTTGGTTCCTACTAGGATAGGTGGATGCTTAGTGCTCTTAACTTCTAACTGGTAGGTAGGCAGCTGTCTTGGTAGTTTTCTATCCAGTAAAATTGCAGATAAATCAGGAGCCTTCAGGAATGCCTTCCACACATGGCAGCCATGATGAATCAATGCGATGCATTCTGAAATCGTCTCAGCTGAACAGGATGCCTTCACCTAGTGAAGGACACTGGCCACGAATGCTGGGGTCGTGGCAGTGACAGAAAAGAAACTTCAGAAGACCATCTCATCAAACCGCCAACATACCAGAGAAATTTCATTACTTATAGTCCACAAATCCACAGAACTACAACATAAGAGGTACACACACATGTAGTATGACAACAAATTCATCTCCAAGATCAATCACATGCAGTGCAACTGTAAGTAAAGCGAAAATTTGGTAATGGTGCTAGTTCAATGGCCAAGATGGTGTGCCGATATCAGTGCTCCCAATTCTACAGAGAATGATATTTATACAATTAGGACCTTATTAATGAACTTCATGTAGTGGTATGTGTGAAATTATAAGTCAATTACTGGACTTACTTAGCAGTTTACAGTTGAATGATGGTCTGGTCAGTGGTTGGTGTTATTAGAGCTGTTAAACTGAGAAACTGTGAAGGTTCCTGTTTCATTGGTGAGACAGGTTGAACCTCAGACCAATGGGTACTTGGCATTAGGCACCAACAGTGACGGCACTGCTGTGAGCTCTTAAGGCCAAGTAGTAACCCCATGTTCAAGGCTGAATACGCCATGGGCAACAACAGCCTCTCAGCTGACAACGTGTTAAATAGGGCGTGTAAGTTGATTTTGCTCTCGTGCGTTTGAGAGCACGAAAAAACTACTTCCAGGAACCACGTCCAGAAGGGCGTCTTTGAAATTGCATGAAGGGGGCTAAGTTGGTGTGGATTACTAAACAATTACAGCTTGACAAATCATGGTTTTGGTTGCTGGAGAAAGAGTAATCTTCAAAGTAAGTTCTGAGCCAAAAACGAGGGCTTTAGACTGCATTTCTTCTTATGTCCGATTTGGACAAATATTGGCCTGTGAGTGATAGATATGATGACATGTACATGCTTAACTCCAATGAAAAAATATCAGATTTTGTCCCTTCCATTCACTCGCCTAATTCAAATATGGCGGCGTTGGTTCCCAAAAGTATGCCAATAGCGTGAATCGCACTACAAATTGACAACACTTTGGGCGTAACTTACAGGCTCTTTTCACTCACACATCAAGCTTTTCAAAGCTTGATCCAACTGCTACAAAAGCCACTGATAGAAAAAATTGGACAGAAAGAAATAATGAGCTAACTTTGAAAGTCAAAGAACTGGAAAAGACAGAAAAAATATGAAAAATAAAGGAAGAACCCAAACAAATAAAACATGAACAAACAAATTTCATAAACACAAATGCAAACCAAAAAAAAAAGAACAGTGTCATCATAAATGGCTCACCGGAAGCAGAAAATGAAGATCTCAAACAGAAAATAAGTGAAATTTTGGAAGCAAAATTTGAGAAGAAACAAATTCAATTTGAATGTGAAAGCCTAATCAGAAAATTATTGAAGACAAAGCAGAAACCAAACAAAGACCATTCAAAATTAAATTCAATAGTTATTGGTAAAAGAGATCAATATACTTTAACAGAATGAGAAATCTTCAAAACACAGGCCTATTTATGAATAAGGATCTTATGCCCGACAAGGCCAAATTGGCTATACTGCCAGAAAACTATGAAGAGAAGGAAAAATACACTCAAAATTTATGCAAGATGGATTCCTTTACTTTAAGGAAACAGAGTTGTCACATCCGAAAAAAATTCACAAAGATTGTATGAAGGAAAATATATGTACAGTAATATTTGTATCCTGTAAAAACAGCTGAAGCTTTATACAAGTGAAGATTCCAACAGATACACAAATCAAAACTAGTAAGTTTCTTAAAATGTTTACCTCATTTTCAAAATGTCACTTCCAACAGATTTGATTAATTTAATTCAAAACACTACTGTTGATCATCATAATATTGATATATAAAAAATAATGAACCAATTATTTTTCCATATTCTTCTTTCTGCAAAAATGAAGCATTTCATGAACTGCTACAGTCTAAATAAAAGCTTAAATTGTCAGTCGCTGCAAAATTTGATGAACTCAAAATTTATCTTGAAACTTTGAGAAATATATAAAATTATCGGCTTAATTATCTGTTTGCAAGTAACTTGGCTGTCCGACATGATGACCTATCATTATTTCAAATTGATGGCTATAATCTGATATCAAAAAGCAAATCATGTAGTGGCCATGGATGGGTTGCTATTTATCTACAAAACACAATAAACTACAAAGAACTAAACAAATAAAACAATCTGAATATTATAATGGGCTTTTCATAGAAATTAAATTAGATGTGATTCCAAACTAACATCCAAACCACACAAGAAAATATTACTGAAAAACAAAAGTCCAAGATTTAATAAATTTGACTAATGATCTTAATGAACATTTTTATTAGACTACATAAAAATTTAATCTTCACTGGAGACTTCAATATTAATCTTTTGAAAAAAAAAAAATATAATAATATTAAAAATAAAAAAGATTTCCTGGACAATATTTTATCAAGTAAGAATAAGTACAAAAACAGTCTATCTCCACTGGGTGGTAGGGTGCATCAGCTGCCTGACGAAATTTTCAAGCACCAAACTTTGGTCTGTCTTAGTTTCCAATTTCTTCTCTATGCCAACATACTCTGTCAGGCTCATTTTCATGGAAATCAATTAATATTTAGGTATCCCACCAACAATTTGAAACTTCGGGTTCAAATGATGATGAATACTGCGAAAAACCTTGTATATCAGCTTTTTTATTTAACAAGAAAGACCACAAGGATTGTAAATATTAACACTTATTAAAAAAAATACTAAAAAAATTAAAGAACTTTTATATTTACCAGTTTTACTGGATAAAGTGCTCCATTGAGTCAAGTATCAATATACAGTTATAACCAGCCAGTGAAAAAAAAAAGAGAAGCTATATCAATGAAAGCACTTATCAATAGTGCTCAAGCAATACTACACTGCTATCATTAAAAGTCATAAAGTACACCAATACTTCAAAATTACTTATGTCCTAATATGTGAAACATTACCGCTAAAGAAAATAGACTTCCTTTTCGAAATTCGTGCTAATGACGTAAAATATTTAGATCCAAGCACACAGTCAGTTGTTCAATTGTCATATTATGTGATTAAATGAAATTATATCAATAAATTTAATTACCTAACTACAAATAAAAAGAACCAATCAAATAATTGCTGAAACTCATCACCATTAAGATTAATCATGTTTCCAATGCAAATTGCTATCTTCGGAGACACAAACACAGTGCCAATAACTGATTTTCCAATGGACATTTTATGCTAATCGCTTTTTACCTTTCTCAGATATGGGAGTTTTTTGTGGCCACTCTTCAACAATATGGAAAGTAATTTTGATATTTCATTCTTTGATGCCTGAAGAAAATTAGACCCTATTTATATGCCATGTTCTGCAGATTCATTGATGACTTTCAAAGCACCTAGATTATATTCTGCATTTTCAAGGGATGCTTTGCAGGAAGCAGACAACCATTTGGTCACATTTATAAAAACTGTATATGGCTCCCGAATGGGGAATAGATACCTTGAACCCGGATTGATGAGGTCTGCTTATTGAAAAAGCGGATGTCTCCATGACCAGTGCCAAATTTTGACTTGGTTTATTCTCATCAGGTTTTATGGCTTACAGAGAATTAGCTGCTATTGCTGCTTTTTTGGTCTGCATACACCTGAGAGCTGAAGAGTGCAAGGAGTATCATTTTACCCACCAAACACTAAATGCTGTCTTAGGAATGCCTGCAAAGCACACCTTGATATGTTTGGACGTGTAACTTCACACTGCGGTCTGGTTTTGATGAACTTGAGGTCATTGTAAGGCACATCCACAGCTAAAGTACAGGTCCTCTAACAATAACTGTTAACCAGTTAAAAGATGTCTCGGACTTTCTTTACTTGATGTTGGTTTGTAATTGTTCCAGGTGGTACTTTGTTTATTTGATCTTGAAGCAAACATGCGAGTTTAACCTGGCCCCAACCAAACATTTCACTTGATTTGACTTTAATTTGGAAGGTGGAATCTCATGATCATTCTCCTTTGATGATGATGATGATCCATCATCAGCCATAATTTAATTTCTCCAAAATTCAGGTCATAGGTCAGAGTCACTTTAACTACAATCCAAGGCACCTAAGAGGTGTCTTTACTCAACCAGCCTTTGGGTGAACAGTGTCCATATGAATGAAAACTGAAGGGCAGTGAAGGCCAAGGTCTGAGTTGATACGAACACTTTTAGCAAATTGCTACTAGAAGGTTAATGGGGTTTGCTGTATGTGCAACAATGAAGCTTATGTGCACAAAAGGCATATTATTGAATTGGAGCTTCACCTATGACTATTATTATGATTAACCTTCATTAGATGCTAAAAGGGTTTGCGTAATGCACAATGTATGCATCATCAGAGAAGTTTTCAGTTTGGTCGATAGCATATTAATGCATACTAATTGTACGCTAAATTTGGAAAACTTCAAGAGGATGGTGGGATCCCTAAATATAATCCTATTAAAACAAAATTTTATCAGAACAGTTTCTCTAAGAGGCAGAACAGATTGAGGACTAAGACAAGTAGGTTTGCCAATGTAAGGGCATCTGATGCACCCTAGCCAACACTGGGCCAACACTGGGCCAACACTGGGCCAACACTGGGCCAACACTGGGCCAACACTGGGCCAACACTGGGCCAACACTGGGCCAACACTGGGCCAACACTGAGTTCAGTAAAGTGTGACAAAAAGCTGTCGAAGACAAAGAATTTATTAGCCCCATGGAGAAAGTCTGTTACAAAAAGAGGCAAGAAGAATCCTGAGGTTCCCTGGAAACTGGTTGTGACAACTCATGAAATTACACACAAGAAACCTAGTCACCTTTTATTTGACCCATGATTTTTGATTCAAAGTTGTTAAATATCATTCGAGGATTAAAAAATAATAACTATGACAATATGCTTTAAAAAAATGAAAGGTAGGTCACTATCCATTTCTTGTTGACTGCTCACTATTGATGGCAGCAGTCAACTTGAAGAAGCAGGCTGGTGTTTTTCTGCACCTGTTGGGCTAATTAGGACAGGCCCTACCACTGAGCTAAGCCTGCACCCAGTCAACTTGCAGAAAAGTCTAAAACATATTAGTTTATGCTGATTAAAAATCACGAAAGAAATTTATGTTTCACCTCATTTAACCTATTTCACCTGGAAGCAGATTTATTCAAACCCCCCGGCATTAGCAATTTCATGATAATCTTTGTCTTTTAAATTATAGGGGGGGGGGGAAGAGATTGAATAATTCTGCCGCCAACTGTATATGACACAATAACAGCAAATTGGATGTGTCAAATATATTGGTGAGACTGAAAGATTAGCCATGCATACAGGTAACATGCGCGGCCCAACTTTTATATATCTTATTTTTTGCGGCATCACTATTCAGTAGGCTGGCAGCAGAAACAGATGGGAAACTACACTTCAGCATAAACAAAAGAAGGTAAGCATTGATCAGCATCATTACGTTCTACAGTATGATTCAAAATAAATGTCCAATAGTTGTTGTTTTATATATTATTCCATACTTGTCATAGAGCAGTACATTAAACACCAATTTTTCAAAGTTTGTATGGCAGTTTCTGCTGCTTCTTGGTGACCATGACAAAACTATATATAACATTTATCAAAAGGCAAAACATTGTCATAAGAGAAAGACAAGAAACTTGAAGTCAGTTGTTACAGAGAGGTTTTCAATTAGAAAGTTAAGGTTTGAAGTATCATTACCTTTCTGTCCATTTGTGCTGCATGGAAAAATATGGAGAAAGCCAAGTGTATTTAATTTTATATCTGACTATAACACTCCTCATTCTGTTTGCTAAATTGTGTTGGATCACAATTCCAATCCACTTGAGAAAATAGATATAAATGTTACCAAAAAGTCTAATCCTAACTTTCTAACCCATAAAAACCTCTCTCTGTGCAAATTAACTCCAAGTGTCCTGGCTTTGCAATGATAATTTTATGCCATTTTGTTATCATTATAGCCATTTGTTGTGGTCATAATGCAGCATAATGCAGCAGCAGCAACAATGGAGAATATAGCAAACTTCAAGTTATTTCATCAGCTAAAAAGTTGGGATTTGAATAGCGCGAAACTTGTCACAGAATATAACTGAAAAACAGATGGACATTTATATTGATCATACTATATATGTATTATTTATTAGTACACATCAGGTACAGAATACAAATTGAAAATGTAGTCAAACGTATATTATACATAAAAAAAAAGAATTTAATCATAATATTATGGTCAGTTTAATATGTACAAAGATATTGTAAAAGGCACTGGCCTTTTTCTCTTTAAGTTTAACTAAAAATGATTCATGAATTTAATATGTGTAATGTTCAGAGCTATGGGAGTGATGGCTGCAGATGGCCATCACTGATTGCAGTCTCATATGAACAATGTGTAGGTCATTAGTGGAGGCTGGGGATCTATCAATGTACTATGGCCAGCTGGCCAGATTGTACTCCTCTGCTTGATCTTGATCCTGGTGGCCGAAATGGGATCAAGGGTGGTTGGATCTTCCTGTCCTAATGACTATGCAATCTCCTGGGGTATGGAGTTAATGAGGAGAGAAGGGTGTGGGTCTGATTGCCTGCCACCTGTCCTGTGTGACCAAGTACACTTATGGGTATGAGTTAATGCATGAATGAGTTTGACCATTGTATGACTTGAGAGATAATGGATGACTGACCTTGGGTGCACAGTTGTGGGGGGTGTGCTTGGACACAGATGAGGGAATTGATTGATGATTGGAATTGTTACCCCCTCCATTAAGGAGGGGCCTTTGTGATGTTGAATGGTATAAATAATAAACATGGAAAGTTTCTGGCAGTTTGGTTTTGACCAACATGCAGAGCAGACCAGCTTGACACAACTTACTGCTTGAGTTATCATTTATGATGAGACTATGAACTACTGGAAGCAGACATAGTATGTCACTAACTACACTGAGGATTTTACATTGGTGACCCCGACGTGATCTGTTTGGAATTGGAAATCACCAAAGGAGAAGAACAAAATCATGGAGAAAATGGACATCACTTTGAAAATTCAAGAACCACAGATTGAAATACAATCAAGACTACAAGGTATGGATACTAATGAATTGGAGGAATTAATGAACTATATTGACCTGGAAATGAAGAGTCAGACCTTGGAAATTCCCACTCTTCATCACTCAAGAGTGCCTCAGGCTGTTTTTATGCTGTTGTGTTTGGCACAAGTGCAAATGGGCTGGTGCTAGGAATTGGACAGTGAGCAGATGAGCTAGGAAACTGTCAGAATAGGAATGCCCATTTGAAAGCTGTCAGGATGAATCTCGAGCAATTCCAGGAGTTCCTGAGGGTACAGAGGGCAAGTAATGGATCTACTGCTTCTATGATAGAGACCCAGACTAGGCACATACAAGAGAATGGTGAGAAACATGAGGCCCAGGCTCAGGCAAAAAGAGTGGCTGGGTGTGATGGATCTACCACCAGGAGACTGAGGCAATGGTTCAGGGATGTGGAGCTGACCATGCCCTACACAAAAAGGACAATATTTGTGGCTGCTCAGACAGCAGAGGGAGCTCTGAGAGTGGAATTGGAGAGATTCTTGGAGACTGTCAATGATCGCAGGGCTGTTGAATGGAACACATTGAAGGCTCATTTAACCACCACATTTCTATCTAAACATGAGGCTGACAGAATGAGGGATGAGATAGAGAAGGTGCAGCAGGGAGCCTATGAAACCACAGCAGCTTATGGCAGAAGATTCAGAGAAGCAGCAGACATGGGCTATCCGAAAGACAGCAGGAATGTGGACCAGCAGCGCACCATGCTGGGGGCCTACCTGAGAGGAATGAGAGACAGAAAGGTGGTGGAGAGAGTGGTCCGAGAGGGAAGACCAAACGATTATGTGGATGCCATGGAACAAGTGGCTCAGTATGAAGGAGACAAATACCGCCTATATAGGGCATTAAATGGGTGTGCCCCAGAAGACACACCAGATGAGCCCATGGAGATTGGGGCAGTTGGGAGGGGAGGACCCAGGAGGAGATGCTGGAAAGACCCACCCCCCCCCCCCCCCCAGGGAACTAGAAGACGGAGTACTGGAGCGGGGAGACTTGACTGAGGATATCGTCACCCTCTATGTACTGAGGAGAAATGCCTGGATTAAGAAGCTGGTGAGCAGAATCCAGTGCTGTGTGAGGAAGAGGTCAGGAGACTGGAATTGGGAGACTTGACTGAGGATATCGTCAGCCCCTATGTACTGAGGAGAAATGCCTGGATTAAGAAGCTGGTGAGCAGAATCCAGTGCTGTGTGAGGAAGAGGTCAGGAGACTGGAATTTTGAGACTTGACTGAGGATATCGTCAGCCCCTATGTACTGAGGAGAAATGCCTGGATTAAGAAGCTGGTGAGCAGAATCCAGTGCTGTGTGAGGAAGAGGTCAGGAGACTGGAATTGGGAGACTTGACTGAGGATATCGTCAGCCCCTATGTACTGAGGAGAAATGCCTGGATTAAGAAGCTGGTGAGCAGAATCCAGTGCTGTGTGAGGAAGAGGTCAGGAGACTGGAATTGGGAGACTTGACTGAGGATATCGTCAGCCCCTATGTACTGAGGAGAAATGCCTGGATTAAGAAGCTGGTGAGCAGAATCCGGTGCTGTGTGAGGAAGAGGTCAGGAGAGACCTTGATGTCCAGAAGGTCAGCCAGCTATAGAGTGGCTGGAGATTATGCCACCATAAAGCTACCAGTGGGCAGTGCATGCCAGGATATTGCTGAGGTCTAATGTACATAGACCTTGGACAAATCCTCTCTATTTTTGGAACATTTTTGACTTTAGACTTTGGTCTGCAACCAGGATAGTGCAGTAGAGACTAGATGAAGACATTGTGAACCATGGAGCACTTGAAGCTAGGATTGGCTCCTTTCTATGGAAATATTGTGTGATTTTTTTAATATGATGTCGTATGATCCGGAAGTATTGATTTAAGTGTCTGAGTTTTAACCACCGGCACCCAGTTCCTACAGATCAGGATAATTTATGTTGTATGAATGGATATGAATACGCTGGACTCAGTGGTTATGTGTAGTGACGATAGGGATTTTTGTCTATTTGGTTGTATAGTTTTGCTATATAAATATGAAAAGTGTCAAACTGTGTAGTGCTAGGTTGAAATCATCATTTTTGCAAGTGAGATCTATTTACAATGATAGAATGTAGATATAAATTTTATTGTCAATGTTAATGGGATAAAGTCATTTTACATACTGATTATCTTAGTATATGTATACATCTCACTCAAATGGTGATAAGCAATGTAAAAGGCACTGGCCTTTTGCTCTTTAAGTTTAACTAAAAATGATTCATGAATTTAATATGTGTAATGTTCAGAGCTATGGGAGTGATGGCTGCAGATGGCCATCACTGATTGCAGTCTCATCTGAACAATGTGTAGGTCATTAGTGGAGGCTGGGGATCCATCAATGTACTATGGCCAGCTGGCCAGATTGTACTCCTCTGCTTGATCTTGATCCTGGTGGCCGAAATGGGATCAAGGGTGGTTGGATCTTCCTGTCCTAATGACTATGCAATCTCCTGGTGTATGGAGTTAATGAGGAGAGAAGGGTGTGGGTCTGATTGCCTGCCACCTGTCCTGTGTGACCAAGTACACTTATGGGTATGAGTTAATGCATGAATGAGTTTGACCATTGTATGACTTGAGAGATAATGGATGACTGACCTTGGGTGCACAGTTGTGGGGGGTGTGCTTGGACACAGATGAGGGAATTGATTGATGATTGGAATTGTTACCCCCTCCATTAAGGAGGGGCCTTTGTGATGTTGAATGGTATAAATAATAAACATGGAAAGTTTCTGGCAGTTTGGTTTTGACCAACATGCAGAGCAGACCAGCTTGACACAACTTACTGCTTGAGTTATCATTTATGATGAGACTATGAACTACTGGAAGCAGACATAGTATGTCACTAACTACACTGAGGATTTTACAATATGTTAAAATAACATTAATATTGCCTGTATCATCATCTTAACAGTCCACCATCAAATCTAAAAAGTTTATAATTGCAGCAGCTCTCTTCTGATGCTCAGATTAAAAATGATCTTAGCACTGGTATTATTCCATGTTTGTGCCAGAAACTGGGTGTTTTGTTGGACAGCGCCTGTCTGTCTGTTGCTACTTGCAAACACAGTTTTCATCAGCTTTAGAAACCGGCAACCCATTTGCACCTTGAGATTGTCACAATAACTTCTTTCTGTTATGAAAACTAATGTGAAGGCACATCAACAACCAACTTTCGGCCAAGTAAATGGTATTTTTCTCTAGTAAATGGGCTTGTATGCAAAAATGAAGCAATGAAACTTAGTTCTAATGCTTGAATATTGTTTCTGGGGTCTTTAGAATTAGTTTTGCTAGGTTGGTTGGTCGGTTGGCTTTCGGCCGAAAACCAACTTTCGGCCAATTTTTCTCAAGTAGATAGAGCTTAATGCATTAATGAGGCAAAATTAAATTTACTATGACTGCTTCATAATTTTTTAAAATATGACAAGTTCAAGTAAATGGCAAGTAGCCAGCGCCAAGTAGCTATATTCAAGCCCACTCAAGTAAATGCAAAGTAGCCAGCGCCAGGTAGCTGACTTCAAGATATTTCAAGTAAATGCCAAGTAGCCAGCGCAAGGTAGCTGACTTCACAGATCTCTAAAATTGACTATAGTTGTACTAGAAAGCAATTAGCAATCACTGGCATGGACTAAATTTCATGCCATATAATTGTGAAAGACAAATGTTTACTGACAAAATGTTAAGAAATAAAAAGAAGGGGAAACTCAGATAAGAATGTAAAAAACATCAGATTGAAAAATCATTTACAAAGCCATTATATTTCCAATGTTTTTCTTTAAGCATTTGAATCCTTTTAGCACTTTTTTTGTTTAAACTGGAAACTGAAAGACTTTCTCTGACCCAAGGTTTTAGTGCTGAAGTTTTGCCAAAACAAAACTATTTAGCCGGGTACTCCGCCAGAGGGCCTTATCCAAAATGACTGTCAAAAAGCCCATTTTCACTCTCTCAACTTATATTTGCCGAAAAGACAATGTTTGCATCAAAATATAGGTTTTTGAGGTCAAGGAATTCAACGAATATCATTCCAAGTTTGTATATTGGATACCAGGGGGCTATACTCCTCTGTGTTATTTGGCTATTTTCCTGTCGTTTGAATTAGTCCATTTGCCAACTCTTGAAAACCAATTGTGCAATGCAAAGTTTTTTTGAAATTAACCTATGTTTCAAAGGTCAAGGAAGTGAATGAAGGTACTTTCAGTAAGTTTCATAAATGTTGTTCATCTGAAAGCATGCCTACAACATTTGCAGGGTTGTAAATTAACAAAGATACATTTTATCCATTTTGTTTTAGTAAATGACAAATATCTTAGTTTCTGAGGCATAAGTCTTGTTGAATATAGCCCCCTGGTGTCCAATATACAAACTTGGAATGATATTCATTTTAAATCACTGACCTCAAAAACCTATACTTTGACGCAAACATTATATCTTTACTGCAAATATAAGTGGCGATACGAGTGAAAATAAGCCTTTTGGTGGCCATTTTGGATTAGGCCTGCTGGTGGAGTGAGCCACAGACTCTATGGTGCAGGGTCCTTTAGTGCCAAAAACCATGCTTTGAGTAAAATTTCTCAAGTGAATCTTCAAAGGTTATGGCTCGCATTTAAGTGTGCAACATATTTGTTCTTAATAATTTTCTGTTATGGCTGATAAACCATTGTATTGCTTGTGATGTCCAATACTGCAAATACAATGCTTTGACTTGAAATGTCCATATAAAATTGTGATTTTGCTTACATTAATCAACCACTTTTGAATTCTACTTTCAGATAATGATGAATCTCTTTCTTACTAAAACTCTGCTTATCGTGATCACAGTTTTTGCTGGCATGGTCAACTCCAGTCAAACAAACTGTGCCAAGGATGTTGATAACATTTCGAGATTTAAAAGACTCATGTCTGTCAATTCTCAACCGAGAGGTGTTCTTCGAAGCGGAAGTGGTCCATGGTTCCCCCATCCTGATTTCATCCAAACTTTGAAGATAAGAGAAATGAAACTACGTTCAAAGAGGTCAGTTCAAAGAGAGTCTGAAAACAGCAAAGGAGAAACTGAGATACAACATGATAAAGGTGAAGGTCACACTGTGATGACTCAAAGTCACACTGAAATGAATGAGACAGAGGCTGATAAAAGTCAAGATCACATTGAGATTAATGAAAGAGAAGTTGATAGCAGTCAAGGTCACACTGAGGTGAATGTTGGCCACAGTGAGACAAATGAAGTTGGAGAAAAACATGGTGACATGATTCTATTGTCATCTGACATGACTGTTTCACCTGTAGAAAGCTTCACTGTAGAAAGCTTCACTGTAGAAAGCTTCACTGAAGAAAGCTTCACTGAAGAAAGCTTCACTGAATTGAGTGAACTATCAATAGATGATTGAACATCTGAAATGACCACCACAATGACAGGTTTATATGCACAACTAATGATAAGAAAACTAGTCAGTGAGTCCAGGAAAAAGTGGTATTTCAAACTGAGCCTTTTCATTAACAAAGTCTGGTTACCATTGTCTGTAGCATTTGGCATACCAGGAAATATTTTGTCATTATTAGTTGTTATGAAGAAGAAAAATCGTCAGATCTCGTGCAGTTGGTATATGGCTGCTTTGTCTATCTCAGACAATGTTATGTTAGTCTTGGTAATCTACAATTATCAATTTTTGTTCACTCAAGAATTCCTTCCGAAAAATGCATGTATCATTTGCACCACACTGATGTACATTTTAACATTCATCGGGGGAGCCCTTGTTATGGCCATGACGGTTGACCGTACCATTGCTGTTAATTCCCCACTAAAAGTAGCTTCTTTCTGTACTACTCGACGAGCCAAGTTTACCATTAGTATAATCGTTGTTGTAGGAGTCGGCGTCAATCTTGCCCATGCCTGTATGACAAAAGGTTAAGACTTTGCATAGCTTATGGCATCGACAATTTAGGTACTGCAGTGTACTCATGGGCAAGCACTGTCACCTATTCCTTACTACCATTCACTGTGATTTTCAGTCTAAACTGCAAAATTATCTTCAAATTGAGAACCGGTCCAGCAATAGATGGAAATCAATCTTTGAATGAAATCAAACCTTCTCAAACAAATGCGCTGGCCAATTCTTCTTCTGAGTCTGTTTCCTCTGAGAAACAGGAATTGCCAGATGTTTCAACAAAGAGAATTACAGGAGTCTTCAAATCGATCCCTAAAATTAGTGCGCAGATTGCATCACGGGCAAAGAGAGACCGACAACTGACAATAATTCTTGTTATCGTTTCGTACCTATTTCTTCTCCTCACATTGCCGCAGTACATTCGACTGGTCGTCTTTCACTACATCGATGTTTCTGCATCCCCTGAAATTTATGCCATTTATAACTGCTCACTCTTCTTTACTCGTATGATATTCATATCTAATAGTGCAATTAACTTTTACATCTACATACTTGCTTCTAGCAAGCTTCGAAAGGATCTGAAAGATATGTTCAGCAACATATGTTTCTGCAACAATCCATCATAAATTCCAGTAATTTATTATAGATGTAATGCCTATGCTGGTATAAGAACTGGTCTTTATAATATTAGTCACATTGTCAGTAATATTAATGAATGCGATGACTTAGAAATTTTCTGTATATTATGAGTAGCAGTTGCAACTGGGAAACCATTTTGCTGAAATGGAAAAGGGAAACAGTTACATTTTTACATTAAGATGTCACATATTTAAGCAATGGCGTGGAGTGCAATATCAGCCCTTATGTTGCTAGATGCTTTTTGTTTCCTTGCTTCAACAGTCATCACATGATAGTTAGATTGCACAACTGTCTAATAAATTGTTGACAACTGTTAACCTTCTGGACATACTGTCATCTTTGAATATCAATATTAATTGACACTAAGTCTTGTTAAGAGTAGTCCGGCAGATACTGAGGTGAACCCTCAAAAGTTGTCTATAGTTTTGATCTTGGTGTCGTTTGAAAGCTGAGAATGTATAAATTAGGAATCTGCTGGGTGCCCACTTAGCACCCCTGAGCATTTTGCGTAATTCAAGATGTCGTCCAAAATGATTTCCAAAAGTCAAAATCGCCAATATTTTCTCTCCTAAATAACCTTTGGGGGTCAAAGAATCCATTGCTGACATAACAATTTGTCTCAGACACTCTCATCTAGCAGTCACAGGAATATTATTCATAACATACATGTACATGTCATGTCTGGCTGAAGTTACAAGTATCTCCCCTACTAGTTGCAATAGAAGTGCATATCTTGGGTGTTGACCTGGGGTTTTGGGGTTATAAAATCTTCCATTCCTGGCATACACTTATCAGTTGCAGTAATATCAAGCATTTTATTCAGCTGCAAATTGATCGAAAACACATAAATGTATAATGTCACTAAAATATGATTGTTTTAATGACAGTGCCTAAGACAACTGGATTGATGCCTGCCTGATCATAGTATGGATTGTCAAAAATTATCAAGTTTCATTGGAAATATCAGAGAAACCAATTCTCCCTGTAAGGCTTAAGACGATAACTCACAGGCCTGGTAGTATATTTGCATTGATGACTAACATAACAATCAAAGAGGAGAGAGCAGATCCAGGGTTTGTCTTGGTTTTATCGCATTCAATAGACTCTCTTTTAACAGAGCCTCGTTTGTCCAGTTCTCTCTACCCACACATGTGAGGTTGGGAACCTCCATATGACCATTGTTGAAACAGATGTCAATGGAGCATGATGTGTTGCACTTGACAGTATTTAGCAAACAGATTAGCATCAATTGGAAAATTATACTGTGCAGTGCTGTATTACAATTGCTGAAACAGCTATTAAAAGGGAACTAAACCCTAGAGCACTTTGCCTGTCAGAAGGTAGCTTGAGTTCATTGAATGTGATTCATAACTTGTATATATGCACTGGTAATGAAATATCCGCCATATTTCAGCTTCCCAGGTGTAAGGGGCTAGCCAGAATTACGTCACTCATACCCTAGGTCTCAGCCAATTAGAATCCGTGAATTTGCCTGTCAACTTGCTATCTGTCATCAAAAGGTGCTAATTGCACTTGAGTTTGTTGAGCACATAACAAAGTGTCAAGGATAAATTTACAATATGTAGGTATAATTAGTAATTCTATGGAATGTATGTTAGATTATAATGAGGTGGTGCTCATTATTGAGACACTGTGTGTTTCACAATCTAGTGATTTTAATACTTTTATTTTGTTATTACAATTCTCTTTTACAAACTGTTTTTAATTAATCTTATTTAATTTGGGTTTTTTCTTCACTCTATATACTTATATGCCACTAACTTGTAGGTGTGTGAATAAAATATATTGAAATTGGAAATTATAAGTAACTTAATATGCAATGAATGTATTGGCTTAGTATCAAGATTGGCTACAGTTATTGATTTTGAGGTTTCTATTATCTAATGTACCAAAGCAGCACTCACTGAACTGGGCTTAAGCTTCTCATAAGGCCATTCTGTTGTGGGGCTTTTCTATATTTAGCCGAGCTGTTTGTTGTCCAAACACCTCTCCACGTTATAGGCTAGGCTAACTGTCTCCCTTCGTCGCACTTCTTGTTAACCCAGCCCACCCACTTCCTTGTTTCTTAAAGAAATTTTCTTTCTAAATTTCAAATTCAAACAGGTATCTGGGGATTTATAAATTATATTATTACCCTTATCGATTATACAATTATTCTGGTCCTACATATGTTTGAGTTTCATTTATATATTTTTACTTTGATTTCTTACATGCCTTATATATTGTTAATTTATACAAACTACATTGTATGTTTATAAATAATGAATCTTATACAAACAATCACCTTACTTGTACGAGAATTTATTCTCATTAAGCTATATACAAAAAATTCTTATTAATTGTATAAAAATTACATTGACTGCCATCAAGTCTATAGGACCATTTATATAAGGCCAGTCTGGTCAGAATGTAAGGTGAATGTACGAGAATTTATTCTCATTAAGCTATATACAAAAAATTCTTATTAATTGTATAAAAATTACATTGACTGCCATCAAGTCTATAGGACCATTTATATAAGGCCAGTCTGGTCAGTCCAGAACAGTTCTCCACATTTGTCATGTCTTGTCTTGTCCTGTGTGTGATTGTGCTTGTTTGTGTGTCTTATGTGTTGCCAATAAAAAGGGCACTGCAGCCAACTTTACTTTCAGCTTCGTGTTCTTTATGCAGACGAATCAACCAAGAACTAGAGGTGAACTGAGTCATAACCAAAATAGGCCTAACAGGTGTTGAAATAATTAACTAAAGTAATACATTTGTAGTGTGCCAATTTCAGAAATAATATATTTTTAAATTAAGCAATTATGTTGCCAATATGCATCAAGCTGTTTTATTTATATTAACATAATTTGATGGCACAGAAATACACTTTGTTAATTTGGTACTCAGTTATAAATGTGCACTTGATGTTTCACTGAATCTTACTGAACCTTTCACATCTACACAGATCTAGCTACTCGCTATGCACACCCACACGTGGCGTGTGCAATAATGGCGGCCCCCAGTGTTCCTGGAGGTGATGCAAATTGCACTTTTAACATTTATATTGCCTGTATCATCATCTTTACAGTCCACCATCAATTCTAAAAAGTTTATAATTGCAGCAGCTTTCTTCTGATGCTCACCTGTCTGTCTGTTGCTACTTGCAAACACAGTTTTCATCAGCTTTAAAAACCGGCAACCCATTTGCACCTTGAGATTGTCACAAAAACTTCTTTCTGTTGTGAAAACTAATGTGAAGGCACATCATGCTCTCTCCGACGTTTACACTTTTTTGGTAATATATGTTTTGGTTTTAATCTGCTCTATTTCTTTATGATTTAAAATTATATCTTCTTTAGGTTATGGCTACAAATTTGAATAAAACCTACCGTGACTACTACTACTTCCACTTCTTCATGATATTAACTAAAATTGAGATCTGTGAAGTCAGTTACCTGGTGCTGGCTACTTGCCATTTACTTGAACTTGTCATATGTTAAAAAATTATGAAGCAGTCACAGTAAATTTCATTTTTCTTCATTAATGCATGAAGCTCTATCTACTTGGCTGAAAGTTGGTTTTCGGCCGACAGCCAACTGACCAACCAACCTACCAAAAATAATTCTAAGGACCCAAGAAACAATATTCAAGCATTAGAACTAAGTTTCATTGCTTTATTTTTGCATACAAGCCCATTTACTTCAGAAAAATACCATTTACTTGGCTGAAAGTTGGTTTTCGGCCGACAGCCAACCAACCAACCAACCTACCAAAACTAATTCTAAGGACCCAAGAAACAATATTAAAGGATTAGAACTAGGTTTCATTGCTTTATTTTTGCATACAAGCCCATTTACTTGAGAAAAATACCATTTACTTGGCCGAAAGTTAGTTTTCAGCTGACAGCCAACCGACCAATCAACCTACCAAAACTTATTCTAAGGACCCCAAAAACGATAATCAAACATTGAAAGTTTTCTTTATCTCTGGCAAGGTATTGCTGTACCTTATTGGAAAGAAAGCATTTCACTCTTGTTGATTTGCCTAATATGTAATTCTCAAAAGTACAATTTCCCAGCTTACAAAAAAAATAGTTATTTCAAAACAGAATGATATTAAATAAGGGATCACTTGTGTACGTGGGTCTTGTTATTAACCTAAACAGTAAAATAATGTGACAAATTCCAGATGTCTAGAAGGGAGACATTAAATTATTGTCAAATAGTGTTAATTTTAATCGAATACTGCATGTTCCTGAGCACCCTCAATTGACTATGATGTTCTGAATTAACTTCTTATTTATTTTACTAAGTGCCTAGGATATCATTGTCTCTAATTTCAAACATAACAGCAAAGGAGATATAAAAGGTTATGGAATTTAGTTATATTAGTGATGCATATACCGTAATTAAATTTTTTGACAGCACTTTTAGGTTGTAATATATTTTAATAAATTAGAAAAAAGTAGTAATGAGCTTATAAAATGTTAATTACTTAATTTAAATGGTTAGTCATAACATCCTTATCACGTGACTTGCACTGCAGGAGAACTGGTGAACTCCTTAAAGAGTGTAATGTGATTATAAGTGGTCTTATAATGAGTCTTAACTACCAAAACATTACCTCATTTGAATAACTATGATAGCTTCATGGCCACATTAGTGACATATCAATATTTGGAAAAAGTGCAGTATAGCGGACCCAGATTTATGACCATATTTCACGAGCCTCTGTGCCAGGCCTATGACGTAAAAGTGCTTGAAATCTCTTTTCTGACGTCACAAACTAATTTAGTTATGACGCGGTTTTCATATTCACGATAAAGACAGAATTTTGTTTTTGCTTTTTCTAGGGGGCTAATGCCCCCAAAACCCCGCTTATTTACACAAAATGTTATTGTAATTGTGCTAGAACTTCAATCATGTGAAATATTTGATAAAACTTAATTTTTAATGGATGCAAAATATGGGCATAAATTTGGGTCTGCTATACTGCACTAAGCCCCAATATTTTAGCTATGATATTTACGTGGTAAAAGTTAAGATCTATTCTATAAATATATAGACCTATGCAAGTAAGGGAATTATAATGACAAACCAATATATATGTAAAAAAAAATGTTGGTGTTAATTCATGATATTTAACTCAATTAATGGCTATTAACTGAACAACCATGATTGATTTACTTTTATCTTAGAATTTCAAATTTCTCCAAGCTGAAATTCGGAGGACACGAGAATTTTGACAAAATCTTAAAGGTGTGTCCCCTTTTAGATTAGATAGATAGATAGATAGACAGCTGGACAGACAGACAGACATTATTAGGATATGCATATGATTTAACGAAAAAATCACTGAAAGATGCCTTTGATGGTATGACAACATCATACAAATGCACATACAATTGGACAACACTATTATTAAAAGAAGTCTGTGATGGTATACCACCATCAAATAATTTGGTTTTGAGATGCATTACCATCACTAAAAGAAGCATGTGATGGTCAAACACCATCATTAAAAGACGCATGTGATGGTCCAACACCATCATTAAAAAATGCATGTGATGGTCCAACACCATCATGAAAAGATGCATGTGATGGTCCAACACCATCATGAAAAGATGCATGTGATGTCCAACACCATCATTAAAAAATGCATGTGATGGCACAACACCATCAATGAAGTTTTCTTTGGATGGTACAACAAGTCTCAAGGATTCATGAGATGGTATGAAAGCATTTAAAGATTCAAGGGACCGTGTAATACCACCAATGAATTTGGTTTCCGTCAATAAAAATTAAATATGATACGAAAAAAAAAAAATAATAATACTTATGATTTTTGTGAAAGCATGTAACCTCTGATGCTTTTGATGGTCACTGACGTAAGTATATCATTATTTCTTCCTTCTATAATGTTTCATTGTTTAAGCAAGTATAAACCAAATGTCTCATTAATTTGTTTCATGAACTTTTGCAATTTACAGATATATTGGACAGATCCAAAAATTACAAACATGAATCTCATAACAATTAAAGAAAAAATGTATTCCGAGTTGATGACAACATAATTACAATACATGACAGTACACTAAACCCAAAACTGAGAACCTATAAAATTTTCAAACAAGAATTTAAACTAGAACTGTTACAATACCTTTGCCAGCCACAACATGCAAGATTTAGGATTAGCTCTCACAATTTACGTATTGAAACAGGTTGATACACACAACCAAAAACTCCTGTAGAACAAAGAAAATATATTTACTGAAATCAACTTCCTACTAAATTGCTCCTTATACGTTCCCGAAAGGACAGAACTACTAAATGTCATTAAACCACTTGTGCCAAACTATAATAACTTAATACGAACAACAAAGTTTACTACAATAATGTCATTAAACATACCAGAGGCAACAAGAGCTCTCAGTAAATTCATATATAGAGGCTTAGATAAAAGAATGAGTAATGAAAACGCAACAAAAATATAATAAAATAGAATATTATAACAAATTAAACAAGTCAATATACCATTAATAAGATAAAAATTAGGTAAAAATAAAACTATAATAATGAGCATTTACAATAAATGATAAAAATAAATAAGAAATAGAAATAAAAACTAAATAGAAATAAAAACTAAATTAAATTGATAAGACTCTTAGATGAAAGTGAATATTAGGGGAATCCCCACATTATTGTGTTTTTTTCAAGATGCTGATCTTGTTCTTGCTCATGTAATTGATGTTGTATGTATATGATGGCTTATTATTCATCAGGTGGCCAAAAGTTTTCATAACTACCCTTAATTGCATTTATTAAATATGCTTTTAGTATATCAGGGCTGGACTAAGACAATGAAAATAAAACAATGAGGCTTTTGACCACCAGGTGGACAATTCGCAGTGTCTAGTGCTCTGAGGCATATGCTAAAAGTCAGCCAATGATAATCGGTTATCACTGAGTGCCTGAGGTGTTTGACAGACAGGAGTCAGTCTTCATTCTGATGAAAGCTGCTGCTGCTGACTCAAAACAAACTGGATAATATAGCACACAAAGAAATATGACTACAAAACACTAATACCGTTCCTCTGAGCTTTGTGGTGAATGTCATTGCTAACTCAACACTACTGGTTAATATAGCCTGTGTGTACTTGAGAATAAATAAATAAATAAATAAAGAATTATAAAGACACAAAAGTCAAACAAATGCCCCTTTACAGGTGAGCTTTGAGCAACTTTTCCATTTAAACAATGAAAAAATACACTGGTTCAAGCCTGTTGTCATTGTTTAATAAAAGTATTTGGTTATCATAATTCACTGTAATGCTTATGTTGCTTTATAATGGTCTAAACATCCTTAACTTTTCATAACATTGCTGATAACATGCACATGCTCCAGTATGCGTAATAGAGTATACTAAACAGTTGAATTGAATTGCATTGAATGAAAAAGCAATTCACTCTGAACAGCCCATCTTTAAATATACATTTGTACATCATTACATTTGCCCTGGGGGTCTTCTTAGAGATGCTGGACGCATAATGAACGTCATCTCAACCACTAATGCCTGAGGGCCTTAACACCTGTCAGCGTTTGGACATAAGCGCTTTATAGTCAGAGGGCCCTGCAGGATCAGGGATCATTTGATCTAATAGCCTGCGGCGCCGGCAATCCTTTGGCGGTATCTTGGTACTTACGTGGTAATGTGACAAAAAGCTGTCAAAGACAAAGAATTTATTAGTATATAGCCCCATGGAGAAAGTCTGTTACAAAAAGATGCAAGGAGGTCCCTGGAAACTGGTTGTGACAACTCACATGAAATTACACACAAGAAACCTAGTCACCTTTTATCTGACCCATGATTTTTGATTCAAAGTTGTTGAGTATCATTCAAGGAAGAAAAATAAAATAAAATTATGACATAATCTGATTTTAGCAATATATTTCAATGTGTATAGCGATAAAGAAAGGGAGGTCACTTGACTGCTCGCTATCAATGGCATGTCATTAAGCAGTCAACTTGAAGAAGCAGGTGGGGTGTATTTCTGCACCTGTTGGGCTAATAAGGACAGGCAGGGACTATGGTAATGAAGATAAAGGATGAAACAACCATCCAAACGACTGGGAATTGAACTCGGGGCCCAGTGGTTGGAAGCCCAGTGCGCTACCACTGAGCTAGGCCTACAACCAGTCAACTTGCAGAAAAGTCTAAAACATATTAGTTAATGCTGATTAAGAATCATGAAAGAAATTGATGTTTCACCTCATTTAACCTATTTCACCTGGAAGCAGATTTATTCAAACCCCCTGGAGTTAGCATTTTCATGATAATCTTTGTCTTTCAAATTATGGGGGGAGGGGGGGGGGAGGGGAGAGATTGAATAATTCTGCTTCCAACTGTATATGACACAATAACAGCAAATTGGATGTATCAAATATACTGGCGAGACTGAAAGATTAGCCATGCATACAGGTAACATGCGCGGCCCCACTTTTATATATCTTATTTTTTGCGGCATCATTATTCAGTAGGCTGGCAGCAAAAACAGACGGGAAACTGCACTTCAGCATAAACATAAGAAGGTAAGCATTAATCAGTATCATTACATTCAAAATAAATGTCCAATAGTTGTTGTTTTATATATTATTCCATACTTGTCATAGAGCAGTACATTAAACACCAATTTTTCAAAGTTTGTATGGCAGTTTCTGCTGCTTCTTGGTGACCATGACAAAACTATATATAACATTTGTCAAAAGGCAAAACATTGTCATAAGAGAAAGACAAGAAACTTGAAGTCAGTTGTTACAGAGAGGTTTTCAATTAGAAAGTTAAGGTTTGAAGCATCATTACCTTTCTGTCCATTCGTGCTGCATGGAAAAATATGGAGAAAACCAAGTGTATTTAATTTTATATCTGACTATAACACTCCTCATTCTATTTGCTAAATTGTGTTGGATCACATACAATTGCAAGGCTGGTAAATTTTGAAATTGTTTCACTGAAGTGGCATTCAATGCATTTAGAAATTTTGACTATCTAAAATGGCTGACCTCCTCAGCCTTATGTTTATCATAAAGTTAGTAAACTAGTATCTATCTCTCTGTATTTGAACAAGATAACCAGCCTTGTTCATTTTCACATATGAGGTAAGTATGATGATTATTGTATAATCCACTTGAGAAAATTGATATAAATGTTACCAAAAAGTCGAATCCTAACTTTCTAACCTATAAAAAACCCCTCTTTGTGCAAATTAACTCCAAGTGTCCTGGCTTTGCAATGATAATTTTATGCCATTTTGTTATCATTATAGCCATTTGTTGTGGTCATAATGCAGCATAATGCAGCAGCAGAAACAATGGAGAATATAGCAAACTTCAAGTTTATTCATCAGCTAAAAAGTTGGGATTTGAATAGCACAAAATTTGTCACAGAATATAACTGAAAAACAGATGGACATTTATATTGATCATACTATATATGTATTATTTATTAGTACACATCAGGTACAGAATAAAAATTGAAAATGTAGTCAAACATATATTATACATGAAAAATAAGAATTTAATCATATTATTATGGTCAGTTTAATATGTACAAAGATATGTTAAAATAACATTTATATTGCCTGTATCATCATCTTAACAGTCCACCATCAATTCTAAAAAGTTTATAATTGCAGCAGCTCTCTTCTGATGCTCAGATTAAAAGTGATCTTAGCACTGGTATTATTCCATGTTTGTGCCAGAAACTGGGTGTTTTGTTGGACATTGCCTGTCTGTCTGTTGCTGTGCAAACACAGTTTTCATCAGCTTTAGAAACCGGCAACCCATTTGCACCTTGAGATTGTCAGAATAACTTCTTTCTGTTGTGAAAACTAATGTGAAGGCACATAAACAACCAACTTTCGGCCAAGTAAATGGTATTTTTCTCAAGTAAATGGGCTTGTATGCAAAAATGAAGCAATGAAACTTAGTTCTAATGCTTGAATATTGTTTCTGGGGTCCTTAGAATTTGTTTTGGTAGGTTGGTTGGTCGGTTGGCTGTTGGTCGAAAACCAACTTTCGGCCAAGTAAATACGATTTTTCTCAAGTAAATGGGCTTGTATGCAAAAATGAAGCAATGCAACTTAGTTCTAATGCTTGAATATTGTTTCTGGGGTCTTTAGAATTAGTTTTGCTAGGTTGGTTGGTCAGTTGGCTGTCGGCCGAAAACCAACTTTCGGCCAATTTTTCTCAAGTAGATAGAGCTTAATGCATTAATGAGGCAAAATGAAATTTATTATGACTGCTTCATAATTTTTTAACATATGACAAGTTCAAGTAAATGGCAAGTAGCCAGCGCCAAGTAGCTATATTCAAGCCCACTCAAGTAAATGCAAAGTAGCCAGCGCCAGGTAGCTGACTTCAAGATATTTCAAGTAAATGCCAAGTAGCCAGCGCAAGGTAGCTGACTTCACAGATCTCTAAAATTGACTATAGTTGTACTAGAAAGCAATTAGCAATCACTGGCATGGACTAAATTTCATGCCATATAATTGTGAAAGACAAATGTTTACTGACAAAATGTTAAGAAATAAAAAGAAGGGGAAACTCAGATAAGAATGTAAAAAACATCAGATTGAAAAATCATTTACAAAGCCATTATATTTCCAATGTTTTTCTTTAAGCATTTGAATCCTTTTAGCACTTTTTTTTGTTTAAACTGGAAACTGAAAGACTTTCTCTGACCCAAGGTTTTAGTGCTGAAGTTTTGCCAAAACAAAAATATTTAGCCGGGTACTCCGCCAGAGGGCTTTATCCAAAATGACCGTCAAAAAGCCCATTTTCACTCTCTCAACTTATATTTGCAGAAAAGACAATGTTTGCATCAAAATATAGGTTTTTGAGGTCAAGGAATTCAATGAATATCATTCCAAGTTTGTATATTGGACACCAGGGGGCTATACTCCACATGGCTGTGTTATTTGGCTATTTTCCTGTCATTTGAATTAGTCCATTTGCCAACTCTTGAAAACCAATTGTGCAATGCAAAGTTTTTTTGAAATTAACCTATGTTTCAAAGGTCAAGGAAGTGAATGAAGGTACTTTCAGTAAGTTTCATAAATGTTGTTCATCTGAAACCATGCCTACAACATTTGCAGGGTTGTAAATTAACAAAGATACATTTTATCCGTTTTGTTTTAGTAAATGACAATATCTTAGTTTTTAAGGCATAAGTTTTGTTGAATATAGCCCCCTGGTGTCCAATATACAAACTTGGAATGATATTCATTTTAAATCACTGACCTCAGAAACCTATACTTTGATGCAAACATTATATCTTTACTGCATATATAAGTGGCGATACGAGTGAAAATAAGCCTTTTGGTGGCCATTTTGGATTAGGCCTGCTGGTGGAGTGAGCCCAAACTTTTCAAAATGTAACCTGGCTAAATTATTTTGAATTGCCTTAAACTCAAAATATCAGCACTGAAACCTTAGGTTGGAGAAAATGGTCACAGACTCTATGGTGCAGGGTCCTTTAGTGCCAAAAACCATGCTTTGAGTAAAATTTCAAGGGAATCTTCCAAGGTTTTGGCTCGCATTTAAATATGCAACATATTTGTTCTTAATAGCTGAATTTTCTGTTATGGCTGATAAACCATTGTATTGCTTGTGATGTCCAATACTGCAAATAGAGTGCTTTGACTTGAAATGTCCATATAAAATTGTGATTTTGCTTACCTTAATCAACCACTTTTGAATTCTACTTTCAGATAATGATGAATCTCTTTCTTACTAAAACTCTGCTTATCGTGATCACAGCTTTTGCTGGCATGGTCAACTCCAGTCAAACAAACTGTGCCAAGGATGCTGATGACATTTCGCGATTTAAAAGACTCATGTCTGTCAATTCTCAACCGAGAGGTGTTCTTCGAAGCCGAAGTGGTCCATGGTTCCCCCATCCTGATTTCATCCAAACTTTGAAGATAAGAGAAATGAAACTGCGTTCAAAGAGGTCAGCTCAAAGAGAGTCTGAAAACAGCAAAGGAGAAACTGAGATACAACATGATAAAGGTCAAGGTCACACTGTGATGACTCAAAGTCACACTGAAATGAATGAGGCAGAGGCTGATAAAAGTCAAGATCACATCGAGATTAATGAAAGAGAAGTTGATAGCAGTCAAGGTCACACTGAGGTGAATGTTGGCCACAATGAGACAAATGAAGTTGGAGAAAAACATGGTGACATGATTCTATTGTCATCTGACATGACTGTTTCACCTGTGGAAAGCTTCACTGAAGAAAGCTTCACTGAAGAAAGCTTCACTGAAGAAAGCTTCACTGAAGAAAGCTTCACTGAATTGAGTGAACTATCAATAGATGATCGAACATCTGAAATGACCACCACAATGACAGGTTTATATGCACAACTAATGATAAGAAAACTAGTCAGTGAGTCCAGGAAAAAGTGGTATTTCAAACTGAGCCTTTTCATTAACAAAGTCTGGTTACCATTGTCTGTAGCGTTTGGCATACCAGGAAATATTTTGTCATTATTAGTTGTTATGAAGAAGAAAAATCGTCAGATCTCGTGCAGTTGGTATATGGCTGCTTTGTCTATCTCAGACAATGTTATGTTAGTCTTGGTAATCTACAATTATCAATTCTTGTTCACTCAAGAATTCCTTCCGAAATATGCATGTTTCATTTGCACCACACTGATGTACATTTTAACATTCATCGGGGGAGCCCTTGTTATGGCCATGACGGTTGACCGTGCCATTGCTGTTAATTCCCCACTAAAAGTAGCTTCCCTCTGTACTACTCGACGAGCCAAGTTTACCATTAGTATAATCGTTGTTGTAGGAGTCGGCGTCAATCTTGCCCATGCCTTCTTGACCCTCTATGACAAAAGGTTAAGACTCTGCATAGCTTATGGCATCGACAATTTAGGTACTACAGTGTACTCATGGGCAAGCACTGTCACCTATTCCTTACTACCATTCGCTGTGATTTTCAGTCTAAACTGCAAAATTATCTTCAAATTGAGAACAGGTCCAGCAATAGATGGAAATCAATCTTTGAATGAAATCAAATCTTCTCAAACAAATGCGCTGGCCAATTCTTCTTCTGAGTCTGTTTCCTCTGAGAAACAGGAATTGCCAGATGTTTCAACAAAGAGAATTACAGGAGTCTTCAAATCGATCCCTAAAATTAGTGCGCAGATTGCATCACGGGCAAAGAGAGACCGACAACTGACAATAATTCTTGTTATCGTTTCGTACCTATTTCTTCTCCTCACATTACCGCAGTACATTCGACTGGTCGTCTTTCACTACATCGATGTTTTTACATCCCCTGAAATTTATGCCATTTATAACTGCTCACTCTTCTTTACTCGTATGATATTCATGTCTAATAGTGCTATTAACTTTTACATCTACATACTTGCTTCTAGCAAGCTTAGAAAGGATCTGAAAGATATGTTCAGCAACATATGTTTCTGCAACAATCCATCATGAATTCCAGTAATTTATTATAGATGTAATGCCTATGCTGGTATAAGAACTGGGAAACCGTTTTGCTGAAATGGAAAAGGGAAACATTTACATTTTTACATTAAGATGTCACATATTTAAGCAATGGCGTGGAGTGCAATATCAGCCCTTATGTTGCTAGATGGTTTTTGTTTCCTTGCTTCAACAGTCATCACATGATAGTTAGATTGCACAACTGTCTAATAAATTGTTGACAACTGTTTACTTCATGGACACACTGTCATCTTTGAATATCAATATTAATTAACACTTGTTCAGAGGTAAAGTAATAGTGGATCATTGATACCTAACTATTTTCAAAAATAAACTGGTACTGATAAATGTTTCAAAATAAAAGTATGTAGAAACCAAGTAATTTTCATTTGTGAATTTCTGGCAGGGGGGGGGGGGGAGATGATTGCATTGATCATATGTGAACCCCCGAATCAGCGCCCCTGACTATTATGATGGAATAGATGCACTTTTTCAGTATCAATTGCCACATGTAAGAATTTTGAATGGGGCACATGATAACCCAAGATAAACAACATTTAAGTTTTAGGTTGGTTGTATAAGATCAAGTTCAGAAAGATGGAGGAGATCTGGGTCAAACTGAAGCAATGCGCCTTTAGTTGGCTGTTTAGAAAAGTGTGGACTGCCTCCTAGTCCACATCACAGAGACTGACTCTGTCTGGGACTGTGGTTCTGACCTCAGAGGAAGGAATATGATGGGGCACATCCTGATGTCAATCAGGGATTGTGCCTCAGACTATGAGAGAGACTTTCCACCACTTTTCCGACAAAGATGCCGGAGACCAACGACCACAGTCAAATCACAGAACTCCTCACTGTCCTGTTTGTCTGTATGTTTATTTACCAGAAGAAGCATATATGCTTATCGAGCTGGTACAAATTAATTTTCAAGCAAGCATTTTGAAAGATACAAATTAGAGAATATACAACAATACATTACAGTGATATTGAGATAATAATTACATGTATATTAAAATGATGCTGAAACAGAGTTGAATAAAATAAATTTTATGCTATAAAATGGTAGTTGATTCAAAATTTTGATAATTTAGAATAATATCTGGAAAAATAAAACAATTACGATTGTTGATAATTTATGTATAGAAGATAATTCTTTATCATTCTACTACATGTCTTTAATGAAACGTTCTCTACCTCAAAATGTTATGGCATCTGTGAAATAATTTCATTCCATATGCATGCTCCCTGATATTTTGTCATTTTTTTGCCTTGTTCTTACTCTTGGCAATTTTAATTTCATTCTATTTCTTTAATTTGGATAATTGTTATCTGCTAATTCTTGGAAAACGTTTTCATATATGTGCGGCATTATTTTCATTTTATGTGGTGCACTAATTTGGCCATGTTTAAGGCATAATGAATACTTTATAATTGTTATGTAGGAATATTGAGGAAGTTAGTGGATAAAGATTAAAGAGTGTTTTTAAGGTCTTATGTTGCAAAATTTCAATCCATTTTAGCTGTCTTTTGGCAGCTGTACCATAAATTTCAATTCCATCTTTGCATGAAAATAAGCATGGTACAATTGCATTTTTCGTTTTTTTGTGACCTAATTCTGTATGATTTTAAATGCACTGATTACTTTAACTAATCCTTTGCAAATTTAAGATATGTGCTCATTAAAGTTCAGTTTTGAGTCAAGAATGACACCCAAATATTTTGCTGTATTTTTCCTGTGGATGATTTTATCCCTTATTTTTATTTCTTTTAAAATATCAGGAATATTTTAAAAATATTTTGTTCCACAAAACACCACATAGTTAGTTTTGCTGTCATTAACAATTGAATAATTTGCCTGGAACCACTTTGTTAGGTTCTCTAAACATTGTTCTGCTTCTTGTTTCAGTTTTTGGGGGTCATTCCCTGATAATAAAAAACACTTGTGTCGTTTTTATTCATGTTGCATGCAGTTGCATTTTTTAGGTCATTAATACAGACTAGGAAGAGAAGTGGGCCTAAAACAAACCCTTGTGGTACACCCATTTTAATAGTTTTGGATTCTGATTTTTAATTTTTTATTTGTACATACTGTTGCCTATTAGTCAGATATGATTTTATCAATTCAATGGCTGGTCCTCTTACGCCATATTTTTCTAGTTTTGTAACTTATATATTGTGTTTTACGAGGTCAAATACCTTCATTAAGTTGAGAAATATTCCAATTGTCATTTCTTTATTATCTATTGATTGGTGAATGGTGTCTATTGGATTAACCAATGCCAATGATGTTGAGTGTTTTTTTCTAAATCCAAACTGACAGTTATAAAGAATTTTTTGCTGTTCTAAGAAAATATACACTCTATTTTAAATAACTTTTTCTATTAAGCCACTTAATAAAGTAATAGGTCTATGATTATTTGGATCATCAGTATTTTTGCCCTTGTGAATTGGAATTACCTTGCCTGTTTTAAGGGCATCTGGATATTTCCCTGTTCTTCATATCTGGTTACATAGGTGAACCAAAGGTATTAGGCTATGCTTGAGAATATGCTGGATTGTCCTGAAATTTTAACGCCAAATGGGAGGGTGTGCGATATGAAATTCAAACATTGTTATTTCTGGGCCACCCTAATTACCTGCCAGAAAAAAAGTATGAGGTAGGTTCATGGCAGTAACAGCAAAGAAACAATTATGATGGTAGTGGTGTCTTGCTTTTTGGGTTTTAAATCAGGTCTTTAATTTGGCATATGAATAAACAGTGCTGTAGCCATGTTGACCTCAGAATTTCAAAATGAAAACCGCATGGGGAAGAGCGAGACAAAACGTCAGTGGGGCAGCTCCCTTTTTGGTTTGTATTGTTAGAGCTTGTTGTTTCTTTGTGGTTTCTGTGTGCCTAACATGGTCATCCTTAGTAAAATAATGGTTAATGTTGCAAAGGTGAAGTGCCTGCTTGTAGCAAAAATATTTTTGTAGAGACAACGCCTGAGAAAATCTTTGGGTTGTACAAATAATTTATTTGAGAAATGTATATATAATAATATTTGAGAAATGTATATATAATAAAAATATATATCTATGCCTTGACAGAAAAATGTGAGAAGTTTGATAAGTGAGAAAGGGGCAACAAATTGATCAACAGGGAGGCCAAAGTTCGCGAAAAAAAGTAGGTCGTTGTACTGCAAAAATATGTTAGTGTCAACATAAACGTCATAAATTTCCATAGAGGAGTCTCTTCACACTCTTGTATCATTGAAATTTGAGATGTGGCAGAATTTATTCATATATTTATGTTTGTGTAATCACATTATGGAATGAACTGAGTCTGTGTCTCAGAGCTAGAGCAAATACCCAGGCAACCAAACAATTTGCATACAATATCAAAACACACACAATAGTAGAATTGAAAGGCCGATGTATTATTAAATGATGGAAACACTGCAGGCAGAATTAGAACAATGTGATGCATTCTGCGATCATCTCAGTTAAACAGGATGCCTTCACCTGGTGAATACACATCCCCTTGGATGCCTTCACCTGGTGAAGGACACTCGCCATGAATGCTGGGGTCCTGGCAGTGAAACATAAGAAACGAATATGATGGGAGTCTTGCTGAAGAAACTTAAGAAGTCCATCTCATCAAAACGCCAACAAACCAGAGAAATTTCATTATCATTATAGTCCACAAATCCACAGAACTAAAATACTAGAGGTACACACATACAGTACCACAATAATATCTCCAAGATCAATCACATGCAGTGCTACTGTAAGTATGACCAAAAATTTCCAATGCTACCATTGCAAGGGTCTCGGCCATAAAGCGAAAATTTGGTAATGGTGCTAGTTCAATGGCCAAGATGGTGTGCCAATATCAGTGCTCCCAGTTCTACAGAGAATGATATTTATACAATTAGGACCTTATTAATGAACTTCATGTAGTGGTATGTGTGAAATTATAAGTCAATTACTGCACTTACTTAGCAGTTTACAGTTGAATGATGGTCTGGTCAGTGATTGGTGTTATTAGAGCTGTTAAACTGAGAAACTGTGAAGATTCCTGTTTCATTGGTGAGACAGGTTGAACCTCAGACCAATGGGTACTTGGCATTAGGCACCAACAGTGACGGCACTGTTGTGAGCTCTTAAGGCCAAGAAGCAACCCCATGTTCAAGGCTGGATACTTCCCAGGGAGTTGAGAAAGACTCTGGATTGGCCTACCAAGGATGTAATTGTGAAGCCGGTTGAGACCATAAACCCAGATTTTCATTTACGTTTACTTGGCCGAGTCAGTTTCGCAGTCTTCTCCACTTACAGAGTTGACTGAACTCTGTTTTTTTTAACCACACTGAGAAAATTTTATTGGTCTCATCTTACTTTAGTTCATGAACCTGTTTTATACCCTTTCTGTATTACATATCAATTTGCAGACAAAGACACAGCTGGTTTCCTTTCATTATAATTTACTTATTTGGCTCTGTGTATCTAATACATGAAATAAATACTACATATATAAACTGAACAACGTTACAAAAGGAGGCTGAACCGACCAACACATCTGTCCAATAGCTCTGACTTATTTCCCAGTTATCTTTGGAAATACATCTGTCTGGACAAAAGAATATCAAAAGAAGCTCGAAACAAGTACCAAAGACTTAGTTTAATTTATTAAGAAAACTACAAAAGAAAGACCAGTACAAAATGGAGCCAACACAAGGTACTGAAGACAATAGGTTGTAAGTTGATTTTAAAAACTATTTTGAAACTAGCATAACCAGTCTAGGCAAAAGTAATGATGGGTTGATGAAGACAACCATATCAATCAATCAATCTATTTATCAATCAATCAATCAATCAATCTATCAATCTATCAATCTATCCATCCATCCATCTATCTATCTATCTATCTATCTATCTATCTATCTATCTATCTATCTATCTATCTATCTATCTATCCAGTTTGAAACTGGTTATGAAATTGGATGAAAGGGGCTAAGTTGGTGTGGATTACTAAACAATTACAGCTTGACAAATCATGGTTTTTGTTGTCGGATAAAGAGTAATCTTTAAAGTAATTTAAGCCAAAAACGAGAGCTTTATACTACATTTCTATTTATGTCCGATTTGGACAAATATTGGCCTGTGAGTGATAGATACGATGACATGTACATGCTTAACTCCATTGAAAAAATGTCAGATTTTGTCTCGTCTATTCACTCGCCTAATTCAAATATGGCGGCGTTGCTTCCCAAAAGTACACCAATAGCGTGGATCGCACTAAAAATTGACAACACTTTGGGCGTAACTGACACGCCATTTTTACTCACACACCAAGTTTTTTCAAAGCTTGATCCAACTGCTACAAAAGCCCCTGATGGAAAAAGTTGAAAAATTAGACAGAATGAAATAACGAGCTAACTTTGAAAGTCAAAGAACTTGAAAAAATAAAGGAAGAACCCAAACAAATGAAAAAAAAATTATAAACACAAATGCAAACCAAAAAAAAAAAAGAACAGTGTTATCATAAATGGCTCACCTGAAAAAGAAAATGAAGATCTCAAAAAGAAAATAAGTGAAATTTTGGAAGCAAAATTTGAAGGGAAACAAATTCAATTTGAATGTGAAGGACTACACAGAACATTATGGAAGACAAAGCAGAAACCAAACCAAGACCAGTCAAAATTAAATTCAATAGTTATTGGTAAAAGAGATCAATATATTTCAACAGAATGAGAAATCTTCAACACACAGGCCTATTTATGAATGAGGATCTTATGCCTGACATGGCCAAATTGGCTATACTGCCAGAAAACTATGAAGAGAAGGAAAAATACACTCAAAATTTATGCAAGATGGATTCGTCTACTTCAAATAGACAGAGTTGTTACATCCAAAAAATCTCACAAAGATTGTATGAAGGAAAATATATGTACAGTAATATTTGTATCCTGTAAAAAAGCTGAAGCTCTATACAAGTGAAGATTCCAACATATACACAAATCAACATTGATAAGTTTCTTGAAATTTTTACCTCATTTTCAAAATGTCACTTCCAACAGATAATTTTATTTACGTAATTCAAAACACTACTGTAGATCATCATAATATTGATATAAAAAACAATATAATGAACCAATCATTTTTCCTGCAAAAATGAAGCATTTCATGAACTTGGCTGTCCGAAATGATGACCTATCATTATTTCAAATTGATGGCTATAATCTGACATCAAAAAGCAAATCATGTTATCTTCACTGGAGACTTCAATATCAATCTTTTAACAAAACAAAAATATATATATATAAATAAAATAAGAAAATTCCTTGACAATATGTAAGAATAAGTACAAAAACAATAGTGGGTGGCTTCCCAAAAGCGACATGACTGTCTTTAGGGGAGTTCAAACTGTCATGTATATTTCAAGGATACTCTTACTAATCTGTAGTAAGCTCCTTGTAGAACTAAATCATCCGTTACCATACCTGGAGAGGGCAAATATTTTAAACATGTTTAAAACTTTGGCTGACGTTCTATGAGTGAATTGTTTACATGTATATTAGTTACAAAACTAGCTCAGGAGTCAGTCGGGAAGCGTTCTACGTGCGTTCTACATATGTTCTATGTAAGTTCCACTTACCTAGCCATACGTAGCCACTGTCCATTTATATATACACATCATCTCGCGTCCACTCTCATAAAACGCTCGGCGGACTTCCCGGCCACTCTTGTCAACTCGTACTCTCATAAAACCCTCGGCGGACGTCCGTCGCCCTCCCGTTGTCTTCCTACCCATCCTTGCCCATCCTTGTCCATCCTTGTCCATCCTTGCCAATCCTTGAACTGCTCACACGGGCGATCTACGAGTGCCTACGAGGGCCTCAAGTATGCCTCACATATGCTTGGCCATGGATATCCGGCGAGCACTTGACGGACGTCTGCCCAGCGATCTATGACTGCCCCACGTACGCTCATGAAAAAAAAAGTATACATGAATAACAGAGCCACGAGTGAGCACATATAACCAAATTTTTGACGTACGTAGTCACTCGTAGGTCTTGCACGTGACAGTATGAACACCCCTTTAGGTGAGTTTCCCAACGGCACAAATCATTTTTATACAAATGTTTATGTATATTATTTTGTAAATTGTGCCGGAATAAATCATCATCATTATGACACATATTATGCAATTTATAATTATAAATTCAATGAAAATCATATTCAATACAAACCGAACAACTTTATAATACATATTATGCAATTAATAAATTCCCTTAAATTCATAATACTGAGAAAAAAAGGTCTTTACCGTAGTAATGATGATGCATAAAATGTGCCTCAAATACCGTGCAACATTTACACAGGTAAGTAGTACAAGAGAGGCTTATGAGTGTCCTTTTCAAAATGCTTATCTTGTGCTGAGAAGTTTGATGTATTTCTAGGTTATCACATTGCAAGAGGCTGTATCTCCCTGATATCATCTCCTCTGTATCATCCTGAGACCCGTTATATTGAAAGAGTTCCTGCCGAAAATTGCTAAATTTTTTTGAAATACTGCATGCTCATCCCTCACTTGAACCAGCAGACAGAGATCATTATTAGTTTAACCAACATTATATCAATATCTGAGAACATATTTTCACTTGTGAATGTGTGGAGCCCAGAAAAACCTGCAGAAACATTATAAATTATAATACCAATGAAAATAATTTCTCGTCATGTGAATTACCTTATAAAATATTGCAGTAACATTCCTGCAATATATTTTGGTGTAATATTTTATAAATATTTCCCAACATGTCATTTGCATGTTGAATATGTATTGTGATTCCAGTGTGTCACCTGTCATTGCTGCAATATGAGAGTTATTGGCGAATTTAGGCATTATGTAGCAATATATATGTAACATGAATGTGAATAATGGCTTTGAATTGGATAACCTTTTAACATCAGGTAGAAATAAGCCGCAACTAGCTCCAAGAATACAGTCGCTACCACTTTGAATGTGACATGGTTCGCTAAGAAATTCACCAATATGAAACCAGAAATGCAAATAATTTGGTCACCCCACAGAGTAAGCATTATTTCACAAACAAAAGTATAAGATTTCGTTTGCCCAATATATATAATAATTGTCCAGCTAATATAAAGAATAAAATTACCACACATAGTTTCCATAGTTTTGTAAATTACATCAAAACTCAATTAGTAAGTATGTATCAAACACTTTGCTCTGTAAGAAACTGTTATATATGCCATTCCTCTTAATCAACTGTGACATACACCTATATATATATATACTTAAGTGTAATCTTCAAAGAGGCGTCTCATCATGATATACAGTGTCTCTCATTGCCTTCTCCAATCTAGATATTTAATCTTATCATAAATAAATTTATTTAAAATGCTAAAATCTGTCTGGTAGGGTCTGCTGGGATCGGGATGAAGAATATTCTGGTGGCACCCCGGTAGCGATAAGAAATTATCTTAGGGGTGTCTCCACCTGTATATACCGTTTGTATATGTATAGGAAATAAAATGAGTCTGAGTTTGAGTCTGAGTAAGACGTTATTAACTGTTCTCTTTAAAATATCTCCATTTTTCATGTACTTTATTTAGGTAGATGTTTCTAGTTGTTTCATTTCTGTAATGACACGTGTGTCTGCTTTTTGATGCTCTGTTGTCAATAGAAACATAAATATATTTATGAGGTTATTGATAGCAAAGTAAGATACAGAGTGTCCAAAAAGCAAATAATAAAGTTGAAACGATACTTACTTTATATATTTTTAAGGAGAAGAAAGGACAAGAATTCATATACTAATTCATCGATTGCTCGATTTATCATTAGAGAGAACAAAGAATAATTTATTATTAGTTACAACATACAATTTATTTATCCATCATTTTGTAGAAGCTTGCTGTGCTGCTGGTACATTTTTTCGAGAAGCACTAGCTTTTTTCTGAACTGATTTGCTGCTACCCTGAAATCAGAGAGGGAAATGCTTCTGGGCTTTGTCTGCAAACACAGTAGTTAGTGCAATTACTATGCACAGTTGTTCTATTCACGAAGCTACTCACTGTAAAACTGTTGCTTTATTTTGCCCAAAACTAGTGTGGCAACGACACTGCAACAGTCTTCCAACGAGCTTTTACCACAGTCATCCTCAATGCCTTGCGTGAGCTCAAGTGCCCTCTTTCAGTTAGAAATTGGCTCGCTCATTTAAAGTCACAATGGATGGCCCTAACGATCAACTTGTAGACAGAGGCCCTGGTTATAAACTCCTGAGATCAATGTATGACCATTATTTGGCTGGCCCATTCTCATGTGACCTTGTACCCGAAAGCAATATACTTTACATGACATCACCACAGCCCAATTATAGATGATGTCATCTAGTATTGTGCATTGGTGACCTCATGTCTTGTATTAGTATTTCTGGGAACAAGGTCACACGAGAACTGGCCATCCCTATAGTTGACTGACTGGATTTGAGCCTAATAACTTAATACGCAATGAAAGCAAAAAGCCTACCGTACACCCAAATTTGGAATGACACACTCATAGTTTTTCACTGTAGAACTTCAACTAGAAATATTTCACCTCTTTTCTCATTGAGCAAAATTATTATTCAATAATCACTCAAAATGTAGACTATTACATCACTGCATGACACATTTACTGTACTGCACCTGCCAATATTATCAGGATCTTGAAGGAAGGGGTCAATATCATAGTGAATCACTGTAACATATGGTAATTAGTAATTCACCATTTCTAAAGTCTTCTTCTTTCTTCTGTGGAAAGCCCGATGCATAAGATGGTTTTATATTTGGCAGTCACATTTAACGTGGACAGCAATACTAGAAAGAAGGCTCATGAAAGCCAAAGCAACCATGATGATATCCTGGCCAGCATATCTTTGAACTAGTGCATCACTTGTCTGTCCACTGTTTGACTTAGTTGTAAACTATGTAAATCATTCTAGCTTGGTTGTGGCATCTGATAATAGGTGTACAGAACAGTAAGCCAAAGCTCTTGAACATAGTAATGACAATTTCTAAAACTGCCAAGATCATTTGAAAGCATAATTTGAAAACTCAAAGGCTTGGAGTCTTGAATTGCTGCCATGTATTCTCACTGGAACATATAAATTGTATGCTCAATGTAAAGTGTTTCACATTAACATATATTTTTCCTGCCCAGATTGCTTGATACTTAGAATTGTTAGAAAATAAATGAACAAACTTTTTTATAAAATTTAACTTGGTGAGATAAACTCCACCCCCTCGATTTTTGTTGAGCGAGTTTCCTCATCTACTTCTTAAAATTGCCATGTGAAAATATAATATATCGCTAAGCTCATAAACAATCACCCATTGATAAAATGTCCCAGTATCTTTAAATGTTTCTCTGAAAGATACTTCACTGTGCCTAGTTTGATGCATTGATTCATATTACTACTTTAACTCGTGTGCAAGTAATTGGGTGTTAAAATAGTCAAAGGGATTTTAAGTGAAAGTGGCTATCTGTTATCAGCTATATGAGATATGAAGTGCTGCAATGCACTAAAATTGTGCTCTTCCCCAATGCTATCATTACATGTAAGATGCATGTCTGTTTCAATATGTGATTTCACAAGTTCGTAATCTTCAAATAGCACCAATCACCACCAGATGAAGATATGAAATGCCCCAATGTCTCAATTTTTGTTTGTTTGTCCAGGTCTATCAATAGCCAATTAGGTTTCATGCTGTCTTCCAAAACTGCACAATTCTTATAATCAAAGCCATATCATAAAGTGAGAAAGACATTTGGAACAAATGTATCTCTGCACCTTAATGTAACTGTTATCTTTCTTCTTGTTGTAAGCTCCTTTTTACAGATGGACAAGTCCCGAAGAGGACATGCCAGGAAAAAACTTTTATAATCGTTTTTCCTCACGATCATCGCATTCAATCTTTATGTTTCAACCTTCCCTCACAATGTTTTTGTATTTCCTCATGTGTTCTATTGCGATCATCGTATTCCCTCATGGAAAATCCATTCCCTCATGATCTTCACATTCTATGGTGAAATTAACTTGAGGTAATGCATAGTTAAAACGAGGGAATGTGAAAAGGGAATACAATGATCCCAACAAAGGGAACCCCTTTTTTTCGTGTGGGAACATCTAATAGCAAGGGAATGCATTCTTTCCATGGGAGCGAGTTCTTTCCCAAGGGAATGCAAATTCTTTTGAACAAAATGTTTTGTGAAGGATCGTAAAGATCTGTCATTTTCATGTTGTTAAGAGGTTCCATAGGCATGTCAGTAAAAATAACTTTTGCATTCCTTCTTGATGTGTTCGTGTTCGCTAGTGATCTTGTCACATTCCCTTGCTATCGTATCATGTTCCCTCATGATCATATGAAGTTATCAAGAAGAAGCACAAAAAATTGCGAGGACTGTAAAATATCGAGAGGGAACGGGATCATCATGACAGAATGCGGTCATCATGAGGGAATGTGATCATGGTAAGAGAACGCATTCTTTTCGCGAGAGACACAAATTTCTGTGAGAGAATGCAATTTTTTTTTCTCGCAAGGGTAAAGAAAAACTTTTTTTTATAAATTTATTTCTAATGTCCGCTTAGGAGCTGCATACCTTTCCACACTGATATTTTATTCTAAAGGTGGATTTATCTATGTCAAGAAGTTGTAATGATTTTGTCACTATTTTTTTTAAAGTACAATTAAATACTTCCAGCCTACATAGCATGTGCTACAACTTTGGGCACCCCCCCCCCCAAATAAAATCCTGGATCCTCCGATGATAATGTACAGTAAATAGGATGTCATGTTAACAGTTTAATATAGCCACATGGCCCATTTTGGAATAATCATGAGGGAAAACTATGTTTTTACCAATGAAGTTCCTGGTCTCCAAATTATGCAAAAATAGCTCAGGTAGCATGTCGATGGTCATGTTCAGGCTACTATTTTTGATCACATCCTTATTCTAACATTAGTTTGTGGTTTGCTACTAGGTCTGAAGCTAAGTCAGCTTATATATGTAATAATGAAATGATAAGGCTTGGAGTCCACACCATGTTACACATTTACCCCATGGGTGGGGTCTTTATCATGCGATCGACATCAGTTTAGAATAAACTTTGTCAGTGATAAATTTGGTTTCTTGGTGGAGGAAATTTATAAATCTTGCACATGGTTTCACAATTTTGGTTATTTAGGCAATAAAACATACCTGCAAAATAACATCAGACAGCAGTTTTCCACATTTTTGTTTGTAACATTTCTTTGAAGATCCATATATATGACTGCACAGTTGTAGAGGGTATTCTGCTGCAAGTGTTTGATCTGTCTGATTTTTGAATGATTTGGAAAATCTACTTAGAAGACATTTACAATATTTCATGGGGTATAAGTTAGTTATATCACTTTGGCATCGGGATTTGGCACCAAGAATGGTAGTTACTCGAACAGTTGCTACACTGTATTACAAAACTCTAAACCTAGCTTAAAAGATGACAGTGTGTCGTCACCTATAAGCCCAGCGACCTAATTATGGACATTCTTTGCCAGTTTACCTAGTTAATAAAAATGATTGGTTAAACTGTGTAGCCAATAGGCTGAGTATAGACTTAAGATATCTTCTCTTAGTAATACAAAAGAAATGGATTCAGATTTGTTTAGTTTAGACAATTTTTCTGAATTGCCTGCTCAGCACGTGAACATCTTATTATTCTGTAATTTTATGTTAGACCTTTAATACAATAGCCAGCCTATAGACTATTAGAGAAATTATTAAATTTACTTTAGATGTGTAAACGAGCAAAACATATACATAATTAGGTCTCTGGGCTGTGAGATGATGACTACAGTGTTGACTCAGCTTTTTCCAAGTGAACTGAAAACTGTGAGAGTTGTTCCCCACACCATCAACCACAATATATTGTTAAAGATAATAAACTGAATAAATACGGAGTTAGGGGTATGGCATTAAAATGGATCAGTGACTATCTTCAAAATAGACACCAATATGTATTCTTCAAAGATTGTAATTCTTTGCCAGTTAACCTAGTTAATAAAAATGATAGGTTAAACTATGTAGCCAATTCTGATTTCCATCTTTTTTTACATGTGGTGTGCTGCAGGGGGCTATATAAGGGCCCTTGCTGTTTCTTTAAAAAATTTAAATGTCATTACAATGGTATCAGACATGACGTATACAATACTTTAAGCAGAAAAGAGCAATATGTTTGTACAAGGGAAAGATATATAAAATATGTTTAACCACGCAGATGAATATTGAAATTTAAAAGGGTTACTCAGTGAGTGAATGCCAATAAACTTTCTATAAATCATAACAAAATGTTACAATAAATTATTACATGATTTTTAAAACAAAGAAAATAAATATTTATGTTTTGGATGATATTAAGATAATGGTTCACAAAATTTCAATAGTCTTCGATATTAAATTTGAGGGCTTTAATCTTGACTGTCATTTAATTTGGGCCAAACATATATCATACACATACATTAGAAATAAAACAGCGAAAAGTATTGAAATTATGATTAAAGCTACAAAACTTGTGTAACTGAGAATACTCTTTTAACACTTTACTATTCATTTGTGTATCCATACCTAGTGTATGCCATTAAAATTATGGGGTTATTCTGCACAGCACAATTTAAATGTGCTATTAAAATAACAAAGGAAATTGTAAGAATAATTTGCAATAAATCAGTCTGTTGTCATTCTTTACCTCTTTTCACCAATTTTAAATCTTTTAATGTACATAAATTATAAGAGTATCAGTTCAATTTCTTCTTTTCTGTTCTTTAATTAATTTCAATGTAGAGTCTATATCTGTTTCCTATTGTGATTGGGTCAGGCCAAGTTTGGCAAGACCAATAAGTAATTTGTAATGTTTTTATTGTAATATGACAATCAATTATATTCCTTGAATAAAGCAATTTACTACTCCTACTACAGCTGAGCTAGTCAGCTGCTAGTAAACCCAAGAGACAATGATTGAGCTGAAACCACTTAAGTCTCGTGGGTTCTACCGCCAGCAGCCTACTCATGGGTTTCATTACACTGATGCGGTCCAAAAAAAGGTTGCAACGGGCTTCACGATGTTCAGCAGGTGCATCTTTTGAATCGTATGTCTGATTGGCTGAACGCTGTGATCATGGTGATATTGATTGTTTTTTGATTCCGTGCTTCGTCCACTTTCATACTGCTGTACATATCAATATAAAAAAATATATATATTTGAACATTGCGTTGAAATGGTCAAATCACTGATGCAATATCAGGTAAAGTTTTCTGAGTCCATTAAGCTGATCCACCACTGAAGTTTGACACCCATGGTTAAAGTCTTCTATATTTGGCCTAGAAAATGTTTTCCTGCTCTTTGGTTTTAATGACAGTGCTATATATAACAAAAATCATTTAAACATTTTCAGAACAAGGAAGCTACCTTATTAAAATCTATTTTACTTGATGACACTTTGGATATCCTGTTTCATGCATACTCAATTAAAAACGACTAAAATGTATATCATTAATCATGCAAAAAGTTTGACTACATTTCACACATGCATCATGTCAACGAAGATGTGGACTTATATTCTTTGTGTGTTTCTCACTTTCACACAATTCATCCCGGTGGCCAGCATTATCAGAAGTGACTGTCCAGTTGCATGTGATTGTTACAATGACACAAAGCTGGTTTTATGTGCATACGGATACTGGAACAAACTTCCGAACTTGCCACAATTTACTGGCCATGTGAAAATTGAAGGAGGTAACTTTGGATTACTCACAAAACCATCAACTTGCTTGGATTATGAAAATGTGACTATTCTCCATCTTGATAATAATGGAATAACATCCATTGCAGTGGACACATTCAAATGTATGCCACAAATCCAGTCCCTGGCTATCCTGTACAACCGGTTACAAAATGTGCCGTATGGTATTTTCCAGTTCTCGCCTAATCTGCAAGCTGTTAATTTCCAACACAACAAATTCACAGCTGATATAATTGCTGAGGTATGCACCTTACAGAAATTGGAAGACCTCACACTGAAGAACAATTCCCTTGTCATATCATCAAATAGTTTGCAGTGTCTTGGACTATTGCCAAACCTCACAAACGTGGATCTAAGTTTCAATAAGTTCTCTGGAAATATCACCCAAACCCTTCAGCCTCTAAAAAATGTCACAAAAAAGGTGTCATTAACAGGCTGTGAAATACCTATCATAGAAAATGATACACTTGATGGATACAAGCTTCAAATTCTTAATCTTCATTTTAATGAAATATATCGTATCCCAGATAATACATTCTCTACTCTGACTAATTTAACACGGTTGATTCTAAGTACTAATCGTCTTGGCAAAATATTATATTGGTCCGGACAACATGGACATGCTGAATACAACTATCCACTTGAATATCTTGACCTTTCTTATAACTTTATTTACTTCATTTCACAGCATGCATTCTGTTTCCTGAAAAATCTTAAAAAGCTAAATGTACGTGGAAATCAAATGTATCAGTTGCCGTATATAGTGCAGGCACTCACATATCTTCATCTTGAGGTAATAGATCTTTCCGAAAATGCGCTGGGGGTCATGCCAAAGTTTTCAATTCAAATACAAGTAATATATATGTCAGGTAGTCGGTGCCCCATACTGCGGACCAAGACTTTTTATAAGCTACCTTGGCTTAAGGAAATTGATCTGTCCTTCAGTCACATTAGACGCATAGAACGAAATGCATTTAACAATGTACCCCGGTTGGAAACTTTGGACATCAGTGGCAATGAAATCATGGCAAGCGACTTGCCAGCAATGCTATCAAGTCTTGTTAATTGCTCACTGAGAACATTAGATTTGTCAGTGAATCCTGTCTTTGATCTCCACCGCGTTACTTTTCAAAGTTTTATTCCAAATACTCTACAAACACTTAAGCTAACACATTGCAGAATCGAAGGAATATGTTGCGCAAGTTTTGAAAATCTTAAAAGCTTACAGGTATTAGATCTGTCCTTCAACTACATTAAAGAAATTGACAGAGACATCTTTTCTGGCATACATAATTTAAGTACCTTAATTTTGAATAACAATCGCCTAACTTTATTGCGTTCAGATTTCCTTAGGGTTAATTCCATTAGAACACTTCATGTACTAAACAACAATCTAGAATTTGTATCTCTTTACAATCTTCCCAAACTGAAGGAAATTAATCTGTCAAAAAACTACTTAATTGGAACATGGTCATTCAAATTGGCAAGTTTACCATCGTTGGAGCTTTTAAATCTTTCCTCCAATTCAATAACTGAATCGTGGAATATGTCTGGCTTGATGAACTCAAGTCTTCTACAAATTGACATATCAAACAATGGTGCTTTTTCTCCCAGAAGATTTGGCCCTTTCCCTGGATTGAGGTCTTTGAACTTATCTGGAACATCAATTGGATTATTGAACCACACAGAGCAGAAGAACATCTGGCAGTCCTTGGACAAATTGGCAGACATACATATCAGTAACTGCAGGATCTCAGAATTATTCCCAGAAATGTTCAGTGGCTTGATTCAGCTGAAAAATCTGGATGCATCTTCTAATCTTATCTCTTTTGTTGAACCATCCACCTTTTGGAATACTTCTAGCCTTACAAAACTCCATTTAAACTCAAATCTGATTGCGTATGTAATATGGGATTCATTTGTTTATCTGCCAAATTTGAGGGTTTTATCATTAGCTCACAACCCACTCACTTGCACATGTGATATAACGTGGATTCTGCAAAGACTGACTGGACCCCCCTTGATATACATGCACTCCCCAGATGACCTTGTCTGCAAAAGTCCACCCACAGTTCAAAATATCAAATTAAGAGAATTACCTCTAAAGTTATCGGACTGTGAATTCAATTGGGTAAATGTACTTAAGCCTGCATCCTATAGTTTAATTGGAATTTTTACCCTCTTGTCCATTCACATTTTGTGGCACTTCCGCTGGCATATAAGATATATTCTTTTCTTGGCAAAGGCTGGCCTTGGTCGATATATCGAGCAACATGATGACAATGAATATGTTTACGATGCTTTTGTGGCTTACAGTAGTGAGGATTTGACTTGGGTGAAACAGCAGTTATTGCCAAACATTGACATTCAATATCATGGCAAAGATGGATTCAAACTCTGTGTGCATGATCGTGATTGGCTAGCTGGCATTGACATTGCTGAAAATATTGTCAAAAGTATAGCAGAAAGTCGTCGCACAATTATAGTGTTATCAAAGACTTTTGCTGCCAGCTACTGGTGTCGGTTTGAACTGGCCATGGCTCACATGAAACTAGATGCCGAAGGTCCCATGAGAGGTCGTCTGCTGGTGATCCTCCTTGACGACATTTCAAATGAATTACTTACCCCTCGTCTGATCCACATCCTGTCGACCAAGACGTATCTGCCTTGGCGGAAAGACCCTGCATTGCAAAAACACTTCTGGAAGACTCTCAGAAAGTCACTCAAGAAAGAAATGTTCTACAACACAAAGGTGTAAATGACTATTGAACTGTGTTCGGAAAAATTCCAGCAGTTAGATGCTTTTCGTGAAACCAGAACAACTGTTCAACAACACAAAGGTGTAAATGACTGTTGAACTGTGTTCGGAAAAATTCCAGCAGTTAGATGCTTTTCGTGAAACCAGAACAACTGTTCAACAACACAAAGGTGTAAATGACTATTGAACTGTGTTTGGAAAAATTCCAGCAGTTAGATGCTTAACAAAAACAACTGTTATACAACAGGAAGGTGTAAATGACTATTAAACTGTGTTCGGAAAAATTCCGGCAGTTAGATGCTTTTTGTGAAACCAAAACAACTGTTATACAACAGGAAGGTGTAAATGACTATTGAACTGTGTTCGGAAAAATTCCGGCAGTTAGATGCTCTTTGTGAAACCAAAACAACTGTTATACAACAGGAAGGTGTAAATGACTATTGAACTGAGTTCGGAAAAATTCCGGCAGTTAGATGCTCTTTGTGAAACCAAAACAACTGTTATACAACAGGAAGGTGTAAATGACTATTAAACTGTGTTCGGAAAAATTCCGGCAGTTAGATGCTTTTCGTGAAACCAGAACAACTGTTCAACAACACAAAGGTGTAAATGACTATTGAATTGTGTTCAGAAAAATTCCGGCAATTGGATGCTTTTTGTGAAACCAAAACAACTGTTATACAACAGGAAGGTGTAAATGACTATTGAACTGTGTTTGGAATTATTCCGACAGTAAGATGCTTTTTGAGAAACCGAAAGAACTATAAACCACACCCCAAATTTTAAATGAATATTGAACTGTGTTATTCTGGCAGGAAGATGCTTTTTTTTTAAATCAAACAACTGTTATACAACAGACAGGTGTAAATGAATATTGAACTGTGTTCGGAATAATTCCGGCAGTTAGATACCTTTTGTAAAACCAAAACAAAGGTGTAAATGACGATTGAACTGTGTTTGGAATTATTCCGACAGTAAGATGCTTTTTGAGAAACTGAAAGAACTATAAAATAGCACTAAGGTGTGAATAAATATTGGACTTTGAAATTATTCCACCACTCAAGGGGTGTTCACACTGTCATGAATATGACCTACGTATGACCACTTATGAAAATATTTTTTTACTCTTGGTCATCCTTGGCCATACTTAGTTCACTCGCCGAGCATTTCAAGGATACTCTTGCTAATCCGTAGATCTGTCCTGGTAGTGCTGAATCATCTGTGACCATATGTGGAGAGGGCAAACATTTTTTAACATGTTTCAAACTTTGGCAGACGTTCTACAAGTAAATTGTTAATATTATATTGTAACTCGCTCAAGATCCCCTTGCCGAGCATTCTAAGTACGTTCTACGTATGTTTGTGGCCATACCTAGCCATATGTAACCACTGTCCATCCCTATACTCACCATCCACTCGTAGAACGCATGTAAAGCACTCAGCGGACATTTCGTCGCCGACCTGTCATCTTCCGGTCCCGTCCTTGCTCATCCTTGAACCACTCACACGGGCGATCTATAAGCGATCTACGATCGATCTACGAGTGCCTACGGGTGCCTACGGATGCCTGATGGATGCTCGGCGACGGACATCTGGTGAGCGTTTAATGGACGTCCGGTGAGCGATCTATGTCTGCCCCACGTATGCTCATGAAACAAATTTATACATGATTAACAGCCAAGAGTGAGCACGAATAGTCCGTTTTTTAAGTTTGTGGTAACTCGTAAGTCCTATACATGACAGTGTCAATGCCCCTTTAGATGGTAGAAACTCCACAATATATATATATGGATACTTGTAAATGTATTTAAATCAGGTTAAAAAAGTGTCTCCCACATTAGTCCAACCTAGTTCAACGCTATAACTTGATTTTAAATATTTTATGCTTATCTTTTCATTGAAAATATCCATCCTTCATTGTACATAACCATCCTCATTGTGGATGACTAGCACTAGCTTAATAATAGTCTAATGTTTTTTATTGTATATATACCTTTTTACCCAATAAATACAATTTTAATTCACTACTTTTTTGTGGATATTGTGTGGCAAGACTTGCAAGCTGTATGTTATTTTTCGCTGGTACCTAATTTTTGTGACATACTTACTTTTTTGTGAAACTTAATCATGGTGGTAATATTATCAATAAAATGTTTGAAAATATTTACAATGTTTTGTATTGTTTGACATGAAGTTGCATTATTTTCATATGTTGATTGAGTTTAGCCTATCCAGTCAAATGTTGCCTTTTTTCTTGGAAATCTTGTGTAAAAGTCGGAGAAGAATTTGCAAATATGGTGTAGATCAGGTCTAGCTCAATTTCTGCCGAAAGACGGCGCTTGTCCGGTGCTTAGCACCGGTCTTTTCTGAGAACTCACGCAAAGCGTCAAGGGATAACGTAAAAATGGATCGTTGAATAAGCGTCGCAACGCCGTTACAACGCTGTTCAGTGCCATTTACGTAAATAGTCCTTCTGCAGTTGGTAGAATTCCATGGTAAAATGTTCAATTTCATAACGTTAGAGTTTAAGTCAAAATAAGTCGTCTGAACCAGTTTCACAGCGAGTGGCTTCTTGGAAGAAAGAAATAAGGCGTAGTAATAGCACTACTTTGTATGCAGATGACGCGCAGAAGCATTTCCCTCCCCCAATTTCAGGGGAGCAGCAAATCGGTTATGAGAAAGGCTGGTGCTTTGCACCGGATCATAGTGCCGCCTTACGGAAGAAAATGGGTCTAGCTCCAACTGACTAGTCCCGGAAGCCGACGCCAGGAGCCGCTATGCCAGCCATTTTAATTGTTTGGCTGAGCCAGCCATAAACTTCCTGAGCCGTTTTACCGTTAGCCGCCATTAAAACTGTAAGCCAGAGTCCACAAGTCCAGCCTTGAAGTAGCCAGTTGTGTGAACATTTTTGATTGCAACTGAGAATTGCAGTGGGGCAATATAGATTCTTTAACTCAGTGGCATCTTCAATCGAAGTGTCAACTGAATTTTGCCCCATGCATTAGACCTAAGTGCAATTAACTCTTCAAGGCTGCCAGTCTCTCAGCAATAGCTTTGTAGATCTATTTCACCTTGATTTTGTGATTTATGAATGAGCTACTGCTTAAACAACCCAAGGCTCGAACCTAGGCGTCGATTTCTCTTGAAGGTTGGGGGGTTGCAGGCCTACTTTGTCTGGCCCACTGTGACTTTACCTCGCTCATACAAGTAGTAGCAGTGGATGCGCGGACACTGGCCAAGAGGTACATTAATGGTGGATCACTTATGACAAACTTATAAACTTGTACTGATTTGTGATATTAAGTGTAAAACTGTGGGGATGGCTGCATTGATCACCCCCTCCCCCCCCCCCCTTCTCAGAAAGTTTGGGGCATATATCCCCAAATCCCCCCCTGAATCGACGCCTGGGCTGGATTAACTTTTTCAGTGCGATTTCCTTGTAAACTCACTCTTATTTTAGGATATCTAAGTCAGGTCTGTGACCAGTGATCACACACGAATGTAGAGAAATATATGGCATTATTCTTCAAATAGTGATTGTTTACGAAAATGACTTTTTAAAATGCCTTATCGGCTGAAAGAACCCATGGTTATGAATCAGTCCACTGTAGGGACTGATTTATTGGTCTAGGTTCGAGCCTCATCCACTGCACTTTTTGTTTGCAGTTTTTAATGAGTGTGATATGGTATAATTATTGATTTAAGTTTAATATAATGATTTGGGTATTCAATTAACATGTACTCATTTTGTGTTCATTTATACGATTTAGCTCAAAATAATCAATAAACAGCTTTATGGTATATATAGCTTCAAAACATACATAAACATGTTGAGAATACTTTTTATTTTTCAATCAGTTAAGTTGATTATCTTAGCTTAACTAGATGGTCTTACCTGACGAACATGCTTATAAATTACCAGAGTTAGGCTACAATACCCATCGCTTACATGGTAAGTTCTCGTGTGACTTTGGACCCGGAACATATGTGAAGAGAGGAAAAAATTTTGGAACATTTTTTAATTATCACAAAACTAATTAGCACGAGTCAGTGCGAGTATACGTAAAACGCTCGGCGAGTAAATCACGTATGGTCAAGGATGAGCAAGAGTAAAAAAAAATTCCATCCATCGTCATACTTAGGTCTTATACGTGCTAGTATGAATGCCCCTTAAGAAGTAGCTAATAATCTTGTTCAAGAAAAACTCACTAAACACCAATATATATTAGTATTTAATTTATTGGCATAATTTATTAATTGTGCAATACACCACCAGTGTCAATTGTCAGCTAATGATTCTTTGAATCTTTGAGCAGCACAAGACTCAAGACTCACAGAATACAATAGGGAGGGCTGGTCACTGGTCAGTCCTCGTGTGACGTTGTGTACCCGGAAATACCAGTAGAATACATGACGTCACCAAAGCCAGTTACTGCTGATGTCATCTAGTATCGTGTATTGGTGACATCATGTATTGTTTTAGTATATCCGGGTCCAAGGTTAAACTGACCAACCTATTAGACATTAGAGGAGAAGTTGCTGTTTATTATTACATTTCTTAATCATACATATAATGTCAAAGGTTCGGGCCTAGCTCAGTGGTAGCACTACCACTGGACACTAGCAGTGGACTGGCAGGGACCATGGCAACGGAATGAAGGATGAAACAGCATCCAACTTAGGCTTCCAGCCATTGGGTCCCGGGTTCAATTCCTGTATGAGCCTAAGTTTAATTGCTGTTTCATCCTCCATGTCATTGCTATGGTCTTGCAGAATACAGGACATAAAGCCTTAATCCACTCACCAACTACATACAATGTGAAATAATTTGTTTCTCGAAGGTACATTGTTGCTCCAGAGAAACTGAGAAGTTGACAATTTTAATTAAGAATAGAACAAAGAGATGAAATAGGAAAAAAGAGGGGGGGGGGGGGGTAGCTACCAGTCCCCTGTCTGATATGGTTGATTTCTTCCAATTATTAGAGTAGGCACAAACTTCAATCCCCCTAGTGGATAAAAAAATTTAATTTTGAAATAAATCTGTCCAGACCATAGTTTCTTCAATTTGACCGTTAAAATAAAATATCATTTCCAAATATTTTCAGTGTCTTAGTGTGCGAATTAAAATATCATTTCCAAATATTTTCAGTGTCTTAGTGTGCGAATAGAGCAAATAAACATCAATTTATGACGTCAACTCAAAAGCTTATCAGCTTATCAGTTCAAGACATTGCCGGAGCCCTCTAGTGAGTTTTGGTGGAACTAGGCGACCATGTCTATGATGCACTTTCAACGAAATGTGAATTCGAAAATGGCACAGAAATTGAATGAAGTTGAAAGAAATTAACCATATCTGAGTGCTAGACAATAGTAAACAGAGCAGTCCTTGTGTACATAACGACAAAATATGGTATGCTACTGTATTTAATGAGAAATCGGTCACATAAATATTAAATTCCAAGAATTCCTATACAAGTCGTTCTGACACTACATCGCATTTAATGCAATGTAGGTCGGTTCTGGCTAGGTAGGGAGGGGGGGGGGGGGGCACTGGGTAACTGAAAGTAGTTAATCTTGCTGGAGTGCTCTGCCTACTTTTGGTGGCCGCGAATACACCTGTTCTGTAATTTTCCACTTTTAAATTGTAAACTGCCTGTTAAGTTCTAATGATGGATAATTACGTATTTTGTTTCTGACAGTGAAGGTAATCATTATGTTTACACAAAGTGAAAGTGTCCGTCCAACTTTTACAAACATAATTTTGCATATAAGTGCAGCAATTTTAGCTCATTTTATCTGTGAAGAGGTTCAATAAACAACAAGAGCTAATAAAATGATAGCAGTGAAAATCCAGAAGCAGGGGCGGATCCAGAAAATATTTTGCATGGGGGGGGGTAGGGGGTGTGTTTACAAATTAATGTTGCTACTGCGATACTGCTCTTTACTTATGACCACTGTATTATAATAATAATAAAATTATTATCACAAGAAAGAACATGAACATGATCATCTGTCTAACTGGCTCCAATCTAAGAAACAAATAGCATATTTATTCTGATAAACACAACTAGGCCTACATGGCCAATTGTGCTACGTACGTGCGTTTCATTATTGTAATTAGCTAAATACCATGCATTTTCCATGCATTTATCCTTCTCATGGAAAACGCACGTGGCACATTTGGCCATGTAAGGCTCTGGTTTAGATCAGTAAAATTAAATTAGATCAAGATTTGGGAAAAGTGCAGAATAGCGGATCCAAATTGATGAACCTATTAAGCGTACCTCTTAGCCATATCTATGACTCAAAATTCTTGAATATGACATCACAAACAAATGATGATGGCTTTCATTTTCAAGGCAAGAAATTTTTTTTTCTTATTTCTTGGGGACTGCTGCCTGATACAAACATTGTATTTGCCCCAAGCAGACCCTCGATAAGCCTCTTCGCAGGGAAACACTCAGGTTATGTCTGGCGAATTCTGTTACCTGATTTGGTTGAAATCTAGCGTCCGCACATTGTGACGTCACCTTCTGATTGACAGACCCAACGGTCCGACCAATATTTAACTAAACTGTGACAGTTTTACATTAATGCCTCTTCACAGTTTCTGTTATCAATGTAAATGTAGGCATTTCACAACTTTGTTACATGGCTCATTGAACAGCTATTTGTTGCAGAGTAGGCAATAAGGTATGTTTAGTGTTTAACCTAATATCATGTTTTATAGCTAAAATTATAATTCCTTAGCTCCAGTAACATATTGTACAACATCATTTTGCTTATATTGCAGCGTCACCGTTTACACGGTTTTCAATAAATCGGTGAACATACATCTTGTTCTGTCAGCAATTACGTTTCCAACTATATACATCTAGAGCTGTAACATAAACGGCAAACAAAGTGGTTCTTTCAACGTCAAAAATGACATTGTATCGTCTTATTTAGCACAGGGTATTGTTATCTTAAGATTATTATAGACCTTTCTACACTGTCAAATTCCTTGCTCCCCAATCAGGATTGTTGGGATGCCGTGGTCTGGCAGTTTTTGTGTTAGTACATGGCCAATTGTGCTGCGTGCGTTTTCCATGCATTTGGATAAACGCATGGTTTTTTCCTTATTATAATTAGCTAAATACCATGCGTTTTCCATCCATGCGTTTATCCTTCTCATGGAAAACGCACGTGGCCACATTTGGCCATGTAGCACTCACAGTAGTGGCTCTTGTGTGAGCTCTTAAGTCCTGGTGGTAACCCCATGTTCAAGTTGATAAAGACTATTGACCTGCCAAGGCTGTAATTGTAATGTCTGTTGGAAGTGCTTGAGCGGTGATTTAGATCATAATCGCCCTAAATTTAAATTATTATTATAAATTACATGTTTCATTTTCTAAAGAAAACAAAACAACACTCAAGCCAAACGAGATAGCATTGTAAAAGCTCATCTGACATAGCAAAGACTTAATCAAAACAGTTTAGCAGTTACCAGGTTGTTTGACTAAATCTCTCATGGTGTCACTGATAAAGAAGAAAAGTTTGAAAGACTATTCTACATAATTATTACAACGATTATAACATTTTACATTTTGCTCCACAAGAATTCCCTCAGACTCTCTATCGTGGATAGGCCTGATCGAGTGTCTGACGTTCAGACCAATATAGTCTGTATTCCTTGACCCCCAAATATGGGCATAAATCTGTGTCTACCATACTGTACTAAACCCCAACATTCAGCCTCAAACAGTAATAAAATGAAAGTTCAGATGGTCATATACCAGGCCTCTCTTGCCAGATATATATGCAAGGCGTTCATTTGGATTGCAGTGATTAACAATGAAGTTAAGTCCGCTGATGTTGTAACCTCCATATGGTCCATAACTTTGCTTGTTTGTGAAGATATGGAAAGCTAGACAAAAACCTGTACTGGCAAAAATGTATCCTTCAATGCCCGTGATATACTCATCAGCCTCGAAGAGAACTGTGATGGCTCCCAAAGACAGCGTTCCATGTTTTGGGCCCCATGTGTTGTTATAACGAAGTTGTAACCTGAAATCAATGAAGTGAAACATTTTACGCAGGAATCATGGTGGATCCAGGCGTGGGTGCAGGAGGCACACTCCCACCAAAAGTAATTACAGACATGATTCTAGACAGGCTTCAAACCATTATTGCCCCCCTTCCCTTTGCCTTCACCAATTCACTGTGCCACCTCTGCATCTGGCTGATGTGATGCATTTAACCAGTGAATCATGGCAGTAGGTGGATCAAGGCGTGGGCGCAGGAGGCACACTACCAAAAGTAATTACAGACATGATTCTAGACGGGCTTCACACCATCATTGCCTTCCCGTTGTCTTCCTTAATTCACTGTGCCACCTCTGCATCTGGCTGATGTGATGCATTTAACCAGTGGTTATTATTGTAACAATTACATAGGGTAGCTTCATTATTAATGCTACTCATGTAATGAAAATATGGCCATTGATTAGTTAATCACGTAAAAAGTAATGATCGGCAGAATGTGTGACGTCATGTCCATACAGAGTAAAGCCGATATGACGAGTGTGATGTCACCCTTTATTATCATATTTCTAACAATAGGCAAAACTTCTTTTTTACCTGTACACCTCCGATTGTCAACCAAGTTGATGTTTTTCTTTGAATAGTGTGATAAATACAGCATGATATCAACTGTTTCAAAAAAGCACAGAATTGTCTCAAATATAGTATCAACAGTTGTTCAAATACCAAAAATTTTAAGGCCTTCCTGTGCTGCTACGAGAGGGAATTCCTGACTTAACTTGCACATTTTGTTGAAAGTAGCTCCCTTTGACACTGACATCATCAGTGGACAAATAAGGCTGAAGGAAATACTGTTCACTGATTGGCTAAAATGTGGAAATTTGGGACGTCAGTGCCCGTTCGGGCTAGCGACCTCTCTTTGGGCCACAAACGATGTTTACTTGAGGTTATAATAGATCGAATGCCGAAGTTGGTGATCGGTAATTTGGGCCTGTGGTCAATACACCCTTTTCAAGCTGTAGCCATTGGAACATTTATCTCTATGTCATACATCATGACGTCATCAGAGCTAAAAAAATAGAAATGAGTGAAGTCACTTCTCTGCATCTTATGGATGCGGGGAGCAACATACAAGCAAGTGGATTACGTCATAACACAGAGAACAATCATCAATACAAACAATTGTTTCCCCATAATTGTTAGACCCGCGTGCAAACAGCTTAAGTTCTGGGTGTCCATCTCTGGTTCCCTGAGTGAAGAAACACTCAGGTTGGCGATTTCTGTGATATTAGTTGATATCTAGCATACACAGATTGGGACGTCACTTTGCGATTCACAGACCGAACCTGTCTCCTTACTTGAGACGGGAACGAGTCACGGGTCTCCCTAAACTTCTCTGACATCATTGACCATTGTTCTTGCACTTTGTAACCTCACAATGGCCATTGTCTACCGATGACATCACAATACTTATATCTGAGTACAAAGAGAGGTCAATAAACAGACATAAAACTCTCACGTAAAAACACATGATCACAGACGCAACTCACGAAACGGCGGAGACTTGGGCAACAGTTGCCCTGGATTAACAAACTTACATTGTCACAGTTAAATTGCCAAACGCTATTGTGACATCGACTTTGAAACCAGTCACAGGAGGTCCAGCCGCGGGATCCGTAAAAGCTGTTCCACCAGCAGCCAATCCAAATGTTACCATTCCACAGGACTTTCTCTCTGTAGTGACATGTAATAATATCAGGTTAATAATGCATATTTACTATTACACTGTATACAATCCTACCCTGATGGCCACCTGATAGAATGGGTACCTGCTGTAAATATAATAATCTTTATTCATGGCATATAATTATATATAAAAAAAAAAGTTATATATATATATATACAATACTTACAAGCGTAAGCTAAAAACAGGACATATCTCTAAAAACCAGTAAAAAAAACTGCATAATTCAGTTTGAAATCACATAAATATCACTTTTTTCCTGATAAATATAATAATGTATAACTCGCACAACTCTGGAATTGTTCTGCCACTCTTACATCACTTTCTTGACTAGATTACTCAAATTTATTTACTTGCAATACATTCCAACTTCCCCACACTGAATTCCATTATCTTAACCCTTCATTATATGGCATGTAGCCTTAAAAGGTCAAATTTATTTATTTATCAATTTCCTTGTGACTGGTGATCACAGGTTTGCGTATTTATCACAAAGATAAATGATTCTGAGTTCCGACTTGGTTTCGAGTAACAGAAAATGGACTGAAATATTATTAATAAGGTTAAGTCAAGCTTAACTTTCTAACTAATCTCTTCATAAGTATTGATACAGTTCCAAAATCAAAGTTCAAGCATTAAAGTCTCAGACAATATCCCTGGCAAGACGAAGTGTCCCAATTTTTATTACAAATTCCATTTGGAAGTTATAAATCTTTTATAATATTATATATTTTATCTCACAGATTTTGACACTGATACTTAGTTCGCCATCTGTTTCATTGAAACATACAATTAGTGAACATATCATCAGGATAGTGTATAGGTAATTAAACAAGTCTCTGTTCACTAAGGTACAAATTCTGGATATGTTAAAAAAGGGTAAACCACATCACTTTAATTTCTGTTTCCCTGATGCCAGAATTATGATGATAAGAAGATAGCCCTAAAATTTAACATTGTTGTTGTGTGACTCAGAGATTAAGTATACACAGATTAGAAACTTCCTACTTTGCTGCATGATTTGCATAAGCCATCAAGCAAAGGACTATGGGATTTTTAGCATTAGTGGAAGGTGTCCCTTCGACTCCTTTGTGATAGTGATGTTATCAGTGTGTCATAAATGTAATACACTAAAGCCAAGTTCACACTTTCGGTTATGGTATTGATCCATTTTGAATTTATCACAAATTAATGTTAATTATATGTTTCTAATCAGCAATGACCTTGCCAGGACGAGCAAAGAAAAAACTACAACATTAATAAGTGGTGCTATGATTTACTAATATCTTTAAGTGCACTTGGGGTCATATGTTTACATACAGCTGAGTATTAAACAAACATTTTATTATAACATCAATTTTATGCTAAATTTCTAATCAATCAACAATGGTTTTAATATAAAGGACATCACGTGAATTATTGAAATCAAATGCAAATTTGAGGCATAACCACTCCTACAAGGTATTATGTAACATTTTCTTTCACAAAGCCCAAAACTAGTGAGTCAAAAAAGTGCCAAAAAAGGTTTTCGATTCGCTTATTTACAAGTACTTATTAGATTTTTCAAGATTCTATCACCTGATAAGGTTTCCAGACCTACTTGCTGCATGACAGCCCCATTGCACAAGACTCCCTCTACCATGTTCAACACAGCATACTGGATTTTTAAATGGCAGAATATGTTTGTCACACCATCCAGAATTTGTTATACCTACATTGCATCATCATACCCTGATATCTCCAATTCTAGTTTCGCCACTCCGCAGAAAGCAGTGTTAAAAAGCTTTCCCTGTGTCTGTGAGCCTGATTACTATACACAATAATTATTGATTACAATAATCATGCTATTGGAAGTATATTTTCATGCAGTGGCACTTGTGTTCTTAATTTGCCTTTCAAGCCATGGTGGTGGAATGTTCATATGAACTGTACTAGCTAACACTTGCATTTTCTATGTTTTAAATTCCTAGAATATTTCATCTTAGTCAATCTAGGTTCTGTTTTGACCTTTCCAAAGTTGATGGAATCTTGAAATATCAATGAATGCTGTGCAATCAGCAAAAAAGCTGAAAGTTTGAGTGTACTTGTCTTTTTGCAAAATGATGAATATACAAAACATAAGTACACTTGGTAATTGTATACCCTATTTTAAATGTGGTAAAACATCCTGGAGTAGCTGTCATTAATATCCAATGGCAAAGTTCTGCTATAATCATTCATAGACTTGAAAAATAATGACCATCACCATTGTGTTCACATCTTCGATCAAAGATACCAATTAGATCATAAAATTTGAGAATTTGCTAAAACACCAAAGCTCTTTCATTGCCATAAAATATTTTATTGGACAAACTATTAGCCATAGAGGTTAATGAATGTACTTTTATGACCCACCAGTTTTGGACTTGAAAAATGTCACGTAATACCATGTGAAAGTGGTTATGCCTCAAATTTTATTTAGATAATTCAAATGATATCCTCCATATTAAAGCCATTTTTGATTGAAAATTTACTACAGAATTGTTCTCACAATAATAAAATGTTTGTATAATACTCAGCTGTATGTAAACATATAACCCCCGCTGTATAATGAAACATAGCATAGTTATCATACCAAAATCATAGCTCAGAAGAAATGTTTTGAGTTGACTCATAAATATTTTTGTACTCCCTGACCTCTGACGTAACAGATAGCTTGGCTATGGCACATTGCGATTGTCTCTGGCCATAAGGATGACCTTTGACGATCTCTCATGAATCAGAACTGGTTTAACCCTGAACAGAAGCACAGGCCCCTGGTCAAGGGAGGGTCGAGTGGGTCAGTCGACCCACCTAACTTGGTCCATGTCCACACATTGGTCCACATCAGGAAATTCATGCTATTTTAAAAATTTGTATAGAAGGTCCACAATTTTATGAAAAAAGACCCACCGAACGCTAGTGGCTGGCTACAGGCATGAAGCACATTAGGTTTTTACTCAGTGGTGTGACTTTTACACTTAGGCTGCAGCAAGATAACATTGTATATAACTTACCATGTCGACAGTGCAGACCACCATGGGTACTTGTGGTGCAGTTGCAATAGTACGAAGAGCCATTGAGGACACATTTTCCTCCGTTTAAGCAGGGAGCTGAGCTACACGGGGCGCTGATCTCTGTATTAAACAAGAATGATCTGTTTAATGTCATAGACTTGGAAACTGCACTCCAGAGAACATCACCTGAATCTGTAGAATCCATTAGCCATGGTAGTCTCACAGCCAATTGGAATCTTGGATTCACATGACGTCCTCTAGAGTAGTTTCCAAGTGTATGAAATTGGCTGTAAAAAGTATTGGAAGTGAAAGGTGAAACCTTGGCCAGGGCAGCAAGGGACACGTTTATTTTAAAAACTTATAACCACATAATGGATTTTTTCTATGTTTTTTTTTGGAAAACTTTCAAAATCAAAAGAAGTCATTGCCTGGAAGTATACTCTAAGTGCATGATAATCAGCGATCAGCATCTTGTTGATTAGGGTAACTTCACTTTGAAATTAACCACAAAAAGAGCCACAAAAAGATTTTACTTTAATGATATGCTGATTACAAGTGTTTGATGTGCAGATTACAATATTGGTGCTGAAAACTAATTTTACTGTATTTATATTAAGTACTGTTGACAACTAAAAATTCTTGCGATCTGACTTACGTGTACGTTTTATTTAATAACTTTAACAAAGCTCAGATCTTCACCTATCTAAATAAGTAACTGTCATTAATATATTAGACAAATTGTAGACAGAGTACTATTTTTCCATGAATCGTAGTCAATGAAAAATGGAAAATAACACATTAAAAATAAAAATACTGGGGTTAAATGGTGCAAAACAATTACACAATGCTACATTGTGAGACATTAGATATGTAAACCCTCAAATGTTATGTACAACTCGGCCTATTGGCCTTGTTGTACATTCACATTCGGGTGTATAAATCTTCATGTTTCACATGTAACCATTACAAAGGGAGCCACAGCAAGATGGTTGGAAAAATGTTTTATGACATAATCATACAATCACAGCGAGATGGTTCTAACAATGTTTAATGACATAATCATACAATCAGGTTAGTGAGTGCAGTCGATTGTGTCACATTTAGATGTTGTTGTCAAACAATGGTGGGACCCTTGTGCGTTAATTACGAGATCTCCATTACAGCACCCATCAGTGATAAGCGACCATTGACAAAGTTGCGGCCCCAACCGATAACAATATGCGGGAGTAGATTCATAACATTATTATACAAAATAATGATAGTAATGTCCCTCAAAATTGCTCTAAATGTTTTGAGTCACTCTTGGACGCCATTGAGATCGCCCGAATTGTCACTATATCGCCTGCAACATTTTGTAAATTATTCGATATGAGCAGTAGGCTGATTGAGTTCTTACCACAATAATCTCCGACATAACCCGGTTGACAGACACATCTGAATCCTGTTACCGTCGTCATGCATGATCCTTTATTTGTACAAAGCAGTATGGGTGCGTTTTCTGCCAAAAAAAAAAAAAGTGTAATTTAATTCGCCAATATTCATAATTTGATGCATAATTCAGATGCATTGCAAGAAAATATCAATTTCGAAAGAAATTAGGGTGGAAAAAATATTTTTTCACTGAGAATATTGTCAATTTAATGGAAAAAAGTTGTTAGACATTTATTTTATTGTTTGGCTTGGATGTTAAATTACTTTGCATTTTGGTTTACACAAATCTAGACCTATGTGCATTGTATTGAAGTTATATTTTAAATTTACACTGCCCTCCAAAAATGTCACTTCTTTGACCGCTGTGTATATGCACAGTTAGTTTTATATTTGGAGAGTGGTGTACAGTTTTAGTTGAGAAGTGTTGGGTATCATCGAGTTAGATCAGATCGAACAAACTGGAACAGCCACAGTTCTAAATGGCCGCGAATCGGTAATGGCCATGAAATTAACAGCCACAGACTGATCAATATATGATTGACAAGAATTCTTGGAATGTTGACTATATCAGTGTCATTATAAGTTGGTCTATTTTTAAGATATAAGGTTGGAATTGCAATAATATAAAATACTATTTTGATCCTTCTTCTTATCATTAAAACCTGTATACAATGATCTAAAACTTTGTAATATTCAAAAGAAAAATAAACTGATGTATTTGATTAGCAGTATATTTTAACATAGTATTTACCAAAACATAGGACTTACCAGTCAAGGGAGATATGTCGTTGACAATTTTCTGAAACAAAAAGAGCGAAATTTTACACAAAATGGACTATCTACACAACTCTAACCAGTGATTTCCAGCGTGTCTTTCACACAAGTACTTATACTTACATGATGACAGCCTCTGTCATAATAACTCCATGATTGTTTCTTGACAAGAGAATTGCAGGTCCAGTTTTGTTGAGCATATCCTAATTCACACTGAAAATTTCCATCAGAAAATACATTGAATCCAGTACATTTGCTATCAGAAATACATTTGAAACCGCATCCTGTAGGTGTCTTTGCATTTGTTTTAATTGGGGTGATAATCCTTGCCGTTGACTTAAACTGACAAAACAGATCACCATCATGTGAGTAAGAATTAATTAAGTAAAATCCCGCAAGGGAAAAAAGCCAAAATAATAAATTCAGATGCATTCTTTGAATCTGTCCAAAGTCTGTGTGTGCAGAGCTGCTGATAAATAATTTTGTATTTTCTGCCAGTCGTTGATGTTTTAAACACATAATGGCTTATTGATCCTATACAATTGGGGCTCAGTAATTGCACCGACCATCATCCCTTGGTGGATAACAACAGAATTTAACCTCCAAACTATGTTAATTTATGTATTTATCTTCTAAATTGGAAGTTGGCAAAATATTTAAAAATGCTACGCTGATGGGAGCAATTTTTACACTTTCCTTATATAACACAATAGAGTCTATCTAGATGGCCCCACGATAGCGACAATTCAAGGATTTTACCACATTAATGTAAAATTGTTGTTAATATAATGCTCGTTTTCATGTAAATTGCAAATAAATATATCTGAATTTGAATCCTCCTAGTTTGCCAACACTATTTGTAAACTTTATTTCTTTAGAGTGAATTACACTTGGATGAATACACATCCACTCGGTGATCTTCATCTGTCAGTAGTGTTAGTAATTCACATCAAAATACAATGTACAAATGTACATAACCATAATTGCCAACACTCTGAAGAAAACCTCAGTAGTTTATCAATCTTTCACAGCATTTTCTGCCTCATCAGAAATGAGAGAATTGCAGGGAATGAGTGAGTGGTGTCAACTGTCAAATATAACGTGTCAACCTAAAGTTAATTGAAGAATCAATAATCAAAACCAGCATTCTAAAGTAGACAAAATCAATCGGATAAATTCCAAGAAAGTAAAAAAAAAAAGAACATTTTGAGTGATGGGATGGAGGGCTTTCAAGCATAGAAGCAGAGCCAGTTAAAATGTCTTTCTTTTTATATCATTAATTTTTAATAAGCATATTTTTATAAAAGCTTTATTCCTTCCAGCCAGTGTATTCATATGTACTGATATAAATCTTAAGCAGGCCAGACTCAAAGAAGCAGAGCCAGGTAAAATATTACTGTGCAGGTAAACTATTACGCAGGTAAAATATTATTATGCAGGTAAACTATTATACAGGTAAAATATTATTATACAGGAAAACACACATATTTGAAAATGATTAAACTAAAGAAAACATATGAGAGACTGCCTCATAATGGTCAATGAGAGCTTTGGAGCAAGATTATGTACACGATTACTTCAGCTAACATTAGTAACAAGTCATTTTCAACACTGTACTTGAATATGGATTGTAACTCTCATGTATATAAAGCTTCAAAACATACATAAATATGTTGAACATACTTGTGATTTTTCAATCAGTGAAATTGATTTTCTCAGCAAAATTTGGTGGTCTTATCTGTCAATTTTGTCATTTTGTGAGGCACTGAAGCGTGTTCTAGCGATATTTGTTGTTGGTAGTTTTTCAGTTGCACCATCCCACTTATTCATAACAAACATGCTTAACACTGTGTGTCATCACCTCACAGCCCAATGACCTAATTATGTACATTGTTTTGCTCGTTTACTCATCAAAAGTAAATTAATCAATTCTCTTATAGTCTATAGGCTGGCCTATGGTATTAAAGGCCTACCAATGAAATCACAGAATAATTACATGTTCATGTGCTGAGTTTACGCAATTCTTGTTCTGACAAGCAGGCAATTCAGAAAAATTGCCTAAACTAAAAATATATGATTCCATTTCTCTTGCATTTCTAAGAGAAGATTTCCTAAGTCTATACTCAGCCTATCAGCTTCATAGTTTAAGTATCATTTTGTTCAACTAGGTAAACTATCCAAGAATGTCCATAATTACGTCGCTGGACTGTGAGGTGTAGAGACATAGTGTTAATATACCAAAAGTCACGTTAAAATGAGGTCATTGTGACACTCTTACAATAGATTTTTACGTCGGAACCACTTTTAACAAATATGCTTATTGTGCACTTCCAGTGACTTTAGTTTCTTGGGAGTCAATTAAGGTAATATAAATTGTTGTTGATTTCTTGTGCTTATAACAAAAGTCCACTGATACCGAATCCATTTTCCAGTAACATCTTGTTCACCTTTTTCTTGCCAGACAATACAGTTTTTAACAAAATATTTTTAACCGTCCCAAATGGTTTATTATAAGTGAGTCTGGTTGTAATATTCTTGTTGAGAAAAAATTCACAACGGGCATATCAATATTAGCATTTTCTTTATTACCATAATTACAATAATCACAATAATTATAATAATAATCTTAATACAGCCTTATTATTCACAGGCACTTTGCCAGTGTCTGCTTTTACTATGAATATTTAAAGAATTGTTAAAATCTATTTACTCAATTTCTGCAGTTTATTTAAATTGTCCAAAATGAAGAGTTAAAATAGGTACTTCATAACAAAATAAATTTTAAAAATTATAAAATTTTAAAATATGTTTAATGCTCATTTAATCACATCAAAAATTATTATTATTGACTCGTGGAACAATACTCTATATTATGGTATTCCATGTGATTCAGAATTGGCCAATGGCGATGCAGAATGAGCATTGATTATATAATAAAAAAACGTTTATTGAGAGATCAATATTGACGCTCAACACAATTCTACTCACTAAATGTCAAGCAGGCACCACAGGTAGGGCTGTTCGCCAGTTCTCGATATACCGTTTGCACCAGTACAAGGATAACGATACGGGTATTGACAATCGTTATTCATAATAACGATACACTAAAACGATCTGCAGATCTGCTACCCAGATGTTCCATTGATTTTGAAGAAAAATATCAGCCCAATTTAATTGCAATGACATTAAACAACAGTCTGGAATTATTCCATAGAGATTTGTTCATGATATTTCATTGTTAATTGTCATTTACTGTAGGCTTTCTTTAATTCCCCTATTGATGCAGCTTAGCGATTCGTATCATGATACGTATCACATCGGTTTTACTGTATCGTGATATGTATCATATCATAAAAAAGATATTTGGTTCTCTTCTGTGATTGGCTGCTGAGTTCAGCATGAATATTAATGAGATTTTTGATCCTCACTGTTTGTGTAGAAATATCATTATGAAAAGTACAAGAATTTGGACAAAACAATTCTTAATTTCTTAGTTTTCTCAACTAAAAATACAGAAAATATCTGTAAAAGTGTGGGATATAAATAAAACCCAACCACAGTGAGCTGTCTGGCAGAGGACACCCAGTTTTTTGTGCCAAAATGGAAAGAAACAAGAGTGCCCCTTATCAAAGTAGCATTTGAACAAATAAACGCCTTCATGGCTATGAGTGTAGAAAGCCAATTCCAGGAATTATTGAGCAATAAATCCCTAGAAGTAAATTTGGCACTAGGCCAGTTTCTCAGAGTTTCCTTGAAAATAAATTAATGATAAATTTTATTTTTATTAGTATTATCTTTATTTATTTTCAGTTTTATCTTTTCTCCCAATTTACATGATATGATCTCTGGTCCTGGGCGACGAGTGGCCCTCTGAACCTATATATGTCTGTGTTGTACAGTGACTGGTGCTGCTTCTTGTGTTTTTATTTATTTCCATTATATTGTACATTTGTATACATTATATGAGATGATTTTAATTATCGAACTATTTAGTGACTCAGTTTATTGTGTATTTATGTGTAGAGACATTACAGTATTTTTAGAGACTATACATACATAGCTATTTACAATCAGTATTATTTTAACATGTGATTTGTACATTATGGTGCATATTAAACTATTCATTGTGTATATATATTATAACTTCATATTGACCTACAGTAGAGCCTAGCTATATCCAGGCTTTCTTTACTTTTCTTTACCCTTTTCTATTGTACATACTGGACGATAATTTTATTTTAACTTGACACGTGTATCTTTTTGTCAATAAAAGTTTATATATATCTAATATCTTTGATTGTACTTTAATTATGTTAATTGTTGACCTATCTAATATCTTTAATTGTACTTTAATTATGTTAGTTGTTGACCTATCTTATATCTTTGATTGTACTTTAATTATGTTAATTGTTGACCTATCTAATATCTTTGATTGTACTTTAATTATGTTAATTGTTGACCTATCTAATATCTTTGATTGTACTTTAATTATGTTAATAGTTGACCTATCTAATATCTTTGATTGTACTTTAATTATGTTAATTGTTGACCTATCTAATATCTTTGATTGTATTTTAATTATGTTAATTGTTGACCTATCTAATATCTTTGATTGTACTTTATTATGTTAATTGTTGACCTATCTAATATCTTTGATTGTACTTTAATTATGTTAATTGTTGACCTATCTAATATCTTTGATTGTACTTTAATTATGTTAATTGTTGACCTATCTAATATCTTTGATTGTATTTTAATTATGTTAATTGTTGACCTATCTAATATCTTTGATTGTACTTTAATTATGTTAATTGTTGACCTATCTAATATCTTTGATTGTACTTTAATTATGTTAATTGTTGACCTATCTAATATCTTTGATTGTACTTTAATTATGTTAATTGTTGACCTATCTAATATCTTTGATTGTACTTTAATTATGTTAATTGTTGACCTATCTAATATCTTTGATTGTACTTTAATTATGTTAATTGTTGACCTATCTAATATCTTTGATTGTACTTTAATTATGTTAATTGTTGACCTATCTAATATCTTTGATTGTACTTTAATTATGTTAATTGTTGACCTATCTAATATCTTTAATTGTACTTTAATTATGTTAGTTGTTGACCCATCTAATATCTTTGATTGTACTTTAATTATGTTAATTGTTGACCTATCTAATATCTTTGATTGTACTTTAATTATGTTAATTGTTGACCTATCTAATATCTTTGATTGTACTTTAATTATGTTAATTGTTGACCTATCTAATATCTTTGATTGTACTTTAATTATGTTAATTGTTGACCTATCTAATATCTTTGATTGTACTTTAATTATGTTAATTGTTGACCTATCTAATATCTTTGATTGTATTTTAATTATGTTAATTGTTGACCTATCTAATATCTTTGATTGTATTTTAATTATGTTAATTGTTGACCTATCTAATATCTTTGATTGTACTTTAATTATGTTAATTGTTGACCTATCTAATATCTTTGATTGTACTTTAATTATGTTAATAGTTGACCTATCTAATATCTTTGATTGTACTTTAATTATGTTAATAGTTGACCTATCTAATATCTTTGATTGTACTTTAATTATGTTAATTGTTGACCTATCTAATATCTTTGATTGTACTTTAATTATGTTAGTTGTTGACCCATCTAATATCTTTGATTGTACTTTAATTATGTTAATTGTTGACCTATCTAATATCTTTGATTGTACTTTAATTATGTTAATTGTTGACCTATCTAATATCTTTGATTGTACTTTAATTATGTTAATTGTTGACCTATCTAATATCTTTGATTGTACTTTAATTATGTTAATTGTTGACCTATCTAATATCTTTAATTGTACTTTAATTATGTTAGTTGTTGACCCATCTAATATCTTTGATTGTACTTTAATTATGTTAATTGTTGACCTATCTAATATCTTTAATTGTACTTTAATTATGTTAGTTGTTGACCCATCTAATATCTTTGATTGTACTTTAATTATGTTAATTGTTGACCTATCTAATATCTTTGATTGTACTTTAATTATGTTAATTGTTGACCTATCTAATATCTTTGATTGTACTTTAATTATGTTAATTGTTGACCTATCTAATATTTTTGTACTTTATTTATGTTAATACTTCAATCATAGCCCAAACGACTCCTGTTTCAGACTTGCATATCCAAGCTGGGTAACATTCAGTTTAGAAGAACGAATCAATGCGAACCTGATAGAGAAATTCAACCTATTTTACTTCGGTTGAAAAATCTTTGGTTGCAGGATAGTTGCAACAGGGTTGTGAAGTTACGTAAATTGCAACGTTGTGGCAATATTCCTGGGAGTCTACAAATTTACGTTGTGAAAAGTAGTACTGCAACATAGTGGCTACTAAAGAGCAAAGTTGCCGCAACGTAATTTTTGCCAATAGGATGGCAGTCTCTCAGTCAGTTGGAATCCTGGACTCGGATGTCCATGAAATGTAAAAAGAGATTTTTACCGGATGTGATTTGTCAAAGCTTGGCCATAGCAGCAAATGGCAAATGCGTTTTGGTGACTTAAACCGACGTGATTAAGTTTTTAATTTGCTGACCACCTGGTATATTTCAGCATCAGGTATCTCCATGTAGAATGGTCAAAGGAATACCTAGATTCTGATACTGATGCAAAAATAACAATTATGATTTGATAAAGAGTAACATGCCCAATAAATTGTATTTAGTTTACCTTGGTCACTGTTCATGAAAGGCAGGCCTATATTGTAGTATTGATGAGTTATAGGGTTTGGAGTCCACACCATGTTGCACATATACCCAATAGGAAGGGTCTATTAATTGCCCCAGCATAAACGTAGAGTGCAGGCTTCTCGCTACTAACACAGGGAGCCACAGCGAGATGGTTCTAACAATGTTTAATGACATAATCATACAATCAGGTTAGTGAGTGCAGTTGATGGTGTCGCATTTAGATGATGTTGTCAAACAATGGTGGGACCCTTGTGCGTTAATACGTAGCTGTGACCCGAACTTGTGGGTCATTATAACAACGTCCGGGAGTGGATCCTAAGAGATTCTTATTGAAAACAATGAGTGAATGATAGTGTTGGTGCTATAACTTGGTTATTGTGTATTTTATTGTTTGTGTATTTTATTGTTAGTGTATTTATTGTTAATGGTTTTTAATTGTTATCGATGTCTATGGATTTTATTATTTTATTGTTTTTGCTGCTGTAAAGGGCCCGGGTGTAAAACAGTTTCAGCTGATCTGGCTACCCTTTTAAAATATATTTGAAATAAAATTTTTTTTTAAAAATGATGGCCAATCACCGAAACACTTCTTGACGTTATAATTTCTTTGCTTGGACGTCATTAATATCACCATTATATCACCAAAGCTTATAACTCATAGCCTACAGAGTTTTAAAATTTATGTTAAGACAATGTTTTTGACATCGTATTCTGAACAATGTGATAGTTTGGATTGTTATATATGTTCAAGGTCTTAAAATGTGTCTGCTTATGAATATTGTGAATGATCTTCTCCTATTAGTGTGCTTTATATCTTTATTATTACATTATATATATGTTTTTGTGTTTGTATCGTAAATGGGAACAATTTAAGGGTAATTTGATTTAATGAGAACATTACATTATCATGAAATAATTCTGTTTATTACTTGAATCATCCGCAGGTGGCCTCACGATAGCGATAGCTTGACTAGATCAGTGAAGTTGGCTACCCGAACCTAGCTACCTGACAGCTACCCGGCAGCTACCTGAAGGTGTAAAGTTAGCTACCCGAACCCAGCTACCTGACAGCTACCTGGCAGCTACCCGAACTTTCCATGTATATAACTCAATAACAGTTGAGTGTAATTTTTAAGTTTTTGCGCCAAAAGATACTTAGGGCAAAGGTTTACGTTCTAGAATTTTTTCGGAATTTTCCGAGCACGTCGAAGATGTGATATATCAAAATAATTGAAAAAATTACGTTTTTTACCATAACGCAAACGGTAGATTTTTGGAGTGTCCGGTTGAGAAAGCGCCGGTAGAAAACAAAAATTAACTTTTGTGTCTAACTTTTAGCATAGACAAAACTAGTCTTTGCAACCCTTAAAGGGGTCAAATTCATTAGTACTTTCGGGTAGCTGCCAGGTAGCTGGAATTTGGCTCGCATCTTTTTTGCCACCCTCTCGTAAACGGTTTCACGGATCCTTACCGTTTTTGACACAAAGATACATTTGGCATAGGTCTACATTTTAGAATTTTTCCAGAATTTTCCAAAGGGTTACGGCTCTGAAATATCAAAAAAACTAAAAAACAACCTCTTTTGCCGTAGCTGCGATTGTAAATTTACCGGTTGACCGGTTAGGACAGTACCGGTAAAAAACAAAAATTAACTTTTGTATCTTACTTTTGCAATATGTAAAACTGACCTGTACACCCGTTAAGTGGGTGTAATTACGCCTTAGATTCGGGTAGCTGCCAGGTAGCTAGCTTCGCTATCGCATATTCCTCGAAAACGGTCAAACGTGATTTTTCCGTTTTTGCGCCAAAAGATACTTAGGGCAAAGGTTTACGTTCTAGAATTTTTTTGGAATTTTCCGAGCACGTCGAAGATGTGATATATCAAAATAATTGAAAAAATGACGTTTTTTACTGTAACGCAAACGGTAGCTTTTTGGAGTGTCCGGTTGAGAAAGCGCCGGTAGAAAACAAAAATTAACTTTTGTGTCTAACTTTTAGCAAAGACAATTCTAGTCTTTGCAACCCTTAAAGGGGTCAAATTCATTAGTACTTTCGGGTAGCTGCCAGGTAGCTGGAATTAGGCTCGCCTCTTTTTTGCCACCCTCTCGTAAACGGTTTCACGGATCCTTACCGTTTTTGACACAAAGATACATTTGGCATAGGTCTACATTTAAGAATTTTTCCAGAATTTTCCAAAGGGTTACGGCTCTGAAATATCAAAAAAACTCAAAAACAACCTCTTTTGCCGTAGCTGCGATTGTAAATTTACCGGTTGACCGGTTAGGACAGTACCGGTAAAAAACAAAAATTAACTTTTGTATCTAACTTTTGTTATATGTAAAACTGACCTGTACACCCGTTAAGTGGGTGTAATTAGGCCTTAGATTCGGGTAGCTGCCAGGTAGCTAGCTTCGCTATCGCATATTCCTCGAAAACGGTCAAACGTGATTTTTCCGTTTTTGCGCCAAAAGATACTTAGGGCAAAGGTTTACGTTCTAGAATTTTTTCGGAATTTTCCGAGCATGTCGAAGATGTGATATATCAAAATAATTGAAAAAATGACGTTTTTTATTGTAACGCAAACGGTAGCTTTTTGGAGTGTCCGGTTGAGAAAGCGCCGGTAGAAAACAAAAATTAACTTTTGTGTCTAACTTGTAGCGTACACAGAACTGCTCCACTCTCTTTCATATTCATACTCTGGTTAATATATTTTTTCCTACATCTTGATGCATTGTGTAGTTCTGCAGTCACTGTAAGTAAAGGTTTTATGACAGCTATTTTCACAGATCTAAATCTATACAATTTTTATCATTTTAAGCATAGTCTGATTGATGAAAGTAAAAAGTTATAGATAGATAGCATTTCCCGCCATTTTCGGAGGGCTGCATCTTGTGGCTAGAACCTCTTCTGATGATTCAAGTCAATGTGATCGGCAAATAATGCCAGCGTAGGATAAAATTACAGCCCAAAAACATTAAGAAGCCGTCGCACAGCTATGTTCGCCTATGTACTAAGCCACAATGCGATACTCCCCCGGTAACTTTTGCTTTCATCTGGAAACCAAAATGTTGACAAGGACATCATGGACATCACAAACTGAGAACAAAAGTTCTTTCCCCCTTTCATACAATAATTCATACTCAATTTATACCCATAGACTCATTTAATCTTTAAGAGTATTTGTCCATTTTGTGAAAGTCATTAGAATTACAACACAGAGGAAAACAAATCCAAACAATTAGGATATTTTTATGCTTTTTGTGAAGCAATCTACATAGGTGAGTATGAAGATTCAAGGATCCCGAGCAGAGACAGTTACAAATGCCGTATTTGCATTGCATTTTAAATGCATATGCACTTACAAACATTTGCACTTACATTTGCATTTTTTAAACTGAATATTTACATTTGCATTTGATTTTAAAACATTTGCATTTTTTCAAATGTCTTTCTAAATGCTAGTTTAGGTAAGACTTGAAAATAAGCACATACTAATATTGTAAGTTATAATTAATTACTTGTAATATAACTTACACAGATTTAAAACTTCACACAGTAGATAGTTCATTACAAATTGATAAAAAATTATTAGCTAAAAAGTCTTCACAAAAGAATGAAAAAGTGGCATTTATTGTATAGGTTAATGTTGCTCAAATTGTCAATTACTCAATCAATAAGAGTTGTATATACAGCAAGTTTCTTATATTATTATCTGCTATTAAAGTGTGCATTGAAACACTTTGAGGTATTTTTAGTACACATCATATTTACCCCATGGTGTCTTGTGTTACCTATTTGATAAGCTGTCCAATGTATTGATGATCTCTTTTCTAATATCATTTATCTTATCTCATTTTAAATGATGTATTTTATCAGATTTTTATGGTGGCTGGGATAGGACATGCACTTTTTATTTTTTATTTCATTCTCACGAAATAGTATTCATGCAGGATTTCGTTATAACGACATAGTATTTCGTTATAATGAATTACTAATTTGTTCAAACGAAATACTTATTTTGTTTGGACGAAATATTAGTCCCTACAAGATCCTTACAAGATCCAAGAAGTGCTGACACTGGTTTTCCAGTGAACCCATCAAAGTTACCTTCTTTTTAACAGAATAAGACACAAGAAAAATGCACACTGTTAATTTAGTAATGGCTTGGAGAAATTAGACCAGGAGAGGACACTGGGGTACATCAAAGGTAGAATTAGGCCCCCCCCCTCCTCCCAACCCCCTCCAAACATTTCCAACCCCACCCCTGCAGTTTCGTTCACCTCTGCGGCAAGTTAAGCTAAAATTATATACTATTTAATGTTATTATTTAGTTAGTGTGAACTTAAATAGTGTTATAAGTTTCTTTTTCTTTTCAAAATTTTTAAAGAGCTCAACCTCTTCAAAATGTTAGCTCTGGTTGCGACCCTCCCAAAGGAGTTCCACCACTGGTCAAATGACTTTGATTTCATGACTTACATTATGTAGGCCTATAAGCATGCAGTACCCTCTTGTCTTATAGCTGCAGCCAATTTTATTTTTTCGATTTAATAACCTGGTATTCTGTTTGTCATCTTTTTCTACTTGTTGTGGTGTATATAGAAAGAACTTGCCTAAAAGGGCTGCACTAAGTTCACTTTCTGCTATCTATCTATCTATCTATCTATATATATATATATATTTGTTTTCTACCGGCGCTTTCTCAACCGGACACTCCAAAAAGCTACCGTTTGCGTTACGGTAAAAAACGTCATTTTTGTAATTATTTTGATATATCACATCTTCGACGTGCTCGGAAAATTCCAAAAAAATTGTAGAACGTAAACCTTTGCCCTAAGTATCTTTTGGCGCAAAAACGGAAAAATCACGTTTGACCGTTTTCGAGGAATATGCGATAGCGAAGCTAGCTACCTGGCAGCTACCCGAATCTAAGGCGTAATTACACCCACTTAACGAGTGCACAGGTCAGTTTTACATATTGCAAAAGTTATATACAAAAGTTAATTTTTGTTTTTTACCGGTACTGTCCCAACCGGTCAACCGGTAAATTTACAATCGCAGCTACGGCAAAAGAGGTTGTTTTTGAGTTTTTTTGATATTTCAGAGCCGTAACCCTTTGGAAAATTCTGGAAAAATTCTAAAATGTAGACCTATGCCAAATGTATCTTTGTGTGTCAAAAACGGTAAAGATCCGTGAAACCGTTTACGAGAGGGTGGCAAAAAAGAGGCGAGCCAAATTCCAGCTACCTGGCAGCTACCCGAAAGTACTAATGAATTTGACCCCTTTAAGGGTTGCAAAGACTAGTTTTGTCTATGCTAAAAGTTAGACACAAAAGTTAATTTTTGTTTTCTACCGGCGCTTTCTCAACCGGACACTCCAAAAAGCTACCGTTTGCGTTACGGTAAAAAACGTCATTTTTTCAATTATTTTGATATATCACATCTTCGACGTGCTCGGAAAATTCCAAAAAAATTCTAGAACGGTAAGTACCTAAGTACCTTTTGGCGCAAAAACGGAAAAATCACGTTTGACCGTTTTCGAGGAATATGCGATAGCGAAGCTAGCTACCTGGCAGCTACCCGAATCTAAGGCCTAATTACACCCACTTAACGGGTGTACAGGTCAGTTTTACATATTGCAAAAGTTAATTTTTGTTTTTTACCGGTACTGTCCCAACCGGTCAACCGGTAAATTTACAATCGCAGCTACGGCAAAAGAGGTTGTTTTTTAGTTTTTTTGATATTTCAGAGCCGTAACCCTTTGGAAAATTCTGGAAAAATTCTAAAATGTAGACCTATGCCAAATGTATCTTTGTGTCAAAAACGGTAAGGATCCGTGAAACCGTTTACGAGAGGGTGGCAAAAAAGATGCGAGCCAAATTCCAGCTACCTGGCAGCTACCCGAAAGTACTAATGAATTTGACCCCTTTAAGGGTTGCAAAGACTAGTTTTGTCTATGCTAAAAGTTAGACACAAAAGTTAATTTTTGTTTTCTACCGGCGCTTTCTCAACCGGACACTCCAAAAAGCTACCGTTTGCGTTACGGTAAAAAACGTCATTTTTTCAATTATTTTGATATATCACATCTTCGACGTGCTCGGAAAATTCCGAAAAAATTCTAGAACGTAAACCTTTGCCCTAAGTATCTTTTGGCGCAAAAACGGAAAAGTTACACTCAACTGTTATTGAGTTATATACATGGAAAGTTCGGGTAGCTGCCAGGTAGCTGTCAGGTAGCTGGGTTCGGGTAGCTAACTTTACACCTTCAGGTAGCTGCCGGGTAGCTGTCAGGTAGCTAGGTTCGGGTAGCCAACTTCACTGATCTAGCTTGACTATCTTAGTGAGGTCTCCTGACAAAACAGTTGTCTGTATTGAAACTCACTTGAGTTAAATATTGTGTATATATTTTGTTTTTTGAATAAATAGATCTGAATCTGAATCATTAACTTAGTTGACGAATGCTGTACATTATTCAGTGTGAACAGTGGACTGTTTGAAAGTTCTTACCACAATAATATATTTGGATGATGTCATCAATTAAGTTAAAATAAGTAAATTTTTACATACAATGATATGTCAAAACCGAGAGTGGTCATTGGGGATATCAGAATAAGACACATACCGTCAGCCACCTTACCCACTAGAACTTTGATGGCTGTTTCATCCTTCATCTTATTACCATGGTCCCTGCCTGTCCTAATTAGCCCATCAGGTGCAGAAATTCAGAACGTAAAGCCCTAATTGACCCAACCCACCCACCCACTAGCGCTGAGACAAACAGCAATGCTCTCCAGCTCATGCAGTAGAGATGTAGAAAAGTTTGCCTACATGGCCCGGGCTAGTAGTTTGAGTCCTGCTGGTGTTGTTGACTAAGGGTGGCGAGTATTGGTAAGCTATCTAGCCTACTAGAAATAGTGGACATTGCTCTTTGGCTGATTCGATAGTTGCATTTGAAAGTTTGGCACACTAAATGGAGGAGAATCTGGTCCTCCGTGGTGTGGGGTTGTTGACTAGGGGTGGTCATAACACCTGAAGTGGTCATTGGGGATATACAGTATGACTCATATGGAATTGTTCTTATGTCGCCGAAACGCGGGGAGTCAACCCTTGTCATGGATAGCGGGTTGTGCTAACCCCCCATAGCCTGCCTAATTGAGTTGCGGCGAGATGTGGAGACTGTCGCCGACTTTCGGGGCTTTGCGCCGAACCTTGTTTACCCCCTTTTCCCCCCATACAATTTCTGGGCCCTTTAAGAACAGATGTGAGGTATCAGTATCTTTATTGCAGGGCAGGACAGAGGGAGGAAATGGGGGGTGGCCACAAACCGTTGGGCATATGCAGTGCGTTATTTTGACACTTATTATGTGCCCTATCGTTCTTGTATGACACCAAATGGTCCATTATTATCTGCATCGAACTTTAATGAAATGATTAGGCCAAATTTTTCAATACATTTGTAAAATATGAAAAGTTGCTATGTTTTCTAACTCACAATATTTTTTTGATTCACAACATGACAACAGTAAAATAGCTCCATGGACCATGGCATGGACTGACCATGAAGGTATATATACCTCCACGACTGAACACTCTGAATTTTTAGGTCATAACTTGTGCTATGGATTGTCTTAATTATCAAGATTAATTCTCTTGAATTTGAAATATAGCCCGTAGTCCGTAATGGTTTTATTTTTGCTTTGTCTGGCATGAAATACCATGTTTTTGTATTTGTTTAGATACTCTGATACTAATTCAAATACAAATTAAAATCATATTCAATCACATACTTATTTCATACATCAGGTAAAAAAATCAAAAGCAAACTCTAAAAAAAAATGGTTTGTTATTACTTAAAATAGAGGCTCTGCATCCCTTTCCATTGCTTCATAATTATTTAGGCAGCACGGCAAGGCAGTCTGAGGTTAATAACCCCTGTCTTGGACCATGGATCAAGGGCATTCAAGGCTGATGTGAAAAAGAATTTTACCGACATGCATGGAGCAAATAATCCATTTTCAAACAACTTGATGAAAATGCCTTGAGGCATTTATGTTGCGCTTTAGTAATACCTCTGCATCAACTATACACTTTTTCTTACATTTAGGGAACTGTCAAATGTCGACCAGTACTGTATGTTCATTCAGAGCTATACCTCATAACATCAGCAAACAGAATATATTAGCAAGGTGACGGTATGGTGAGGTTCATGTGTATTTAAGCATGTAATTATCAAATCCTCTATGCTGTGTCATATTTTGGTGGAGCTGAGTGGCACCACATAGGTAAAACAAAAGTTGGTATGAAGGTCCTGTTTCCGCTTAATTATCAAGTGAATAATGCCGCAACCCGAATACAAGAGAAGGGGAGGGTGGTCAAGGGAAGCCTGGCTTGCCAACTCTTGTCACCCCCAGCCCCAGCCCGTCCCCTCCCTTAAAATAACTATTTTTGAAAAGACTACTTCACCAAATACTGACAACTCAACGTAATTTTAGGTACAACTTTATAAAACAAATATTTATCAAAGATTCAAAGTATTGATTGTCCAATGATATAAAGAGCTTGGGATGAACCAGATATGTTATCCAAGATCATAGTCTAAAAAATATAGAGAGATCAAGTCAATGTATTTTTTATAGCTACAGGATGTTACTTATTTCCTAGATCAGACTGCATTAATAAGATGTTTTATTTCAGTTTAAAATGCGTGTATCTTATCCTATGAATGATTGACGAACGCAGAACATGAACGATCTTCAGCATACCTTGGATAAATAGATATCCAAGAGCATACCGACCAACCAACCAACCAATAGTCAGGAAAGAGCATGGCATCTGTAGTGACTCTTGTAAGAGGCACATAGCAGAACTTACATGCCAAATTTAAAATTAAAAAAATTTACAATTTATCTTCAGTGAAATATAAATTCTTCGAAGCACATTCAAGTTAGGTTTAATGGCCGATAGTAGACCTCTCTAAAGCGCCCCTTAATTATGACCCCTTTAACAGCAGCCCCCCCCCCCCCCCCCCCGGGATGAAAACACTTGCTAGATTTTAATCAGCTGTCATAACATCGAGATGAAGTGCAGTATGGAGATGAAGTACATGCCCATGAATTCTACAGTAGCCAATGGCTCTCTCTCCTTGGTCAATAGTCCTTGGATAATAGAGAGCTAAATTCATGTAAACTGAAATTTTTTGACAAAAGTCAGCCATTAAGGAGAAGACTTCATTGGGGCAAAGCGGATGCAGTTACCCCATAATTCATCATGCATGAAGGCAATGCAATTTTATGTTCTTTCTGGGCTTTTACTGGTAAATAACGCATGTTGAATGACACAAAACGAATCTGATGCAGACGACTCAAATAATGGTATACAAAACTCATAGTTACAGGTTAAAAAATGTTGCAGTAATAGATCCTGAACAGCTATCGTAATAGAGCACGGCGAGCATTAGTTTCTTTTGGAAAGTCCTCTGAACTAGAGGCATACTTGTCAACCCTACACAATGCTACATACCCTAATTTGCTAGGTTAGTTTTTAGCGAATGTCGTAACAAACTTACGCTTTTAAAGCTTACAATATGTTAATTGGATATATGTCAAATGCATTGAAAACTGACTGCACAAGGAAAACAACTGGCAGGCGCGTAACTCAGTGTTAATTCAACAATAAATTAAGCTTTAACCCCTATAGCATATATCTACCCTTTACTTCTTACACAAACCTACCACAGAAACAAATTTTACCACAAATGTTGGCAAGTAGTGCTCCTGTTGTGAAAGAAATAAATATTTAAAATAAAGGCCATTCTGAATGCATGATTAAATGATAGAACACCAGGGGCGCAGCCATACATATAAACTTTTTCGCTGGGCCGCTGCGACTAGCTGACGCAGTATCGCGTTTACGCTTAGGCAGTTACCAGCCAAATAAACTTATCTAGATGCTGCTGCCCTCTTTTGGATATCGTTAGGAAATTGACCTGAGCGCCATCTGCAGTTTTGTGATCATGTGACCTTGTTTTTGGTTTACAAATGTGTATTTCGTTGGATTTTATGAGTATATACAGACAAATCCAGTAATATTTAGTTGGACTAAAACTATATTTAGCAATCTTTAATAATAATAGCTAAAAATATACTCGGAGAATATTCCGTGGCGCGACACCAATGATGTCACTTGCTGGAGCCTCGAAGTGAATTTTTAAAGATATTGAGGAAAGAACTGATAAAAACAATGCGGGAAAATTGTCCATATTTCGCACTTCTGTGATGTCTTGGTCTCAGTAATTGTGCAAATTGTCTGATGCATTGTTTGCTACTGGATGGATATGCTATTTTGAGCACAGGAGATTGCACAGGCCGTGTGAGGTGACTTGTTTACCATCGGAGTGACAGTGACTCCATGCTTGAGCCATCTCATTTGACAGCAGCTCCTGTCAATTCGAGAATCTTCAAAAAAAAATTGATTATCAGCAAACAGTTATGGATAACCGAATTGCCTCCACATCATAAGCATGTCTGAAACTAGGAAGTCGTTCAAAGATAGAGCCAAGGAGAGGCTGACATCAAGTTTTAAGTAAGTGTAAAAAAATGTACCTGTCAAACTGTCATTGTGATTTGGTGTTATTATTGTGTTTTTCTTTTAAGTTATTTTAGTGCATATCATAATATGTACTCTTTATGTATTATTGCGTGTATCATGACAGGAATAAAAAAAAATGCCTGTAGGATTGTCTGAAGTAGTGGATGTCAGCAATTAATTATATTAACTGATTTATAAATTATAGATATCCAGCTCAGAGTGTGCATGTTGTGCAATATTCACCATACATGCATAATTTATTACATTTGAACTATATAATATGATTTGTGTCAATATGTCATTGTAGTGAAATGGCAATGCACTGGTATAACACTTGTTTTTGACTGTGATAATTTGTCAAAGTGAACTTTGAAGTTAAGTGGGTGAAATATTAAACAAACATTGGCGCAAATAAGTCAATATATATAACATACTGACAGTATCTAACTTCTAAGAGAAAAAATCATAACACTATGTGATCATAATGCCATCATGTCACATTGTGTTACAGTCTGTAGACTCCGTAGATTTGTCATTCCGTCATAAAACGGTAATTATGCACTGGTTGTAATGAACACGAATGCTGCATAAGGGCACATGATTTGGTATAAGTCTGAATGAAGTGCTGCTCAACGAATCATCAGGGCCGGTTCTAGGGCAACGTGAGCAAGGCGACAGCGTTGGGCTCCGCACTTGAATAGGCCCGCGCCTCTGGAAAATAAAGCCCTGAAATTTTCGAGTACTAAAAAAAAAGAAGAAAAAAGTAGGTCTTAAATTCTTGTAATTTTAGCTGTACGGGTAACAGTGGGACATATAGGGCCCGTGCACTATGATAAGTTTCCCTGAATTTTAGGTTGCAATTTGTCACGGTTTACACTATTTCCGAAAATTATCTTTTTTTATTTGACCTCAATTTAGACAGGAGTGATCGTCGACTGTCATCGCCCATAAAAAATAATAAATTCTACGGCCTCTCAGCCAATCAGACTTCTAGAATCTTCAAAATAAGGATACTTAATTTCGGTCAACAGTTGCAACGCCAGAAACAGAACCAACCAAAGTTCATAGTGCCCTACAAATCATTCACTTGGTAGCACATGTTAATACCATTTATTCAGAATATTTATTAGCTACATACTTAACCTCGAATCTTAGGATAATATACTGGGTGGTAAACGAAGGAAAAAAATGCATCTTTGGCACTAGCTCTTAACGGACAAGTTTACTTTTCTTGTATGGAAAATAATAAGTGACAATAGAGGTTTTTAACATCTTTAGCTAAAATGGTTACCCTGAAAGCTGTATAATTCTTAATTACATTTTTATCAGAATTTAGTAGAACAACAGTTTTGACTAACCTGTCATATTTGCAACATGACTTAGACAGTCGTGACTTGACATCAATGATTATTGCACTAAGCTGTGACATTTAAATTTGTCTATTCTGAAAAGATTTAAGTGGGTAACGGCTTGAAAATACTGAAAATTTAATGACATTTTATTATTGACATCGACCACATTGTATTTTCTTGTTGAAGCAATTCCCTTGGTTTAGCTACGAAACTTAGAATAGTGTATTGATAGCCGTAAATATGATCACGGTGTTGTCTCCTTGGTTAAACTGAAGACTGAACTTTGCAACAGCTGGCGTTCATATTATCACCCACCTCTTATATTCATGAATGGGTATCGACAAATTTATTAATTATATTGTGTTTTGCTTTTTTTAATTTTCTGCATCGGGCAAATTTGTTATTTGCTTAACTTGACTGGCAGATTATCATTATTATTAATATAGCCTTGCTAAAAAATAAACACTTATTTAAGTTCTTAAATAAGAAAGTAAACAATCAGGCTTTGTTTGGTTCATAAAGTTATGTTGTACATTTAACGTTGGAAAAATGTGCGTGTTATTATTATTATAGTGAGGTGGCGACACAATTTAGAGCATTTATACTTAATTAGATGAAGAATAAAGATGTTTGATCAATTGCAGGATTAGTGAAGATTTATGTCAATTTATATGAAATGTTTTGCACTTGCTGTTAGTGTTTATTCAGGTGCACACAAAATCTAAATCGCTCGATATTTGGCATTTAGTGTCAAAATTGAGCTGTCCAGGGTTCCTTATATATATATCTTTATTAGCATTTGATATCTGGAATTCATTCTGTCATGTTTGAAAGTGTATAGTTTATAAATGATTGATAGCTTAGTGAATTGTTGTTAATTTATTTGAGATGCGTGTTCCGAAAAATAATTCATATTAACTATTGCGATTATTGTAGTCCGATTTTGGCATAGATAATTTAGTGGCAAAATTTGGGTTGCAAACATTTATATAACTACTTGATCTGGAATACAGTTGAATATTGGATACTTCATTGAGCTTTTGTGTAATTTTTTTAATGCATATCCTTAAGAATAATTTAATCCTTAAGAATAATTCATTCAATTGAATAAGGTGATAAATAGGGCTGTGCAGTGTGCACCGGTTCTCGATATACTGTTTGTACGGGAACAAGGATAACGATGCGGGTATTGGTAATCATTATTCATAGTAACGGTACAATAAACCGGTATGCAGAGTGGCGTTTCTGAGCACACAGGACACCTGCTACCTGGATGTTCAGGTGCTTTTGAAGAAAAATATCAGACCACTTTAATCGCAATGACATTAAACACCAGTCTGGAATTATTCCATTAAGATTTGTTCGTGATATTTCATCGTGGATTGTCAGTATTGTAGGCGTTCTTCATTGATATAACTTAACGATGCGTATCATGATACATATCGTATCGATTTTACTGTATTGCGATACGTATCGTGTCTATAAAAGTAAAGGTGTACCGCCCTTGTGATAAACTATGATGAATGATGTTCACAGCAAGTCTCATTGTCATCTGAATATGGAAAAAATATGGAGAACAATGTAGAAAATTTGTCGATATCAAAATAATACAGTTAACCTCATTGGTCATTCAGTGAATCAGATGTTACTGACTGCATAATGTTGAAGCTTGAACATGATCATTCATTGATTCGCTTACGAAGTGCATTTGATCAGCTGTTTGCTTTTTTCGTCAAACGTCGATGTTTCAGTTTTTGAAGTTGAGTAGGTCCTACTCCGAGAGCTCTATGGATTGCATCTGTTTAGCTATAATTTAGAGTGTTTTTTTAAATCCATTTACTGCATCAGTAAGGATGCATGACATTTGTTGGTTTACTCTGTGTCGGTCATATATTTCAGTTAATTACCAAGTAAGGATCGAAGCGGGCGGAAGTAGCCATGCGTATACCCTTTTTTGTGCATGGAATCTTACGATATTATTTGTATACATGACCGAGATGATCATTAATTTTGATCATAGCTGTGGTATTTGTTAGGGGTCTATACCGGTTCACGATATATCGATTAAACCGGTTATTTCAATCGATACGATAACACGAATCACTTTATTGGGTCAACCGATAATCGTTTGATTTCTTAAATCCGTCCATTTCCATGCACAAAACTCGTATTCCGCCGAAAATGTAGTGTTTTCGTGGGTGATATTATGGTACTGCCACTATACCCTAGTGGCAGCTGTTGAAAGTAATTGTGCCACCTGGTGAATTTTTCATGCACTACCGTTCGTCAGCTTAATTTCGTCTGCCAATGTGTATTTTGAAGATTTTATGAAGAGTAACTATGCAAGTTTTCGTATCAATCGATATATCGAGTATTGTCCAATCAATAGTCATACTTATCGTTTGAAACAAACGATATGAACTCCTAGCAATGTAATCTCTATCGAGTAATGGTGTACTTAGTGGAATATGACTACCAAATTTGACGACTGCAGAGTGGGGACAGTTTATTGTTTATGATGATCGTGTAATGATCATGTATTTAGTTTTTTTTACTTATAATCTGTTTTATTACATTTTCCTGTTATATCTGTCAGTGAAAAGTCCCGATGTGGACTTATGTTTTTCTTTACGACAACTGACAAAAGATTTTTCTGGAAAAATTGCAGTATATATATAGCGGACCCAAATTTTTTACCATATATTTAGCGAGCCTCATTGCCATGCCTATGATGTCAAATATTTTATTTCAATGAATGACGTCGGATTTCATTTTTCAAGGCAAGAACATGGCTTATTTTCTCTTTTCCTTGTCGCCTCCAAAGTCCTGCAAAAATACACAAATGTTATTCTAATTGTGCTTGAACTTGAAAACTTCGTAAAAATGGCGATATATTCTGTGTGCCTTAAAGTGGGGTCAGCTATACTGCACTAAACAGTCTAAACCTAATTTTTTCTCTATCTTTATCTTTTTATCAAGATGATAATATGCTTGAAGCAGCATAAATTTATCATGTTTATAAAAATTTCTGATAACACTAAACTATCTTGTTTGGTCGAATGCCACACTAAAACTGATGTAAATAGTAAATTATACTGATTGTTATGTAAATAATAGTTGTGATAATGCACTCGGTTTTCATGCTGATGCAGCGATAGATTGATAAATGTATAACATAGAGCGAATTATCTCATCTTTACTTTTGCCTTTCATTACTAAACTTAGACACAGATCTGTAAGCCTGAACAAAACACCAGAGATATATCTTCTCCCCGTTGTTAAGACTGAGCATTTTAAGAACTCTTTTTATAAATTTTTGCCTTTTTAATTTTGAATGAGTGTACTGCGGTGATTTTAATACTTTTTGAATTGTCTAGTCACTAAAGATTTTTCGATTTAAATTTAGGTCGATTATATGGATCTCCTATACTTCCTTAATTTTTCCGTATATATAATGCTAATAAATTCATAATGTCTTTCTTTTTTTTCCAATTGAACACATTTATTATACCTTCTCGGGAAGTGTATGCAATAAATATCTATAATATATTGTAATTACACTTTTAACTTGTTAAACGTCAACTTTTTGTTGTAATAAATAAATCTACTGATTACTATATTGGTTTGTAAACCTTAAATCAATTTTTATAACAAGATTAATACTATGTTAGGTAGGGATGTCATCGACACAGCCGATATCGATACATCGGAAGGATATTCGTATCGATAAAAGTTTAGATATGACTAATTCTTTATCGATATAGCAGTTTCACTGCAATCTGTGCATTTATTTCAGCATAAACTACAAAAATTAACTTCTCATCGCCGTTGGTTTGTTTTCGGCGCCGTGACACTTCTCGTTGAACTCTCGTTTTTAGGGTGGCAGACGAAACGGCTACACGCGAAAACGTCAACACCCAAAAAGGCAACAACCATAACGTCAACACCCAAAACGGCTATTATCAGTATATTTAATTGATTTTTTGGGGGAAAAAGAATCTGTCGTTTTTCGATATACAATGAATATCGAAAAAAAAATTCTTGATAATCGTATAGGAAAATATTGCTTTTCGATGACATCCCTAATGTTAGGTGCAAAAGGTATATATATACATGATAATTCGTACTATCTCTAATATACTGCACTATTCTAGGTACTGTTAGTATACGACTGTCTCATACTAATTCCGAGCCCAAATACGACCTTGACATTATCCTGCTAAAGCCTCCAATAATCTTGTTTCGATATTGATCTCGTTAGGTATGGGGTAGTCCTCTAGTATTTCTATTGAAGTAAATTTCCAGCGTGTACCATATTTACTCGAATAAGATAGATATATAGATAGATATATAGATAGACAGATAGACAGATAGAGAGATAGAGAGATAGATATATAGATAGACAGATAGACAGATAGACAGATAGAGAGAGAGATAGATAGTTAGATAGGAGGTAGATAGGTGGATGGATAGATGGATAGATGGATAGATATGGAAAGTGCAGCCCTCTAAGGCAAGTTCTTGCCGCTATCGAGGGTTGATTGATGAGGTGAGAGAGAGAGGAGGAGTCCACCCATGTTACACATGATTTACCCCATTGATGGGATCTTTTACTTGCCTCAGCATGGACTTTGAGTACCGTTATTTTAGAACTGTGCCAAGGCAAGTAAAATATCCCACCCATGGGGTAAATGGGTAGCAAGCTGGATGTCGATCGCATGAAAACTTAAGGTGGATGTGCCTTGTATTTCGTGTCTATGCTGAGGCAGGTAAAGACCCCACCCATGGGGATAAATGCGGAACATGGTGTGGACTCCCAAGCTGCCTTATCATCTCATCATTATGTCTGCCTCTGGTCATATAAGCCAACTAAGCTTCAGACCAGTAGCATTGAGACATAGACATTGTTTGAAGTTTTTTATTTTTTCTTTGACATTTTAAGAATTTTGTCTGTTTCTACTGGTGCTATCATCTGTGATTATAATTATCTGGAGATAAAGACCATGTTGCCATGGTAACCAATTCTGCACTAGTTATTATGACACTGCGGAGAGCAGATAATGCTTGATTTATATGATGAAGTTCTGAAAATTCAAAGCGTTGCATTACGCAGCTTTCTCCAAAACATGCGAACTACAATGTCTACATATGGCTTATATATAAATAGTGCATTTTATCAATCAAACAAGATTTATACCAATCTATACGACAAGTTACGGACCTCAAAATGTTTTGTATGTAAATGAAATAATTGATGCATTAGTCATCAGAATTTTTATTTGATTATAGTCAAGTTCACCGAGGTGACCTCTGCCATGTCTGGATCCATTAGTGTTCCTGTAATCCGTTTAATTTTGACCTAAAGCAGTTAAATTTGATTGAGACACGAGTGCACTTGCACATTGTTCTAGATCACTTTTATTGTGTTGTGCGTTTTAGTTTCACCGATTACCATTACAATTCTGTTGCATGCTAAAGCAAATAAATGTTTGTTATCAGCTTCGCAGCATTTTATCATCAATCATTTATTGTTGCATAGATCTGTAGCTCATGTAGCACTGGTACCACATCTCATACAATGTAACGAGACTGGTCGCTAGCAATTCTTACATGGGTTATGAATGGCTGAGTCTAAGCCATGCTATGATTGGTCATTGTGTCGTGCTCTCTGGTAGGTTGCTTTGGACACGCCCCCAAAGAATTAGCCAATCAAATACCAGAAAAGAATCAGCCAATCAGAAAACAGTCAGGATCCTGACACAAAGTCACGTGGTAATGGTGGCCGAGACCGACTCCTATGCACTCGTGCGGAAGAGGGGCCCAACTTATAGCTCATGTAGTTGAAACTCGTAGGAGTATGGTCACGTAAACTGTAATGCCGTGGAACTCTGTTGGTTAGATTGAGAGCGTATTACATGTAAAGAATTCTATACGTGATCAAATGAATGAATTAATTTGCAATTTCATTCAAAATATCCAAGCAACGTTATAAGCTCAGCGACAATTTACTCTAACGGTCTTTATTTTTAAGTCCTTAAACTATTCTTGAGCTGCCGATTAGCTAAATATTGGTAAATATTCTTATGAAGTAAAAAGAAAAGAGTTCCTACCATCCTGATGAGGTTTTCAAGTAACAAATAACAAATATTTTTAAGGTTGGCCCTATAAGACTATCCGGTTTATGACAGGGAGCACTCCTAGGCCCAACACTATTAGTGTTTTTTTGACATGTTGGAATTGATCTTCCACATTATTGTTCCATAGACCATTGTATACACATGGCGTATATATTTTTAAATTTCGTGACATTTTATTGTTTCAGTCTTTATCTCATCCTGTTGATAGGTCAGCAACTTCAAGTGTTTTAGAAATACCATGGAGTCTTGTCTCCATGGAAATACGAGTAATGTATATTCAGACCACTTTGTAATGTGCGTCATTTGTTAAGAATTCAGTGACGTATTACTTGTTCAGTCTTTAGCTCATGCTGTTGTCAGTGACATTTATAAGCTGATAGGTGCCATGAAAGTCTGTTATATACATTATGCTTCATTTTGGAAAAGTTTACTGATATTGCTGCCAAATATATATATAAACTTTTATTGACAGTATGGTCAGTATTGATATATAGTACACTCGCGACAGTGAAATTCGCCACGACAACGAGATTCGCCACCCCCCTAATACTCAATTATACACATTGCAAGTTCATGATTTGTTAGAAAACTACTCGTTTGTATCACTGACAATACTCTGTCACACTGAAAGCCATCCGATGGGTTTTTATTGCAGTTTATTACAAGTGGCGAATCTCGTTGTCGTGGTGAATTTCACTGTCGCCGAGTGTAATATGTACTTATATATTCTATAAGCTCGGTGACATTTTGCTGTTTCAGTCCATAGCGCGTGTAGTTGACGCTGACGTCAAGTTGATGCTAACGTCAAGTGCCGCGGAGGTTCATGAGTTTGATTGAGAGCCTATTACACTTAAAGACCGCATTCTCGGTGTCCTTGACCTTGATACTGTCTCAGGGATGTGAGCTCCGCTTATATCGTAGAACTCTTTGGACCAATATGTGACATCCAGGGTTGGTCCGCTGTCAGAAAATTGTTTTAACAGTCATCTCCAGGCCTAATGTGACGTATTACTGGGTTGTTTTATTGAATGAGTTGTATTTAATACAGTCGTAATTATTACGACGACGGCTGTTTTTGATAGTTGCAAATGTGCTTTCATCATTTATTGTGAGACGGAACTTGTTTACTAAGTTTATTGTATCTAGATTAAAATTGTCATAAAGTGTTATTTATTCAAGCATAATTAATGTTTAGTGCCCATCATGACAGTTAACCCCATAGACTGAGGTCATCTACTTTTGTGGGAAAATATGACAATTTAGGCCCCTGTGTATAATTCCATAATTTCTAATCATTGTGAAAACAAATTTATAGGCCTTATTTTCTCCTGATGTAGATAGAGTCTGCTAAAACTAAAGTCTGTTTATTTAACAAATCAGCATAAATAGGGTCACACAATACGTAGGTCTACAAGCATGCAATGTACATATCGGATTGCTCTTACAACGATGTATGGCATTGTTTTTTTAGTTTTGATAGATTGCTACTCATTTCTCCTTTTGTATATAAGCGGCTGATTAGTATTGAATAATTTATCAGTTATTGAATACATAATCCAGTATATACTCTAAGTATATTTCAAAACATTTAATTCAGAGGAACAACAGAAAGAACATAAAACAGGAACAAAATCTGAAATTCTTTCTGTATAAAATTATACGCTCAGCACAGTAAAATTTGACTTTATTATTCAGTCGTGAACCATTGGTATTTTGGTCACTTCCGTCGTTATTCATTTTACCAACAACTAATCGCTTGATCATTCGATCCATTTGTCATCTAATTGATATTTGACATTATCGAATCCAGAAATAGTTATGACATTTCGCGTTGATCCCAGACGGAAATTGCTAATTGTCATTTGACACAATGTTATCAATCCACTATTCTAACATTACTTGTAAAATTGATCATACTTTAAAAAATTAACAAGTGTTTGTAATAAATCATTAAAAATAGTTAATTAGATTTATTTATTAAAAGATCACATGGATTTGACTAAGTTTAGGTTATAGCGTATATTTGTAGCATTGACTGATTCTCGCAATTTCCAAGTATTGTGGTGGTGGATTAAGGCTTTACGTCCTGTATTTCTGCACCTGATGGGCTAATTAGGACAGGCAGGGACCATGGCAATGAGATGAAGGATGAAACAGCCATCCAACTTAGGCTCAACAGGGAATTGAACCCGGGATCCAGAGGTTGAAAGCCCAGGTTGGAAGCCCAGCGAGCTACCACTGAGCTAGACCCCCGCCCCAATAAAAATTTCCAAGTATATTTTTAGCCAGCTTAAAAAACTCAATAATACTTAACGAACGATGAAGGACTTCTACCGTTCATGATCCATGTGACCTTAATAGTGACATGGTCTTGATGATTTATTATCATGTACACATTGATGTTATTTATAGTCATTTCAACATGATAATAAGATATAGACAGCTGTAATTACAACCTCATCATTAAGACGATCTTTGGTACTAAATTGACTGGTTTTAATGGTGAGGTGGTCTTAATAGTGAGGTGGATATAATAATGAGATGGTCTTAATAGTGAGGTGGTCTTTATAGTAAGGCAGTCTTTATCATGAGGTGGTCTTAATAGTGAGCAGGTGAGGTGGTCTTAATAATGAGGTGGTCTTAATAATGAGATGGTCTTAATAGTGAGGTGGTCTTAATAGTGAGATGGTCATAATAGAGGTAGTCTCAGAAGTGAGGTGGTCCTAATAATGAGGTGGTCTTAATAGTGAGGTGGTCTTAATAGTGAGGTGGTCTTAATAGTGAGATGGTCTTAATAGTGAGGTAGTCTCAGAAGTGAGGTGGTCCTAATAATGAGGTGGTCTTAATAGTGAGGTGGTCTTAATAGTGAGGTGGTCTTAATAGTGAGATGGTCTTAATAGTGAGGTAGTCTCAGAAGTGAGGTGGTCCTAATAATGAGGTGGTCTTAATAGTGAGATGTTCAAATAATAAGGTGGTAGTAATATGCATAGTGAAATTTCATTGGCAGAATACTCCATGAATTTAATGCACTTACCAGCTGCTTATCAAATATGATTTGTCCTCCGTCGTTTATTTGTACAGAAATATTACAGATATATGTAATATTAGCATTGTTGCTGTTATCAAATATTGAATGAAATTTGATGGACATTTGGCAGTAAGTCATAGCCATATGTTTACGAGTCATAACTATTAATAAGCCAAATTATCGTCAGATATTTTAAACGTAATAACAGCAGAAATGTCAATAGCATTACAAATTTATGGCTAAGTTGTCGGTATTTATTATGTCAGTGTTTAATCGTGGCTTTTATTTTCATTTTGTTTATGTTTATGTTTATGTTTTCCGTTGTTTAGGTAACTGCTATTTCGAGGGATCTCTTGAACAAGGCAAGAAATGATCAAAATCTTTCAGTTTTGGTTATTTTCATTTTTTTCGTATTTATTATTAGTTACGATTTTTATTTGTTATTTGTTTTTTCCTTTTTTCTATTATCATCAAGGTGATGGCCCAATTTGTTATTTATATTTATTTTTTACTTGATTTCGAATATTTCCCGATTGCGCTATTTTTATCCAATTTTGCAATTTGACAAAATATTTGCTCGAACACTACGAACGGTCTGAAGCAGTGTCGAGTTGCCTCGTCCACAGTGACTCTGCCGAGGCAAGCGAAAGACCCCAGCCATGAGGTGAATGTGGAAAGTGGTAGTGTTATCTCATCATGATGTCTGCCTCTGAAAGCAAACTCAGATGAGTCAGAACTCAGAATCAATTTATTCATATTACATATATATGCATAGATCATACATGGATCATAATGACTTACATTGATCATTAAGACACACAAGATGCACACATGACATCAATATGTAATAAGGGGTGACACCTCCAAGATAAACGTATATCGCTACATGGCCAAATGTGCTACGTGCCTTTTCCATGCGTGTGGATAAACGCATGGAAAATGCATAGTTTTCACCTCATTTTAATTAGGCAAAAACCATGCGTTTTCCATGCGTTTATCCTTCTCGTGGAAAAAGCAAGTGACACATTTGGCCATGTACTGAGGTGCCACCCATGATTTCAGAGCATCCCCTTCCAATCCATACTAGTAAGATCATTGTCAAGAAACTCAATAAAAAATGAATAAGTTAGAGACATACTTATTTTGTTGAAAGCACAGAGCTAGGTTTGAAAATGCTATTTAGAATATATGATAATCAAATGGCATGATATTATGACTGAGTAAGTAATCCCAAACGAACCAATATATACACAAAGGAACAAAGTTATGAAGTTATGAAACTTGTAAACGAAGCTGACAAAGTGTCATGTATAGCTGAATTGTTATGTACATCAAAACTGTATTGTATGATGTACATAACAATTCAGATGGTAGCACAATACAAAAAAATATATAAACAATACATTACAATACACAAATGTAATACAATATGATACAATGTAACATAGTACAGTGTAACACAGTTGAACATAAAACAAAACAATACAATTTGAAATTTACAATACAATTGAATACATTACTACAAAGTAATATACCACAACAAGAATTATGATAAAAATTAATACAATGTGAGACTCTTGCGAGCAACAGTTGCAACAATGTACAGATGTGCAATAAAGTATGAGCTTTGTATAATACAATACATACAACGCCAGGGGCGGATCCAAAAATGTTCACGGGGGGGGGGGGGGGTGTTGGCAAATTATAATGTATTGCGGGGCCACTGGATTTTTAATGAAAATGTACTAGGCCAAGGAGGGGGGGGGGCCAGTTCAAACCCCCCCCCCCCCTGAATCCGCAACTGAACGCAATATAATGTACCTCATATTGAGCATCAGTCTTTATACAATTCAATACAATACAACACAAAACAATACAATGTTGTTCCTATGAGCAAGTCATTAGCCAGTTTTACAACACTCAAGAATCAAGACACTATTATTTGCTGCCCATTACACAATACACACTTCATATACAATTCATATATTTGAACAAAAATAGTTATTAATTAGATACAAATATTCAGAAAAGTACATATTATGTTGGGGCAGACCAAGGAGAGCAAGCGAGTGCCCACCGGGTTTCCAGAGAGACCTCAGCACTGTCGGTGTACTATTTCATAGACTGCAGTTCCTTGACACCTTTTGCTGCTTCTTCGATGTGGAGATGTCGGCTTGCGAGTCACGTCAGAGAGGAGATAGCGGTATCGGATGGAATGCTAAATGGCGGACGGGGACTTTAATTAGCTCGCTGCACCATGTGCTTCCCTCCCAAGCGTCCTTGATTGCTGAGAAAGGCATTCTTACTCATATTAGCCGTCGAAGTGATGGATACCTCGGTCGTCTTTATGGATCATATGGAAGGAAGTATCGAGGTGCGGTTCCTTCGGAGTGGCTGAGCTGAGTGGGTAAGGTGCTTCGCTGGCTCATCTTGGAGTCGCGGGTTTGAATTAGCCTTGCAGCAGTCCTGTCATTTTCCGTGGTGTGTTGCGACAGGTTGAATAAATATTGTCTGGACAGTATACAGGCATCAGTGCCAACTATCACCATTTCGCATCATTGAAAATGAGAATTAGGTTTTTATTGGTGATGACTAAGTCATTCAGTAACATTAGAATTTTTTAAGAAGCAGAAGTTGAAATTGCCGATTCACTGCAGGAAAATGATGATTGTGGAAAAATAACCGCATGTCAAGATTACTAATAGTGTGTGCACTCAATATTTTTCAGTATAAAATAGATTCAGATAGGTAGGAAGGCTATTTAACTGCATGCGCATATAATCCCACGAAAAAATATAAAGACCGCTGCATGGCCCTCATTCTGTGAACTCGGACGCCAATAAGGGCCTTGCTTGCTAGGCTAGGTATGGATGCAGTGGTTAGAGCATCATTTTCACACTGGCCATCAGTGCTAGGTTCGATCTCAGGCCGGGCACTCTTCATGAGCTACATCTCAGCAGCTGGATGTCGATCGCGTGAGATGTTACATTGGAGGTGCCTTGTACTCAGTATCGATGCTGAGGCAAGTAAAAGACCCCACCCATGGGGTAAATGTGTCACATGGCGTGGTCTCTATAAGCCTTATCATATCATCATTGTGCTTTGTACTCGGCTTCTATGCTGAGGGAAGTAAAAGACCCCACCCACGGGATAGATTTCTTATACTGCATAAGACAAGAAGCCTTATCATCTCATCATTACGTCTGCCTCTGGCAGCAGCTGGTCATATAAGCTGGCTAAGCTTCAGACCCAGTAGCATTCAGACATTGAGACATTAAATTGTGCGCGGAACTTCTGCTGTAGAACCTTTTAACATTATAATAGCTAGTCTCCTTTTTGTCTTAAAAACATAATAGCTAGTCTCCTTTTTGTCTTAAAAACATAATAGCTAGTCTCCTTTTTGTCTTAAAAACATAATAGCTAGTCTCCTTTTTGTCTTAAAAACATAATAGCTAGTCCTTTTTGTCTTAAAAACATAATAGCTAGTCTCCTTTTTGTCTTAAAAACATAATAGCTATTCTCCATTTTGTCTTAAAAATGTTCTGAACAAGATTGAAGCTCTTACTGGTGTTGCTTAGTGTCCACACAAGTCTAGTAGTTCCTTTGTTTTCTGGGTAAATTTGACAGAACATGCAAAAAGGCTATGATCCCAAAGACAATGTTGTTGCTAACAGTTTTGCAGGAGAGTGGGTTGTTTTCTTGGTAAATACTTTGGATGAAAGGAGTGCTAATACACTCCGCTGAAGAAACAAATATTTTGTTGCTCTTAGTAAATATAATTTAGTGATAATTCAGTTGTTTTAGCAAAAAAATGTCAAATACTTTGATGAAAGTAGTGCTGCTGCTGCGACTGTCTTCTAAGGATGCTTTGGTCTTTGTAAACTAAATATATGACTAATTTGGTTGTTTTTGTCAGAAAGTCTGTTTGTTGCTAGACAGATTTGGTGGCCTAGGTTGTCAAGTGGCAGCTTGCTAAAATAGCAGTCCTGGGTTTGATGTCCAATCCATGAATATGTATCTACTGCACCATTCAGTGTGATTCATTAAAATCAATATCGATGAATGGAGGTTTCGCTTTGGTTCCTTGATAATGTCTGCACATCTATCTATCTATCTATCTATCTCATTACAATGGTCCTTTACAGCTGGTCTAATAAGCTAAATAAATTTGGTTAAGGCATCTGCCAATTCCACATTGGCCAGCTCTGCTGAAGGTGTTCCGGGACCCGGGTTTGATTCCAGGCCCGGACACTCTTCATGAGCTACATCCCAGCTGGATCGCGTGAGACGTTAAATTGGAGGTGCCTTGTACTCGGTGTCTATGCTGACGCAAGTGAAAGACCCCACCCATGGGGTAGATGTGTACCATGGTGTGGACTCCCAAGTTGTCTTATCATCTCATCATTACATCTGCCTCTGACAGCAGCTGGTTATATAAGCTGACTAAGCTTCAGACCCAGTAACATTGAGACATTACTGAGACAATGCCCAGATGATAAAATGCAGTGTGTAATGGTAATGATTGGATGGAGCTGTGGTTATCCTATGTGTCATTGACTCCATGCTAGCTGCCCCAGGTTTTCATTCACTCAGTCAATCGACTGATCAATGAAACTGCCAATTAATCAACTCGTCGATCAATCAGTCTGCGCTCATACACATGTAACAGTCTTTATTGGCCCAACCCATGTCACTGGCCTGGTTAGCATAGTCATCACATCATGATGATTGTTACAGCCTACGAGGATATATTATTTTTTTTTCTTCTATTTTTTTAAACACTTTATTAAGCAAACTAAGCATGTGCTCATGCATTAAATCAGTGTTCGAAATAAGGGCCAGTCCGTCGGTCCTGACCGGTCCTGACCGACGGCTTCGAGGCAGGACCGATAGGTTAGGCCTGAATGAAAGGCTAATGTTAGGGCCTGGTAGGGACCGGCAGGTTTGCTCAAGGACCGGCAGCTTTCCCACACAACTGGTCCTTGGGAACGGCAGCCATTTTGTGCTCACCGTGAACACCGCACTCCGTTTATGGTCTGTATCAGTTGAAGTTTTTTAGTGCTGTTGATGTTTGGTAATAAATATGGATTTATGTTTATGGACTTCCTTAAACATTGTAAAAGGAAGGTCTGTCCTTAGACTTGCCCATTGTCAATACCCGACCATGATATCAGCGACTTTTTATTGTTTGCGTCAGGTTTTCCATTCATTTATCATATTATGTTTATTCATAGGTTGATCCATCAGTCAATCTATTACCCAATCTATTAACCAATCAATTAACCATTCTCGCCCGAGTATTACACAGTATTTTATCTGTCTAATGCATTTTGATGACCATCCGATGGCCCTAACCCATCAATGACTCAACCAACAACTCGCACTTGTAAGTGGTCCAGCAAATTCAAGTTCTGCGTGTGGTTTTCATTCTTTTATGTTATCAATCTCATGTGAAAACAACACAGTATTTATCTGTCTTGCACATGAGGATGGCCTGGTGGTCGACCTAAACCCACCCGTGACGCGACCAACAACTCGCTCTTGTCAGTTGCGTTTATTCATTGAGTGGATCAATCAACCAGTTAATATATTAATCTCAAGTGTTTTATCTGTCTAACACATTTGGATGACCATCCGATGGCCCTAACCATTTGTGACGCGACCAACAACTAGGTCTTGCAATTTGTAAAGCAATTTAAATTCTGCGTCTGGTTTCATTCATTAGGGTGATCAATCAACCAGTTAATTAATCAATCTCATGTAAAAACAACACTTTATTATTATCTGATGGCCTGGCGATGGACCTAACCCATCCGTGACGCCATCAACAACTCGCGCTTGTAAGTTGTAAGCAAATTTAAGTTCTATGTTAGTTCTGCATCAGGTTTTCATTCATTGAGTTGATCAATCAACCAGTTAATTGTTAATATGTCAATCTCATATGAAAACAACAAATTATGTTATCAGTCTAGTGCATGAGGACAACCTGTTGATGGACCTAACCTATTCTCGATGCGACCGAAAGACTCGCTCGTGTAAGTTGTAAAGCTAGCAGCCTTGTTGCGTATGTCTCGTGTGTCGTTGACCTGTTGCTGGCTGCTCTTTGTGGCATTACCACTAGCATCACCACCACCGCAGTAGTAGCAGCAGCAGCAGCTTCTGCTCATTGTGCATTCGTCGTGTGATGGATTGGTCCGAGGAAACGACTGATGTCACCTCTGGCCGAAGCTTTGGCTCCCGCAGAGCGAACAATGACCGACTATTTTTGCCTTATATACTGCATTCTGGTGAACCGTCCGAAAGGGCCATCCTGTCCTTTCCGTTCACTGTGTCCCGCTTTGAGACATGCGAAGTGGAACATAGAAGGCGTCGGTGTGGTCTCTGTTTTCTGGATTTGGGGTTAGGATTGGGTTAGTGCCACCCTTGAAGCAGCAAGTTCTTGCTAATCACAAGGTATAAATAATCATAATAAGTGATGAAATGAGGGAGAGAAGTAGGAGTGCGCACCATGTTATTCATTTACCTCATGGGTGGGATCTTCCACTCGTCACATCATAGACACCAAGTACAAGGCACGGCCAATTAAATATCCCATGCGAATGACACCAAGCTAAGATGTAGCTCATACAGAATGTATTGCTATGGGATTTAACCCTGGACCTTCAGCAGCTGATTCAGCAACTGATTGACCTTCAGCAGCTGATTTAGCAGCTGATTGACCTTCAGCAGCTGATTCAGCAACTGATTGACCTTCAGCAGCTGATTTAGCAACTGATTGACCATCAGCAGCTGATTCAGCAACTGATTGACCTTCAACAGCTGATTCAGCAGCTGATTGACCTTCAGCAGCTGATTCAGCAACTGATTGACCTTCAGCAGCTGATTTAGCAGCTGATTGACCTTCAGCAGCTGATTCAGCAGCTGATTGACCTTAGCTGCTTAGCCAATAGTGGATTTTCACGGAAGGTTCTCTGTATTGCCACCAGGTGGCTACGACAGAATACTACAATTATATTGGCTGAGAAAGTTCCCACCCTTGACTCTGATTGGCTGAAGCAAAGAGCATCCTAGCAGCAGTGTTTTCAGTGCAATTTGATGTATATTTGACATCTTATCATTTTGTTGATTTTTGTTATTTCCCTAAAAACGTGTATTTATGGAATCAGTTATGATCTACTATGTCTGAAAAGCGAAGTGAGTAATAAGAGGAGAGGAAAGACTTCAGTCTTGCTGAATTCAGGGCTGCTCAGTGAAAAGACTCTATAGATGATTAACCCAGCTTACACTAAGTCTTTCAAATTTTTAATTATTTTCCAACTTGCTGCAATGTATATTGTATGACCATCAGGGACTGTTGGTGTTATTAAAATGTACAGTGAGTCATTGACTAAATATTATTGATGATTACTAGTTCTGATTTCTGATTGATCTCAAAAGCAGAACAATACAATACAATACTATATCATACAAGACAATGAATTACAACACGATAATGCAGTGATATAGTACCATAAATCTAAAGTACATTGACACAATACAATACAGTGTATGATACAATACAATACAATACAATACAGATATGTAGTGATACTGTGATGCCCTGTTGTTTTCTGCTAAGTGTTGATGACCATTTTTTAGCTCAAGAATCTATCGTCATGAACTTCACCTTGGTATTATTTTGGTTTTAATGTCATTGTTTAATGTTACAAAATTGAGATGATCTTGATAACATGAGCATTGTCTAAGGTCTGGTCAGACTGACTCGGAGATTATTGGAGATTATAATGTTTATTGCTGTATTATTGACATCTAAGCTCTAAAAATGTTAGCGGAAAAGTAGGACAGGAATGTGGATACAGATAAACTTCTCCAAGATGGCTCCCTCGACAGCGGCAAACTTATTGCCTTAGAGGGAGTCTCCTTGCTCCACTCTAAGAAAAAATTATAAATTTTTATGATATGTAATTACTGTTATATGTTATTTAAGGAGCCAATAAAAACTGTCATTGTCATTTAGGCAGACATGCCAAGTCTCGCGCATTCGGTGTGAGTCTCGCGCATTTGGTTGCTGTCTCACTCATTTGGTTGCTGTCTCACTCATTTGGTTGCTGTCTCACTTATTTGGTTGCTGTCTCACTCATTTGGTTGCTGTCTCACTCATTTGGTTGCTGTCTCACTCATTTGGTTGCTGTCTCACTCATTTGATTGCTGTCTCACTTATTTGGTTGCTGTCTCACTCATTTGGTTGCTGTCTCACTCATTTGGTTGCTGTCTCACTCATTCGGTTGCTGTCTCACTCATTCGGTTGCTGTCTCACTCATTTGGTTGCTGTCTCACTCATTTGGTTGCTGTCTCACTCATTTGGTTGCTGTCTCACTCCTCTAGACTTGAGTATTTTCTTCATATTTTAATTTAACCTCGCGCAAAAAGGACAAGAATTAATCTTTAACATTTTAATGTACACTAGCCAAAACTTGCGCATTCACCACTTAAGAACTTGACATCTCTGATTTAGGCTGTTTGTTCTTGAGAAAATGTGCATAAAAGGCAATAGTGGATTTTCACGGGAGGTTCTCTGTATTTCCACCAGGTGGCTTAAACCGAATACTGCAATTCTATTGGCTGAAAAAGTTCCCGCCTTTCAACCAGGCTGTGATTGGCTGAAGCAAAGTGCATCCTAGCAGCAGTTCACTTTAATGTATATTTTGGTTGATTTTCGTTATTTTTCTGAGAAAGTGATATTTATGGAATCAGTTAGTTATTACCTACTGCGTCTGAAAAGCAAAGTAATAAGAGGAGAGGAAAGACTTATGTCTTGCTGAATTCAGGGCTGTTCAGTGAAAAGACTCTATTAGACCCAGAAGCATGATAAGTATGACGAGCAGCATTTAGCTGCTAAAGTCAGTGATATTTTGCTCAAGTCAAGCCACCACAATTTTTATGATTAGCCACAACTTTTTTTTCTTGATCAGCCATTACGCTGAATGTGAGGAAAAGGACTGTAATTTGCAAATAGACAATGACAGATTTCCCTACCCTGGTCATTATTTAACATTTCCATGAACAGTATAATTTTCACACCCGTAGATAATCGTGTTCAAAACCTTTTTTGTGCGTCTTTCATGGAACGGTGAAGCATTTAGTCGGCTTCTGGTTCGGAAGCCCCATATTTTACAACAGGCAGCAGTTAGTCATGAATTCGTGACTCGGTGAAGTTGGCAGCGAACTTTTGTCATAGACAGTCAGAATTTGAAACTCAACTGGCTTACGGGTCTAATGGCGATAATGGCAAAATGCATTGTTTTATGAGGAAACTCTAACAAAGATGTAATATAAGGCTTGGAGTCCACACCATGTTACACATTTACCCCATGGGTGGGATCGTTTACTTGTCTTGGCATAGACTCTTGAATACATTGCAACGCCAATTTGACATCTTATGCCAGCGACATCCAGCTGAGATGTAGCTGCTCATGAAGAGGTCCTGGTCTAGAAAATGAATCCATGATCATCGGTCACTGAGAAAAAACTTGTAGAATTGGCCGTGGTGGTAACCACTGGATCACGCGATTTTGAACACGTAGGAACTGGTTGGCTACTTATTGCTTAAAACTGCACTGTCTGTCAAAATTTCAAGTTTCTACGACTTTATCAAATAATTTAAAATTGCCCTAATAAATTAATACACAGCTGGTCTGTCAGGCGTTAATTACAAAAAATAAATCATAAATTGAAAGAAAATCCAGACCAAAACATTGGAAACACAATGGAAATGGCATCATCGACCATTGTTCAGTATTGTGACGTCATCACGAGATTTGTTAACACATTTAATTTTTGATGGCATGAAAAACTTATAATAACTTATTATATTATTTATTGTACCTTAAAGTTAAATTCATTGCTGTGCACAAATGAGCATGTAATGGTAAAAAATATCATGAGACAAGAAGGTAGTATTGGTTTATATGATTATTTGCCTATGTTTAATCTAGAGACATGGGAACTTTATCACTGTTTTAAGGAATTGACCTGTTAGTTCACTGGCAGGATCCTCTGAACAGTTACTGAAGGTCCTGGATTCTATCACCGGCCCAGGCACTCATCATGAGCTACATCTCAGCAGCTGGACGTCAGTCGCATGAGACGTTAAATTGGAGATGCCTTGTACTCGGTGTCTATGCTGAAGCATTTGAAAGACCCCACAGATGCCATGGGGTAAATGTGTAACACGGCGTGGACTCCAAGCTTTATCATCTCGTCGATATTATCTGCATCAGGCAGCTGCTGGTCATGTGCTGACTCCGCTTCAGACCTGTAGCTTTTTAATCTTTAGTCTCCATTTATACTTGTTTTTATAAAGGATTTCTGAAAATTTCATTTTTAATATTGAGACAAGTAATAGTAAGTTATTCCCATGCAACGTGTGCATATGTCTTGTTGTGCATAGCCTGATTTTCTAGATATGCAGGATTGCTTTGATCAGGACCGGGCAGCAACCTTTCGCGAGCATCATCCCAGCAGCTGGATGTCGTACAAATGAGACGTTAAATTGGTGGTCCTTCGTACTCGGTGTCTATGCTGAGGCAAGTAGAAGATCCCACCCACGGGGTGAATGTGTAACACGGGTGGACTCCTCTCTCTCTCTCACCTCATCAATCAACCCTCGATAGCGGCAAGAACTTGCATTAGAGGGCTGCACTTTCCATAATCTATCTTCAATATGGTTGTGATAACATTCGATCCGGTTTATTCTGATAACAAGATTCAGTACAAAATGTAGTTATGCATTGCAATAAGCATATTACTGCGGCCATTCTTTTATCACATTAGATGTAATCCGATTTGTTAGCAGCCAAAGAGCAAGTGGTTTATTAGATTCAGTGAGAAATACTGACCGTTGGTCAAACATTTGACCATGTGGGGCCAGTGGGTAAGATTCTTGCTTTATTCTAGTCCAACTAGCTAATTGACACTGTGTCGTCACCTTACAGCCCAGCGACCTAATTATGTATATGTTTTGCTTGTTTACTCATCTAAAGTAAATTAATCAATTTCTCTTGTAGTCTATAGTATTAAAGGTCTAACAATGAAATTACAGAGTAATTAGAACGTCATGTGCTTAGTTTATGCAATTCGTGTTCCGACAAGCAGGCAATTCAAACAAATTGCCAAAACTAAAAAAATATGAATCCATTTCTCTTGTATTTTTACGAGAATATTTCGTAAGTCTATACTCAGCCTATCAACTACATAGTTTAACCAATCATTTTGTTTAACTGGGTAAACTAGCAAAGAATGTCCATAATTAGGTCGCTTGGCTTATAGTTGATGACACACAGTGTTGACAGTATTTATTGGCCAATTTGTGACGTCTTTCTTTTTTGTTCGACTTTGATTTTTTTTTTTTATCATGGTTTGTTTACAGTGATGACATCACACTTTAGATGATGTAATTTAACGGTGCTCAGATTAAAAAATAACACCCTAAAAAAAACGAGTGCCATCTATGTGTTTCGTTCATTCCCAAATTTTAATTACAATCTAGTGAATAGAATTTTTGGTCCTATAAGGGATTATTACAGTGCGATAATCATAATATCACCATTACGGGCAGTATTTAATGAAACTAACTGTATATATCTACCCGCGCTAAATATGACATTGACTCAGAATTACCAACATCACTTTATGCAAACTACCGGGCGCGCATGCGAAAAACATGCTTTATCTATGTTCACGTCAGTAGAAAATGGAATGCAGGGTTGGCAGGTTTAAAGCAATCGATTTAAATCATTGGTTTAAATCGTCATGTAAATCGAGGCAAAAAAAAATCAACAATTTTGATTAAGAAGTTTATTCATTTTTGAAAACTAGATTTTTTACGACTCAAAACATGATTTATTTTAATAGAAAGTTTTTTTTTTTTTCCCAATACTCAACTCGTTAAATAAATTGCATCATTCAAAAAACTCAGATTTAATATTTTTTTTTAAATCAGATTCAAATAAAATAAATCTGATTTTTAAAACAATTAATGATTTTTACCAACCCTGATGGTATGGATAAAAAAATATATACCGCGCATGCGAGCCAACACCTCAGAGCTGACGAGAGGCTTCATAGCCCGCAGCCAGAAGACACGTAAGTACGGGCAAGTATATAGGACACACAGTTGCTCTTATTTCTTAGAGAACCACATATGACCTTGACCATAACCCACATAGCTAGAGATAATCTTGTCATGGTATTGATTCCATAGGTTGCTTAGCTTGGAATGGCTATCTGGCCTAAGTATTGTGCCCTGAGGGATAGGATAGGATAGGATAGGGTAGGGTAAGATAGGGTAGGTAGGATAGGATAGGATAGGATAGGGCCTATTATGATAGGATAGGATGGGATAGGATAGAATAAGGTAGGGCCTATTATGATAGGGTAGGTAGGATAGGATAGGGCCTAATAGGATAGGATAGGGCCTATTATGATAGGATAGGATAGGGCCTATTATGATAGGATAGGATAGGATCTATTATGATAGGATAGGATAGGATGGAATAGGATAGAATAGAATAGGATAGGGTATAATAGGGTAGGTAAGATAGGGTAGGTAGGATAGGATAGGGCCTAATAGGATGGGATGGGATAGGATAGGGCCTAATAGGATAGGATAGGATGGGATAGGATAGGGCCTAATAGGATAGGGCTTATTAGGATGGGATAGAACGAGAAGGGAAAGGATATGATGGGATAGGATAGGGTAGGGTAGGGTAGGGTAGGGTAAGATGGGATGGGTTACGATTGGATGGGATAAGATAAGATAGGATAGGATGGGATAAGATAGGATAGGATAGGATGGGATGGGATAGGATAGGAAAGGATAGGGTAAGATAGGATGGGATAGGTCAGAATAGGATGTGATAGGATGAGATAAGATAGGATAGGATGGGATGGGATAGGATGTTACTATAAAATGAAAATAACATAAGATTGCATCTATAGGTCATGCTACTGGTAAATGGAAATAAGCAGATGATAAGTCTAATAACTATGGATAGGATAGGATAGCCCTTTAACATGTTTAAAGCATTAAATTTGAGATAAAATATCAAAAATAATTTGCTTGCATTACGGTAAAGGAGGGTATTATCGACAGGGCGGGTATTTTCAACACTCGCATTGAAATATTAACACAGTTTTTTTTGTTAACAATCTAATATAAGTTTAGAAAATACCCGCCCTGTCGATAATACCTTCCTTCATGACAGACAGACAGAAAGTATTTATTTGACCATAAACTTACAATTTACATAAACAAAAATAATCAAGGAAAACTGGTTATATTATGGTCATAGGAGACATTCACTACGGCCAAAAGCCGCTGACGTGCATGCCACCTATGAGCCATTTGGTGTTATAATATATGAGTATTGGCTACATATGAAAGGAAAATCATGGTAAGGATTGCAATTGCTACAAGCAGGACAGTACCAAATTGTTACCTATATTTACATTAATTGTTTTAATTGATGTTCGCTGATGGGCTACACCTTGTACTGCATACACAACAGTTTGGATTAGTGCCGTCTGTTTGATAGGCATTGATATATACCCTTTTTAGATAGAATGATAAACCATGAAGACTATGTGTGCTCATTTTATCTATGATAATTTTTGGTGCTTGATTAATTAGTTGTGGTAATCTATTTTTAATTGAGCTTTTTGACAGTTGGTACCTGAGCCAGGGGATTACTAATAGATGTCTGTCTCTTGTTGGATAGGGATGAATATCTAACTGCCGGGGAAAAAATTAAACTGCTGAAAGTAGTGTGGTAGATTTTGGTTAGTTAATCCTTATGGTATATGCCATTTTTTTATCCATACCATCAGGGTTGGAAAAAATCATAAGTTGTTTTAAAAAATGAAAAAAATCTGATTTTTTAAATTTAAATTTGATTTAAAAAAAATTTAATTCTGAGTTTTTCGAATGATACAATTTATTTAACAATTTAAGTATTTGAAAAAAACAAAACTTTCTATTCAAATAAATCATGTTTTGAGTCGAAAAAAATCTAGTTTTCAAATGAATAAACTTCTTAAATAAAAAATTAAATAAAAAATTTTGATTTGTTTTGCCTTGATTTACATGACGATTTAAACCAATGATTTAAAACGATTGCTTTAAACCTTCCAACCTTGCATTCCATTTTCTTCTAACGTGAACATAGATAAAGCATGTTATTAGAGTGTTCCTGTTTTTCGAGTGCTTAAGTTCATGCACAAAGTCTTGTGAATTCATTGCCAATAAAATCCTTCGATGACACTTCATAAGGTTGGCTTGGTTTCAATGCCTTAAAAATGGCAAGGTAGTTTTAAAGGATGGGATCAATCATTAATATTGATAATCCTATTGTTTATTGATAATCATGACCTTGTATGTAGTGTGGATAATTGGACATTATGAGGTATTTCATATCATAGATAGATAGACAGACAGATAGATGTGTATTGAATCTATTTATAGATAGACAGATAGAAAGTGCAGCCCTCTGAGGCAAGTTCTTGCCACTAACGAGGGTTGATTGATCAGGAGAGAGACAGACAGAGGAGAGGAGGAGTCCACCCATGTTACATTTACACCATGGGTGGGGTCTTTTACTTGCCTCAGCATAGACACTGAGTACAATGGACTGCCAATTTAACGTTGCTCACAAAGGGTGCTCAAGCCCGGGATTGAACAACATTCTGAGATATTCCGCAAATTTCTTTTTCAGTACAAAACAACACTGCAGGAAATAAGTCCCATTTTCCATAAGTACATGGCCAAATGTGCCACATGAGTTTTCCCTGCATTTGGATAAAAAAATATAAACACATGGAAAACGCGTGGTTTTCTCCTGATTATTATGAGGCCAAACCATGCATTTTACCAACGCATGAAAAACGCGCATGGCACATTTGGCCATGTAGATTGTAAATTATTGGGCTAGTGATTTTTTGAAGACCCCGAGCAGCTCCGCTGAGGTCCTGTGTTTGAATCCCAGTCCCGGGCACTCTTCATGATCTACATGTCAGCTGGATGTCGATCGCATGAGACGTTAAATTGAAGGTGCCTTGTACTCAGTGTCAATGCTGGGGCAAGTAAAAGACTGCACCCATTGGACAAATTTTGTAATATGGTTCTGTGGACTCCAAGCAGCTTTATCATCTCATCATTATGACTGCCTCCGGCAGCTGGTCATATGAGGTGACTAAGCTTCAGACCCAGTAGCATTGAGACAATATACATTGTACCACTCACCAGTGCAATTTAACATTATGTAGTATGTGCGCTGTTGAAAAAATACTAATGTACAACAGTTAACCATTGTAAGTGAGCCATTGTACGTTAGCTATTGTACGTGAGCCATGCCGCACTGGGATTGGCAGGTGACCAGTAATTGGGCGAAGCCTTCAGTAAATTTATGTAAATTGGACTTATTTTCTTCTGAAGTCAGAAGGTTATGAACCATTCTGTTGCTTAGTTGAATTTACCCAACTAAAGTATAAGTTTACTCCCATTTGCTTACTTGGGATATATCTATAACGAGTCGCATCGCCTTCGTGATATGAGCGGCTGAGTTCCGTCAGATAGATTCTGATTCATTTATTTAGCCCACTATTAATAAAAAAAAACATGATAAAAATAGTGATATTTGTTAAACAAAACATTGAGCAGGGTGACCCCTTTAAGATGATCATGTCACCGCTGCCGAGGGGCCACCCGCAATAATGAACGGCAGTGCCTGGAGTCCATGCTCACGATGAAGGTACCATATTTTCTTATAATATTATCCTGTAAGATATATAGTGCCTTTTTGCGCCATTGATATATCGATGATGTTGCCAGTCCCATTTCATAATTGATAACTCGGAGGCTGGGACTCAGACGCACGGGCCTTTGGTTGCATATTGAGGTGACTCGGATCGCCCTGCCATTATTAGTGGCTTCCTGTGCAGCAGCTGCACATGTTCTAGTGCAGAGTATTCTCTTTGAAATATGACCCATGTTTAAGGCACATTTCTCCAAGAGCTACAAAGCCATATTGTAGACTATACTACTGTACGGCTGATATTGGCATTGCTTGGCGTATTGTATTGTATTGTATTGTATTGTGATGTATTGTTTTGTTTTGTATCTTATCTGAAGGTTAGTCAGCTTATATATGACCAACTGACAGAGGCAGATGTAATGATGAGATCACAAGGCTGCTAGGAGGCCACACCATGTTACTCATTTACACCATCATGACAGGTGGTGTATCGCACCTGCCTCAGCATAGACAACGCAGATGAGGCACTACTAATTTTGGGTCAAATGTGGGTTAAACCACGGTTTGAACCCGCAACCTTCAGTGGAGCTAGCCAATTCTTTGACCATTGGTCCACCCAGTAGTGCATTATGTGTTTGAACATGTTTATATATATATACGCATGGTCTAGATGTACAATATTTTCTTGATCGCAAATCGCAGTCTTTTGCACAGAGTAATAATACCCAGAGGGGCCACTAATTGAACCAAGGTCGGCTTTTTCAGGGTTGGTTTTCACAATATATTAATGCCGCAGAAATATGACGTCACAATACAAAACAATCCCAGTAATGTCACTGGTGATTGTGGTGATTATGACGTCACTATCACTAAGCCTGACAATCCCACAATCCTTTGCGAATGGCGTATGCAAATGAAGAAGTGTCAAGTCTTTGTATATTTAATCTTTGGTCTTTTGTATAAACCCAGTACCTAGTACTCCTACAGTCAATCCAAAAATTTACATGCACTTGAGCTAGGTGTCATTAATATTATGAATATTACTATCCAAGTGAAATAATTTCTCAACATCTTCTATGGATATTAAGGAATAGGTAAACTTTTGGAACCGACTACATGTTGCTAAGTAGTAAAATCATTTTTCTACTTCAATTGCGATTGACTGTTGAATTTGAAATACCAATTTTAGCAGCAATTTCCGCTTGGCAAAGTACTAATGCTCGGAGTATTGATTATGTTGATCGGTTATTGATTTTGCAATCAACAGTTTGTGATCAGACGCAAACGAGAAATCCAACTAAAACTGTACGATTAATTCAAGGGCGGATTGAAATTTCTGTCAGAGAGTGTTTTAATTACTTTAGTTAATCTGCGGTTTGAAACTTTTTGATTTATTCCAACTGTGAAGGTGAAAATCAATGAATTACATGAAATTTCTATAAAGGGGTTCAAAAAGGTGAAGTCTCAGTCCACCTACAGTGGAACCCTGCCCCACTGAGATCACTCACTGCAGATAGGTAGGTAGATAGATAGGTAGATAGATAGATGGATATGGGAAGTGCAACCCTCTAAGGAAAGTTCTTGCCGCTATCGAGGGTTGATTGATGAGGTGAGAGAACAAGGAGTCAACCCATGTTACACATTTACTCCATGGGTGGGATCTTTTACTTGCCTCAGCATAGACACCGAGTACAAGGGACCGCCAATTTAACGTCTCATGCGATTGACATCTAGAGCTGAGATGTAGCTCATAAAGAGTGCCTAGGCTGGGGTTAGAGCTTTGAACCCAGGTCCGTCAGACAATACAGTTTTTGGGTTTAGTGCAGTATAGCGGACCCAAATCTATGCCCATATTTGGCGTCCATTAAAAGTTTAATTTCTATCAAATATTTCATAAGTTTGAAGTTCTAGCACCATTAAAATAACATTTGGTGTAGAATAGCTGGGGTTTGGGGGCGGTAGCAAAAAAAAACTCTTGTGTTTACCGTGAATATGAAAACCGCCGTCATAACTAAATTAGTTTGTGACGTCATAAATTGATTTCAAGCACTTTTACGTCATAGGCCTGGCAAAGAGGCTCGGTAAATATGGTCATAAATCTGGGTTCGCTATACTGCACTTTTTCCAAGTTTTCCTTAACTATTAGGCCACCAAGCCTAACTTTTCTTGCCACTGTTATTTTCCTTCAAAATATAGACAATTGTAAAGTGGTCTTAATAGTGAGGTAGAATTGCATTGTATTTAGCTGAGGGAAAATGATAACATGGAAAGCAAACAAAAGCAATATCAGGATATCAAGACTTATGGACTGAAATCACGCCATTGGTCCATATTGTCGCCATGGCAACAGACCTATCAGGCTGTCATGGTAACCATTATGTTCTGCTCCCATCATGCATATTGTTTATTGCTCAGATAATTTTGTCTCCGATGAGGAAAATTTTTTCCAGCATTAGCGATCTTGCATACAATTTGCATTGCATTTGCATGGAAAATGCAGTAAACAGAGGAGAGCTTTGTTTTTAATGCACACATTATGAATTCTGAAATTGATCAATAGATAGATAGATAGATAGATAGATAGATAGATGTGGAAAGTGCAGCCCTCTAAGGCAAGTTCTTGCCACTATCGAGAGTTGATTGATGAGGTGAGAGAGAGGAGTCCACACCATGTTACACATTTACCCCATGGGTGGGATCTTTTACTTGCCTCAGCATAGCCACTGAGTACAAGGGACTGCCAATTTAACGTCTCATCCAAACGATATCCAGCTGGGATGTTGCTCATGAAGTGTGCCCGGGCCTGAGATTGAACCCGGGTCCTTCAGAGGAGCAGGCGAGCGTCTTATCACTAGACCACCTAGGTGCGTAAAATGCACACAAAAAGAGACTTTTTTTATTTTTTTGTTGAATTATATGTCATATATTAAACATATGATCATAATTATGCCACATTTATGTGTAATACATGGCCAATTGTGCCACGTGCGTTTTCCATGCGTTTGGATAAATGCATGGAAAACGCATGGTTTTTGCCTCATTATAATTAGCTAAAAACCATGCGTTTTCAATGCGTTTATCCTTCTCATGGAAAACGCATGTGGCACATTTGGCCATGTACTAGCATTTAAGAAGACCAATTCACTAATATGAACACCTTTCAAATGTGGTCACAGAATTGCATCTAAATCTAAATCATTTTCTTGATGGGTAATTTCTTTATCGAGATCCTCTCTCTATTAATTTATTAAGACCAGTGCACCTCTCTGGTAGACTTTCCCACTATTAAAACCACCTCACTAATAAGATCACCACCCCATTATTAAGATCACCCAACTAATCCGGCCGGTTCACTTCAAATCACTTTTAACCAAGGTGGACGTTAATTTTATTTTTTAAACTTTGTGAACATAAAGAGTTGATTTAACCTTTGATAAGTGTTTTCACCATGCAAGGTCTAGTAAAATGGTAAAATATCCAAATGCTTTTAAATATGATTATTTCCTGGTATGTTCTCATTGGTTATCATTGTAGCTTGTTTTACTACAAATATGATGTACATTTTATACATAATACTATAAATTAATATTTCTGATGTGGTTACAATGACCTCGTGTTACTAATGTTTACATATTCCATGACCTAATTAAGCTGTGATTATCTGTATAACAGATTTGTTTGATCTTATTGATTGATTCAATTCACATCAAACCGTCAATAAATATGATAATTGCACATGTATTCAATAATTATTGATACTGTGGAAATGATTAGTCATACCATGCTATCCTTTCATATTTAACAATATTTAATAAGTAGTCTTGTTTCTTGATTTGCATTCATGAATTTGCAGTGAAGTACCACGTTTAAGACAACCCTTGAAAATTACCCAAGTGGTCGTAATACACCGCTTACGCGCAGCAGCCATGTTGGCATTTTTGCCTCATTAACCTCATTTTGATTACATATATTATGACATCATTACTCCATTATAATTGCACTCTGTGACCTCACCATGGCCATTGTCTACCGATGACGTTACAATATTATATCTGAGTGCAAAGAGAGGTCAATGAGGCAAAATTGCAAACATGGCAGCCGTGTGAAAATGGTGTATAGCAAGGTGGTCTACAACGTATTACTTTTTACTTGTGACCACAGAAAAGTGTAGTAGAAGTAGTGGTAGTATTAATAGTAGCTATTGGTGCACACTAGTCCGACAAACCGCCTCACGACGAAGGCCTATCGGTGTGCTTGCAAATGACAGCAACGTTTCGGTCTAGGTGCACACCATCAGAATAACTTTCATACATTTCATTTTATGTACATAAACATAATAGATTTCTATCTATCTATCTATCTATCTGACTCAATACTATTGGGTGCAAAGCTTAGTCAACTTATATTACCAGCTGCCAGAGGATAGATGTAATGATGAGATGATAAATCTAGGAGTCCATACCATGTTTCACATTTTCTCCATGGGTGGGGTCTTTTCCTTACCTCAGTAGTGAGACAGAGTACAAGGCACCTCCAATTTAACGTCTCATGCGATCAACATCCGGTTCGGATGTAGCTCATGAAGAGTGCCTGGGCCAGGGATCGAACCTAAGACCTTCAGCAGAGCTGGCCAATGTGGAATTGACAGATGCCTTAACCATTAGGCCACCCAGCTGCCGTCTTATGTAGAGCGGATAAATTGCATACTTAATTCAAATAAATCTGTCTCCATCAATCTCGTATATCATTATAAACTAATGCATAAATAACCAATCGCTCATGCAAATATCTAATCCCACAATGTATAAGCATTGGGTGCATCAGTCGATAAACATTGTGAGTCATGGATATCTTCATTTCGTTTTTGCGATAACTCTTCGGCTTCATAAGAATCGTAAGAATCGTAACTGGTAGTGAAGCGGTCGGGGACCCCATTTTCCATCAGTTGTTGGGTCCCGTGGGACTCTTTGAAGCCTTGGGTCCCCCCGTAAGGTCATGTCTTGGGGAACCTGTCTCTTTCGGACCCCGAGGGAATCGAAACGGCAAAGGACGCTATCCTGTGTTGTTATTGGTGTCTCTCCGTATTCCGTCTACAGTCTCGCTAGTTTTATACGGTTCTCTATTTAGACTTATTATGGTCGTCTTTTTTTTCAAATGCCAAGTTCAACTTTAGTTTACCACTAGCATAATTAGTACAATTGTAGACAGACGACTGCTGCCATATATGCCTTCGTCATAGACATGTATATAATGAAAGAAACATATTAAAGAATAAAATCCCTCGCTATCCGCACAAAATTTGCTGGGAACAAATGTTCTTAGTGCATTTATATATATTCAGTTATCTGGTCCCCTCAAATGAGGGGGAGCGGGGGCCTAGCTCAGAGGTAGCGCTCTGGGCTTCCAACCGCTGGGTCCCGGGATCGATTCCCGGTCGAGCCTAAGTTGGATGGCTGTTTCATCCTTCGTCTCATTGCCATGGTGTCTGCCTGTCCTATTTAGCCCAACAGTTGCAGAAATACAGGACGCAAATCCCTAATCACACACACATACCCTCAAATGAGGGTTGACTGTATAATTAAAATTTACATTTCAGCATACACTTATGAAACATTGTTATTATCGAAAGTGGTATTAATGGATGCTTGTTAAAACAACAATTGTAGAGAATGTTTGTTATATCATGTCAATCAATCAATCAATCAAATTTATTTACCATATTGCAAGACTGGAAATGTTGAGCAAAATATTTATAAAAGTGTAGAAAATTAGTATGTTTAATGACACGTTTATGACTAAGATCATTGACATCGATGCTATGTATGGGATCACTAGAACCTAGCAGGCGTAACTATCAGGCTGTCATGGTAACCATTGTGTCCATTGTGCAGAGCCCTGTGTTGGCCTCTGGAGTTTGAGGTCATTGCCCACAGTGTTACCACCCTTGCCACGAGGAGGCCCAGGACTTCCAACATGGTTCAAGGGCTGTTGATGTTGTATAGAGTGTAATTTGTACTCGGTGTCTATGAAGGGGCAGGCGAAAGACCCCACCATGGGGTTAATGTGTAACATGGTATGGACTCCAAGCAGCCTCATCATCTCATCATGATGTCTGCCTCTGGCAGCTTGTGATATGAGCTGACTAAGCTTCAGACCAGTAGCATTGAGACAAAATAATATTTACAAAATGTACATAAGACAATGTACACTATTCTTTCAAATTTCCTTTTCGGTATATTTTCCAAACGCATTTAACATCCCGTTCGACCTTTGTGTGGGTAACCCGAATCCCTTCTGGCATTCCCTCATTAGGGATCTCATTAAGAAAGGGCTTTGGGTATTGAGGAGTAATTCATCAAAAAGATTTCGTTTCTGTCAGATTTTCCCCTCCGAAGCATCCTGCCCTCGGGCCGGAATGTTCTGTATCTGTTTGTGGTGTTCCGCGTTCCTTTGTCTTCCTCTAATCTGGATTATTTATTTACTGGACATGCATCTCTCATATATCTATGTCTGTCTGTCTGTGTCTGTCTCAGGCGGGGGCCTAGCTCAGAGGTAGCGCTCTGGGCTTCCAACCGCTGGGTCCCGGGTTCGATTCCCGGTCGAGCCTAAGTTGGGATGGCTGTTTCATCCTTCATCTCATTGCCAATGTCCCTGCCTGTGCTAATTAGCCCATCAGGTGCAGAAATACAGGACGTAAAGCCCTAATCACCCAACCCACCTCTGTGTCTGTCTCAGTGCTACTGGTCTGAAGACTTGGGAGTCCACACTATGTAATACATTTACCCCATGGGTGGGGTCTTTTACTTGCCTCAGCATAGACACTGAGTACAAGGCACCTCCAATTTAATGTCTCATGCGATCGACATCCAGCTGCTGGGATGTAGCTCATGAAGAGTGCCCGGGTCGGGGATCAAACCCTGGTCCTGGGACCTTCAGCAGAGCTGGCCAATATGGAATTAGTGGATGCATTAACCATTAGGCCACCCAGCTGCTTATGTTACCAGCTGCAAGAGGCAGATGCAATGATGAGATGATAAGGCTCAGAGTCCACACCATGCTACATTCTCAAGACATCGCCAAATTGGCATCTCATGCAACCAACATCCAAATGAGATGTTGCTTATGAAGTGCGAGCTGGTTGTTAGGAATTGAACCGAGACCTTCACCATGTTACACAGTTACCCCATGGGTGGGGTATTTCACTTGCCTCAGTATAGACACCGAGTACTATTGAATGTTATAAACTTAGCGGTAAGACAGGTGTTTATGGCTGAATTGATACCCCAGGGAGTTGAGAAAGACTCTGGATTGGCCTGCAGGAGGTGTAAATGTGAAGTTTAGATTAGGCCTAGAGACTTTTATTTTAGTAATAACAGACTTTATACTCTATCATGTGACCTTTTTGATATAACCAACGAAAATGTTAGTTAACTCCCTCCCGATGGCAAACTGAACTGTTATGCGTAATAAAGGCATTAAAACAAAAACAAATTAGTAAATATGCCTAATGGAGTATAAGTTAGTTATATCTCTCTTAGTCGGGGGTTAACTAAAATTTTTGTTGCTTATATCCTGCCGACTTCGGGATATAACCAACAAAAATGTTAGTTACCTCCCTCCTATTCGGGATATAACTAATACATAAACCGTCGTTTACATTTTAAATGATGCACCTGTATGTTCATCTGTTGATTATGGGATTATATCATTCAAATATTGTTGTTACATAACTGAGTGGTGTTATGAAACAGTGTTGACAGCTTTTAAACCTAGTACAGGATTATAATATTAAATATTATGATTAGCAGTATGAGAGGTTAAATATGACCATAGAGTTGCTGTATTAGTATTGGTCACTCAATGGTCACTCAATGGTCAGTGCACATGGTGTTGATGGGCAGTGTGTACATCCACCTCTTGGAGTGCATTGAAATAATGACAATATATGATAGCGATTGCTTCGCAATGATATTTCACAAATTAGTGCTGAGGTGAGTGGCCATTTTGAATCACTGCAACGATTTTTTTCTATCCTTGCAAGTGATTAATTTTTTGCCGTCTTGTCACCTATGTTATGGTTACGGATAAGCAGCGGATATTAAATTGGAGAATACAGCAAACAGAAGTTTATGGTTTCCCTGAAGTGGTTTTATCTAGAAGGAAGCTTGTTGAGCTAATATTTCGATCAATTTTGTGCTGCTCCAAGCCTTTTAGGGGCGGGGGGCCTAGCTCGGAGGTAACGCTCTGGGCTTCCAACCACTGGATCCCGGGTTCAATTCCCGGTCGAGCCTAAGTTGGATGGCTGTTTCATCCTCCGTCTCATTGCCATGGTCTCTGCCTGTCCTAATTAGCCCAACTGGTGCGGAAATACAGGACGTAAAGCCCTAATCACACACACACACACACACACACACACACTCCAAGCCTTTTATGTCTATGTCTGAATGCTACTGACGTAATGATGTAATGATGAGATGATAAGGCAGCTGCTTGGAGTCTGCACCATGTTACACATTTAACCCATGGGTGGGGTCTACTACTTGCCTCAGCATAGACACCGAGTAAGTTCAAGGCACCTCCAATTTAACATCTCGTGCGATCTGCATCCAGCTGCTGGGATGTAGCTCATGAAGAGTGCCCGGTCCGGGGTTCGAACCCGGGACCTTCAGCTGGCCAATTTGGAATTGGCAGCTGCCTTAACCATTAGGCCACCCAGCTGCATCAGTGTTAAGACATCACCGAAAAAACAAATGGACGTTTATTTGAGGTCTAAGAATAGAATATATTATATTATCATTTTTTTATTGTAGTTTATGTCAAAAGGGAATTGCATTATATTATTTTAATGTATAGTACTCAACGGAATCGTTTGATTATGATAAAAGCTTCACGTGGGCATCAAACATAAAGAATAATCGTAAAATTCACAGCAACTGTATAATACTATAATGAATTTTGAAGAAATATTGTATGCAAGTGGGCAAATGCATGCAAATCAAATTACCAGGCATTCTATTGTTCCTGTAAGGAGAGGAAATCATATTAGAAGGAAAAATGTTTCATTAGTTCTTTATTAAATGTAAATGCTTTCAAATGAAATTACCTCCTTTTATTTTGAAGTTGTTCAGGATGGTCAGGCAAAGCAGCATCTTTGTGGTTGTCGTATTAAATATTCTTATTTTCTCCACCTCGTATATCGAATATTTTTTAATTTCGCAATTGTAATACCTGATATTGTGGTGCTCACTGATTTGATCAGCTGTCAGATGTAATGATGAGATGATTAATTGAGTCTATTCTCCAAAACACATGATATTGCCCTTATATGGGTGGGATTTTAGTAGCCTCTGAACAGGCGCATAATTATATCGAGCTTACCGGCTGCGATTTAGTTCTTTAAAATAGGGGACTACATGGGTCCCAAGAACAGGAGGCAATGTCCTATGTCGCGTTTTAAGAGAAAATCTAATGTCTCGTGTCACTTTTTAGTTAAATAATTAATAACTTTAAATCAAAACTGTCACCTGTCACTCTTTAAGGAGATATTCTTCTTATGTCCGTCATTATTTAAGAGGTTCAGTGTCGCTATGTCCCTTGTTAAGAAGGGTAATGTCTGATTAAAGTTTGACTGGTACGACGTTGCATCATCTTATTAAGTACAGGAACTCCTTGCTTTGTATTTTTATGATTAATATAAACTAATCTACACTGTCAAATTCCTTGCTCCCCAACCAGAATTATTGCTCCCCAGAATTCACCAAGACCCTCTCCTGCATAGAGGCCTGGTCGAGGGTCGTGGTTCAAGACTGAGGGACACCCGTGTCCCTCAGAAGAGTTAGCTGAGCCACTAAACTGTTAGTGATATTCTGTTTTGTTATCAGTTGATCATGTTATTGTTATTTGTGTGAAAAATTGCCTTAAAATATATGGAATATTAGTAATTAACGATGCTGTCTTGCGAAGATGTTCAACGGTGCCCAATTTAAAAATCCACCTCAATTTAAAGACCTTTATTATACCCTAAAACGACCTGCAATGTGCAAATTTCCAGAATTATGACCATTTATGAAATATCCAGAATCATGGCCATTGATGAAATTTCCAGAATTACGACCATTGATGAAATATCAAACATTATGACCATTGATGAAATTTCCAGAATAATAAACATTGATGAAATTTCCATAATTATGACTATTTAAGAAATATCCAGAAAATTTGACCATAGATGAAATTTCCCGAATTACGACCATTGATGAAATATCAAACGTTATGACCATTGATGAAATTTCCAGAATAATAAACATTGATGAAATTTCCATAATTATGACTATTTAAGAAATATCCAGAAAAATTTGACCATAGATGAAATTTCCCGAATTACGACCATTGATGAAATATCAAACATTATGACCATTGATGAAATTTCCAGAATAATAAACATTGATGAAATTTCCATAATTATGACTATTTAAGAAATATCCAGAAAATTTGACCATAGATGAAATTTCCCGAATTACGACCATTGATGAAATATCAAACGTTATGACCATTGATGAAATTTCCAGAATAATGAACATTGATGAAATTTCCAAAATTATGACTATTTAAGAAATATCCAGAAAATTTGACCATAGATGAAATTTCCCGAATTACGACCATTGATGAAATATCAAACGTTATGACCATTGATGAAATTTCCAGAATAATGAACATTGATGAAATTTCCAAAATTATGACTATTTAAGAAATATCCAGAAAATTTGACCATAGATGAAATTTCCCGAATTACGACCATTGATGAAATATCAAACGTTATGACCATTGATGAAATTTCCAGAATAATGAACATTGATGAAATATCCAGAATTATGACCATTTAAGAAATATCCAGAATTATGACCATTTAAGAAATTTCCCGAATTACGACCATTGATGAAATTTCCAGAATAATGAACATTGATGAAATTTCCAGAATTAGGACCATTGATGAAATTTCCAGAATTTATGAAAATTTCTTATGAAATTTCCAGAATTAAGACCATTGATATTAAGACCAATTAAGCTGAACACTAAGGGTGGTCAAAACTAGTATTGGGCTCCACTGTATGTATACACAAGATACACTTGCTGCGGTGAACTTTGGTCAACACTGGGTTGTTCATGAACAAAACACTTAAACTTGACCTGGTAATAATTTAGCCAGACATTTCAATAGTAGAGTTTACTGCAAATAGAGTTGTAAATTTAAATTAATGGCTCTATACAAGACATTGTGAAGTCTTCTTGCAGTGCTGTAGGAGCCAAGATTATTGCACGATGGTTCAGTTATTGTAAGGTTTTATTTAATTTTGGCGATAATTTGTTCATAAGTAAACAAAATGGTATATAATTAAGTAGATTTTTTGGGCATATATCCAGACAGTGTATGTATATGGACAGGTTGTTATTTTGGGATATGGAGTAAAACTGATTAACATTTTTAATTCCATGATTCTTGATCATTGTGTAGTCATACTGATAAAATACAATAATCATGATATAATGTTTATCTGAAGCACGTGACCATTTGGCAGAGGCGGATGTAATGATGATCTGATATTGAGAGTCCATGTTTTGCACATTAGCTCCATGGGTGGTGTCTTTTATGTGCTCCAGCATACACTCGGCGACATTGATTTTCGCCACGACATCGGAATTCGCCACTTAAAATAAAGCGCAATTAATCTTAATAGACGGCTGCCGGAGTTATAGAATACTGCCAATGATATAAAGAATTAGTTTTGTAACAAATTATGAACTCGCAAGGTGTATAATTATGTTTTGAGGGGGTGACGAATCTCAATGTCGTGGCAAATTTCAGGGGTGGCAGTCATAACGGCTACACGCGAAAATGGCTACAACCATAACGGCTACAACCAAAACGGCTACACGACGTAGCCGTTTTGGGTTGTAGCCGTTTCGCGTGTAGCCGTTATGACTGACATTCAATTTCAGCGTAGACTCCAAGCTCGGGGCACTGCCAGTTTTATGTCTTGTGCGAATGACATTCAGTTGTGAACATGATACTGAACAGTACAGACATGACAACGCTACAAGGTGTCAACGGCATGTATATTTCAGGAGCACTATTTACTATGGAGCGTTTGCCATGAATAAACATAGTTTTGGCACTCCGCTAGCAACTGAAATGTGTTTAACAATGACCTTAGATTAATGAGTGGGGGACTGGATGAATATCCAGTCTTGTATGACAGTATGTGACTTGTTGCTACAAGAAAACTTGCGCAGGGTTTCCTGGATGGGTCGACATCTGTAGCAGAGGGGTGTGAGTGATGATTATACACCCTTTTGATATGGCAGCCATGTTGGCAGTTTTGTCTCATTGACCTCTCTTTGCGCCACTCAGCTATAATATTGTGACGTCATCAGTAGACAATGGCCATGGTGAGGTCACGGAGCGCAAGAACAAAGGAGAAGTAATGATGTCATGATATATGACGTAATCAAAATGAGGTCAATGAGGCAAAAATGCCAACATGGCTGCCTCGCGAAAAGGGTGTATGTAGAGGGACAATTCCGCAAACATGCATCGCAAATTTTCCCATCTGAATTTTGTTTTCTGCTTTAATTTTGGGAAAAGGGTGGTCTTCCCCTGCCCTCCAAAAACAAAAAAAAAGTTAACTTATCGTCAGTGTTCATGGTATATCGAATAGTGAATATTATAAGATGCGAAATTTGACGTAAGCTCCTTCTGACGCTTGCAGCACTCATGCAAATGCGATGTTGCGTGTGCATTTACTCATGCAAACTTCAAATGAAATCTTATCTTATATCAGATACTTACAATTGAACCCATGCTTATTCAGCGCTTGGTTTGACTGTTTATGCTAATTGTTAAACTAGTTCAGCATGCAGTAGCTCACGCAAAGTTACCAAATGTGATTTTGCGCAAGCGACTCGTCACTCACGCAGTCCAATTTCAAATTGTAATGCCTGGGATAGACCAAGTTGCACTAATCCTGGTGCAAAAGATGTACAGGAACTGAATGTAGTGTTGTTTTGGTCTCATATTCCGGACTTTGACCATTGTTTTTGATAATTTATAGTGACATTATGTTTATCACAGACAAACATTTCGAGGATGATAGTACTTGACATTGTAAAGTGTATAAACATGATGCATTTGTGAATTTGTCAGGATGTTTGTAAACTGTGTGTGCGAGTTAAAAGGATTATCGATGATCCTTGTCACTCTCTCCGTCAAGAGAACGCATTCTTGAGATCCGGAAGGCGGCTAGCCCTACCTGTCCTTCGCACAACAAGATTCAAAAAGTAATTCGTGCCGAACAGTTAGTCAGATGTGGTGCTATTGGGATTGTGTATCTCAGTATCATCTCTGTGCCATTGTATTACATAATTGGTGCTGTATCATAAGTATGTGCTTTGTATTTTTTTCTGTGTGAATGTGTATGTGTGTATGTAATTATTGTACCTTAGGCCTTGGTTCTCTCCTCGAAGAATTGATTCCACAAAATGACAACTAAGATTATCTTATCCTAAATCATCATATATAGATATATATGATTATGTTGGGAGTGTTTTCATATCCTGTATATGGTGTTTGAATGTTTACATGTTTCAACGATAGTATTCGAATGCTTCCACTGTCACAGTGTTCAATGGCTTCCAATAAGTCGCTTAATTGATATATATTATTTTGTCTCGATATTAGTTGCTCATATTATGAAGTCTACTTGCGAGTGTTTTTTCTGCACGTGTTATATGTGCAGACAAAATAGACATTGAAACTGTAATTACATATTTGAAAAATTGCTATACTATCATATTTGGACTATTATATTAATCACTCAATTTTACAAACTAGATTTTATGTTGACTTGATTTTCCTAACTATGTCAATATCCTATTCGTTTTTATTTGATTTTATGTCTACAGCACTCATAAAATTTCACGCAAGTCGGTGATAAAGAGATTTAAGGTAGTGGTTCTTTTTCTTAAGGCCAGAGTGAAAATAAACTCGATTTGATTTGTGGGGATTTTGACCCAAGCCTGTCCAAGAGAACAAATATGGGACGTTGCTGCTAAGTGGGTTATAATTTTCTCTAACCTAACAAGTAGGGTGGAGAATTGGCTCAGTGGTAGTGCACTGGACTTCCAACCACTGGGTCCCGGGTTCGATTCCCAAGTTTGATTCCCAGGTTCGATTCCCAGGTACGATTTCCAGTCGAGCCTAAGTTGGATGGCTGTTTCATCTTTAATCTCATGGCCATGGTCCCTGCCTGTCCTAATTAGCCCATCAGGTACAGAAATACAGGACGTAAAGCCCTAATCAACCACCACCAACATCCATTACAATAATTTCTTTAATTTTTTTCCAGATTGAAAAAGTCAGACGAATCGCACTCTTCGAGGGAAGACTTGGAGATCCTAGAGGGAGAAGTCCATGGCCGAGAAAATCCTCTCGCTTGGGAGAATCTTCCCTCCCAAATCCGAGACCGCCTCGATCCATTTACGTTGAGCAGTATGCAAGGTAATTGCTTCAGTAAAGTGTATTGAGTAAAGAAGTGTGGAAAATATTGTTATGAAGAACCGAAGTAAGAAGTGGTGTTGAATACAGTAAGGGTTCTTTAGAAGGGATACAGTCGGACCTGCTTAAAAAGAACCATAAATTTGGAAGTCATGGAAATTTAAAAACTGATTTCCAGTCCTGGAAAGTCCTGGAATTTGTGTAAGGATCTCGAAAAGTAGGGAAATTTGTAAAAATCTTACCTAGGCTGGAAAAAGTCTATGATTTTGGTAATATTGGTTGTAGGTACAGGAAAATTCCTTCAAAATATCTAAATTTTAATGAATTTCAGTGTGTGTTGTTTTGCACACTCCTTAGAAAAGGTGAAAGAAATAGTTGTCATATCAGTGGTAGTCTACTGTTAGGCACTGATCTGGTATATTTTTGGTCCTGGAAACAGAAAATTCATTATCATATGATCATGGAAAAGTAATAGGATTTAATTGGCGGGAAGTGAAATTGAATTGGCTTGATGGTGGAAGAACCCTGTGTTAGCAGGTTAGGCCATTCTTAAAAATATATCTGTTGTGGGTTATGTGACCGTATAGAAGATATGAGTGTGTATGACAAACTTTTTCCTTGCCCCCTTTTTTTCGAGATTTTTTTTCTTCAGTTCTCAAATTGTTTGCGGGTCTATCCTTGCAGTGACGCGGGGCCCTGCGGGTAAGTTCTATATTGGTAAAATATTCTTCTGAGGTTAAAAAAAAAAACCTACCTACCTGATGGGTTTTTCAAGTGTCATGTAACCCACAACAGAAATATTTTTAAGGCTGGCCTTATTTTAAATTAATGCTGTTTAGTATAGTTGTCACATCAGTGTTAGGCAATAATCTGGTATACTTTTGGTCCTGGAAACAGAAAATTGGTCATGGAAAAGTCCTGGAATTTAGTTGGTCTGATGGTGGAAGAACCATGTAATAACGGTTTAAATTAATGCTGTATCTTTTTACTTTCGTCCTGGAAAACAATTTTTTTATTTTTTTATTTAATTTATCTGAGACACTTAGCAGATAGCTAGATAGATATGGGTAATGCAGCCCTCTAAGGCAAGTTATTGCTGCTAGCGAGGGTTGATTGATGAAGTGAGAAAGAGTTGAGAAGTCCACCCATGTTACACATTTACCCCATGGGTGGGATCTTTTACTTGCCTCAGCATAGACACTAAGTACAAGGGACCGCCCATTTAGGGCCTCATCCGAAACGACATCCAGCTGCTGGGATGATGCTCATGAAAGGTGCCCGGGCCTGGGATTGAACCCGTAGCAATTTAATTTAATGCTGTACCTCTACTTTCAGGCGACATGTTGAACACCTCAGGAACTAGGGTGGTGACCGCCAACACGGTGGAGTTCAGCGGGCCCATGGGACCAATCACCACCTCGAAAACTGAGAACAAGAAACGTACGCGGCATATCACCCAACCCAAAGGCACCTTGAGACATAATGTAAGTTAATATGTAAATGAATGTCTGTTGCATTTGCATAAGTCCTTCATCATCATTTGTTGCTGCCGAGTTATCACTGCTCTGGTACCCGCTTCGGCAGCTGGCTCTCCCTGTTTTCATTGCTGGCGAAAACAGAGCTTAAATGACTTTTTTGTTATTATTTATAGACCCTTTTCGCACAGCATCCATGTTGTCATTTTTGCCTCATTGACCTCATTGACCTCATTACTTCTCCACTGTTCTTGCACTCTGTGACCTCACCATGGCTTATGATTTAATTAAGTTGGTTAAGATGAATAACTTTGTTTTTGCAGGTAAAAACTACTGATACTTTAAACAGAATTGCCGCCATGTATGATACGACACCTTCGGAGCTCAAGAAACTAAACAAGCTTATGACCGCAACGATATTCCCAGACCAGGTATTTATAGACAGAGACAGACAGACAATGAATTTATTTGACTTAATTTGGTACATAATTTGTCATAAAAATATACAGTCAGGAGACTCTTTTATGGCAATTGATGCCGCTGCCACAAGGCCACCCCATGAATAAAATATCATACATTAAGCTTTTTAATTATTTCCTAATCTCTAATTAAAATGGCAATAAGCGTGCTTTGGCCACTAAAAATTAATTTGTTATACCCAATATTATTATTTTTTAGTTACCTTGATCATAGATATTATAGGAAAGCAAATTTGTATTCGTGGCTCGCAGTCGCTGCGTAGCATTCATTGCTCATATGTCAAGCTTACTTTGTATCTCATACAAGTGTTTGATATAAGTTTGACTTTTAATGTGATCTATTCACTAAAAAATATTGTAAAATCAATATCAAGTACTATTAACAGGTGCATTGGCCCCTGGTTGCGTTAATTCCTCGGTTGCAAATTCACTTCCTCATGCAATCGTTTGTACGATATTATGTATAAAAATATTTTCAATTTCCGCTTAAAAACATTTTTACGCCGTACTTAAGGTTATTTAAAAAATGTTGTTGTTCGAAAGAGGTCATTCAAATATCCTTTAAAAATTCCAGGGTAGTTGATTACCCTGGATATGTTACGATGACTTCCTGTTGTTGTAGTGTCAATGTGAATACAAGGTGGCACTACTGTTTGGTGTGTGCCACCTGGAGTTCTTTTACGGAAACTTCCTGGATCATGATGTTCAGAGACAATATATCAATTTGTAAAACTGTGCATCATGATTATGAAGTATGAAAAGTTAAATTTTTTGGAACGTTACAAACAAACTGAATGAAATACACAATTTGCTAACTTAATAACTACCTTCATAATACTCCTATTATCTAGTCTTCTGAGATAATCAGTCAGTGTTCATTTTATTCTCTCCTCAGAGCCGGTCCTAGGTTGTGCTGGGCCCAATGAATACATGGCCAAATGTGCTACGTGCGTTTTCCGTGCGTTTGGATAAACGGATGGAAAACGCATGGTTTTCACCTCATTTTAATTAGGCAAAAACCATGCATTTTTCCATGCATTTATCCTTCTCATGGAAAACACATGTGGCACATTTGGCCATGTATGTATCTATTTCGGCTGTTTTTTTTTTGTCCTCAAAAATAGGTGGCCCTAATATCCCAATTACGTGGGGCCCATGTGGGCACGGGGTCAACGCAACCAAGGCAGTTGCCGTGTGACTGGCTCTTGCCCTGCTATTGCCTTTAACAGTTTGACTCCTTTGTCTTTCAGGTCATATATGTTCCTGATAAAGATTATTTTCCCAGTGAACCAAGTTCCCCCGTGCAACAGTCGCCTACAGATAAGGAACCGCCAAAATCGCACTCAGCCCCGGAGACTCCTCGGGACAAACGATTTGCGCCTGTGGTGGGTATATAATCATTAATGTAGTGATTTCCCGCAGTAGCTATTCACTTCACTTAATTCTAGTATACAATTTTTGTGTGATTGTCATTTTGTTAAGGTGTAAAATTTTCGTTTTCTGTGAACCTGTTGATATTGCGTATGCAGGATTATATTTCTTTAAATGTTCTTAGAATGTTCATAGAATGAAATCTTACAATTTCACTCATCCATGCTGCCTGTCATTTCACCTCTTTGGCAATCCTAAATAATTCGATTAATTTTAATAGTAGATTAATAATAAATGATTTCAGAATAGAAATGATTTGTGATCGCTGACAGTTAGATTAGATATGAGCTATATTTCATAGGAAATTCTGTTGAAATTAATTGAAACTAAATCTTAAAACTGTTCTTCTTTAAAACAGGAAGTACCCATAATCCGCCAAGGGGAAAGACCTCGTACTAAGTCAGAATCGGGATCCAATCGCAGCGCTCCTGGAGCTGCGAAGAGGGTGCTACCTCGACCGTTGTCTGAGGCTGAAGCGGAGAGATTAGACCAGGAATGTTTGGCGAGGTTTATCAAAGTGAATGTCAAACACATCACTGATGGTCAGGTAAGGAAAAAGAATATGAACTCTTTACTATGACAGCCAATTTCATTGACTCAGAAACTAGTCTCATAGATTTGGAAGCTAAACTCCAGAAGCGAGATTTATCAAAGTGAATGTCAAACACATTACTGATGGTCAGGTGAGGAAAAAAAACGTGAGGAAAAAAACGTCTTCGCTATTAATTGAGAGGGTGGCCGCACATCTTGTCTTGAATTTGAAAGTTTTAAATCCAGTTTCTCATACCTAAAGTCTTAAAAAGCTATACATTTGTTACAGGGGGGTCTTAGTCTTTAATTGAGTTCTGAAGTTACAAATTGAATGTAACAGAAATTCTGGTAATGAAATATAGTAAAGGTTTAAAATTATCATGGTTTGAGTATTTGAAATTCAGTTGTTAACTAATATAGGGTATGATCCTTTATAGCAGAATTTCTGCCTTAGCGGGCCACTTCCGATTGTACATATTTTGATATCATAATAAAGATAAAACTTTCTTCAACTGTTTATATTAGGAGATTTGACCTTTCTGTGCATGTAACCATGGCAATTTGCTATTTTTTCTTCCAGGGAGTGGTCAGTGGAGTTCTTCTGGTCACGCCAAATGCGATCATGTTTGACCCGAATGTCTCGGATCCTCTCGTGAAGGAGTTAGGGGCCGACCAGTACGGGGTGATTGCGCCCATGGAGACTGTGATAAGTGCCGCGATGTATCACGACATCGCGGCCATGAAGCTCAAAGGAGTGCCAAAGTGAGTGTGTAAATGTTGCGCTGTTGTCTTATGAAAATTATGAAAGATTTACCGCTAAATGTAATGACAATGACAAAGAATTTATTAGCCCCATGGGGAATTCCAACCGCTGGGTCCCGGGTTCGATTCCCGGTCGAGCCTAAGTTGGATGGCTGTTTCATCCTTCGTCTCATTGCCATGGTCTCTCCCTGTCCTAATTAGCCCAACTGGTGCAGAAATACAGGACGTAAAGCCCTTATCACCCACCCACCCACCACCCAGCCCCATGGGGAAAGTCAGTTACAAAATAAGGCAAGGAGATCCCTCTAAGACAATTATATGTCGCCCACCTTAAATTTCAATATATTATTTTGATTGATGGAATGATATGCACATAAAAGAATGTTAGCTGATAATTAGTTATGACGTGCTATTCTTGATCATTTGAAGTGTGTATACGGCGTACTTCTTTGCAAAGAAAGTATTATGCAATGCAGATATTGCCTACATTTATTTATTAAGTGTTAGGAGGCATTTCTGTATTTTTTCATGCTTGATAATGTTCTTTTGTACTGTGGCTGGCCAAAAAAAAAAAAAAAAATTTCATCTGTTTCATGACTTATACTTGTATATTACAATAAAATATATTTTACATGTCGTTAATCTTATCCTTGGGAAAATAAATATTTTTTTTGTTGCTTCCAGGGATGAAAGTGGGGTAAAACCCCTGTTGTATCATGCCCCAACTTGTCCAATGTATGAAGAAATATCTGAACTACCCTTGGAAGAGGAAAAAACTGAAAATGGAGAGGAGGAGAAGAGTGCGGAGGAGACACGGGAAAAGGTTTGTCCAAAATATTTTTATGTTTTTTCAATATCAGTTTTTTTCGCCAACCTGGTCACTCGTGAAGTTCAAAGCCTTGAACCACAAATAAGTATTAGTACACAATAGGTTTTTAATTTTTCATGTAAATAAGAATTTTGATATATCATTTCTCTAAATCTTAATGTGTTTTTTCTCAGAATTATGATTCAAGAAAAAAATTCTCATTAAGATCCCTTCAGTTACTGCTTGTTCAATCAAACTGACTACTACACTTGAGTCCAAGCAACCCACCACAACTGACCATGTGCAAGTTCGAGCTTAAAACTAGCTGTGAAATTGCAGGAAGCCACTAAATTAAAATTGTCAGAATTGCTGCAATACTTCTGGCCCACATTAAATTTTTAAGACCCGCCCTGGAATCAACAATTATTTGGGCAATCCATAAACTCCGGGATTGGCCAGAGCTTCTCAAAACAGCATGACATCACATGACACTTCTATAAATCTCATGTGTGAAATGTAGTCAGTTTGATTGAATGCTCAATGACATATGGTTAACAAATTTTGTATAAGATTGTTATGCTTTGACTGGGAGTCGAGGGAAGTACCTTGAACGCAATGTCTGTGTTGAGGTAGGGGAAAGTCTGACATTTGGAGGAGATTTAAAACATAGCATCTCTCAATTCATCGATCAAGTAACATTGCCTTTTTGAGTGGCTAGAAACTGCTTGTAAGATTACAATATAGTTATCTTAATGGAATCGCTAATCCTTTATTGCAGGATACCTCAGAACCAGCTGGAGCAGATAAGGAGAGTTTGTTGCATCGCAAAGAATCAGCGAGAAAAAGACGGAAAGAGGAAATGACCCGGACGTGTTCTTGCGGTGCGTTGTCTGTGGAAGAGGGCGATTCATTCGAGGTGCCCTCACCGTGTGGCGGCTCTGTGCCTGAAGAAGTGGTGGAGGGAAATTTGAATGCAGAAAGTGGCATATTTGAAATTGGTGATGGTTCTGGTGAAGTTTCTGCTGGGCAAGGGGTTCAATCAGACACTGAGAGAGGGGTAAAAGAAGCAAAAATGGACGATGGTATTAATACACCAGAAGGGGTGGCAGCCGAGGGGACCCAAGATGGACAGACAGACGAGACGGAAGCATCGCCAGGGTTGCTAAGTCGCACTTTGGGGTCAATCAGTTCCTTCGGGTCGACGATTAGTACGTCAAACTTCACGAATCTGGTTGATTTTTCATCGGGACTCTTCACGAGAAACCAGGATGAGCGAGGTAAAGTTAAAGATGTGCATGATGGGGAATCAGCGCCCTCTGCTGGCGGTGAAACCCCCGCTTCGCCCCACCCACCGAGTGAATTTGCGACCCCTTCCAGTTCAGCGCCTCCCGATGTTATTCCTTCACCCCGATTGAGTTCGCCCTCCTCCCCGCCGATTGTCGAAAATGTCGTCAAATTGGATGACAGACCTGATCTCTTTAGGTCTCTGAATGGTAAGTATTTCTGTCCTGCATCTTGTTCTGTTTTTATTGCATTAACAGGGTTCCCATCCACAAATCCACATTATTCATGAATATCATGCTACATTTTTATCCGATGATTATCATCAGGTAGCTGAGTGGCCTAATGGTTAAGGCATCTGCCAATTCCACAATGGCCATCTCTGAGGAAGGTCCCGGGTTTGATCCCAGGCCCGGGTGCTCTTCATGAGCTACATCTCAGCTGCTGGATGTTGTTCGGATGAGACGTTAAATTGGTGGTCCCTTGTACTCGGTGTCTATGCCGAAGCAAGTTAAAGATCCCATCCATGGGGTAATTGTGTAACATGGTGGACTCCTCTCTTTCTCACCTCATCAATCAACCCTCGTAAGTGGCAAGAACTTGCGTTAGAGGGCTGTACTTTCCATATATCTATCTATCTATCTATATATCTATCTATGAACCATTATTTTATTGAAGTAATGTAATTCACCGAGTACTTCCAACAAATTTACTTTGCATTTTATATTTTCACCCAAAAATTTACGTGAAATGGGAGAACAACTACCAGAGGGCGCTGCCACTGAAGCAGATACTTTAACACAATTATATGACATCATCATTTATTGTAACAAAATTGCATCACTGAATAGACGACATCATTGAACCATAGACTCTATTCTTGCGTCAGCCATAAACACATATGACCTCCATTTCAGTGCAAATGACCTGTATGATGTCACAAAACTTCCCATTGTACACAAATGCCATTGTTATGTCACAATAAGCATTGCGGACGCTGGGCTGCATGGTGACATCACAGAGGTCAACTGCACTTAAAATGAGGTCAAATGCGCTAATGGCCGACGTAGGAATAGAGTCTATACTTATCTGCTTTGGGGTCAGTGACCTCTGCTGGTACTTCTGATTCTCATATCATTTAAAGTTTTCTTTCTACGCTATATTGCGCATTCTCAACAATGTTTTCTTCGTCTACTATTTCTCTTTATTTGATGGTTATCCTTTTACGTCGTCCTAAATGCTTCCATTTTTGTACGATGTACATTTTGTACACTTATGAATATTTTGTGGCACATTACCATAGAATCATGACCGTTCGAACTTGACGACAATTGATTCTTAACTTTACAGGGAACCCTGTTAATCAAATTTTTTATTTTGTAACATTTCAATCCACTATACTTGCGCTTAATGAATTATTATTATTCCCTATATCATATATGCTTTAATTTGTTTTTTACTATGAGCAGCCATGGGTATGTGTTCATTATATATATCTAGATGTATGTTTTGCATGCGGTATGCCATTCTATGCCGTTTTTTCCTTTTTCTATTTTATTTCGGTTATTATATCTCTATACTCTTCCTTAACTGTCTTTCATGATAACATTTGGAGTTCATGATAGCGTAATATGAAATGTCTACTAACAATATTTCTTAATCTGAATTGGCTAACATGTCAATGCTGAAATATAATGCGTATTGATAAACGACATGCATCGAAAATGAAAGTTGAATATATATTTTTTAGCAGGTAAGCATGTAAGTGTGAATTAGTTACCGTGGATATAACATGATCCCTCATAAGCATCTTTGACATGGTGCGTCGAAGCTGAGGACACTGCATTGAAATGAGACATTTCGTTGATGTGCAGTATGTACGCGCAAAAGAACAGACCAGAACTGACTTATATATTAGTTATCACAGATATATATACACAGATTGGACAGTAACTGTTCTTCATTTGCATATTAGCCATTCAGGGACTTCCAGGGTTGTGAATGGCAGCCATTAAAATTGGTGACGTCATAATCATCACAATAGCTATAGTGATGTCATTGTGATTGTTTAATATTGTGACTTCATATTTCTATGAGCTTAAAATAATGTGTGAAACACTATCCTGAACCACAAATAAGTATTTATAAAATATGTATTTTAATTCGCGGATTAATTGTGTCACTTCCGGTATCCCATGAGATGACGTCACGCTATCCCAGCATTCAGTAGGGTTGCTTTCCCACGCGGTCTTTATGATTAAAAATTGATTGATATTATTCTCCGAAAATTGAATACTTAGATCTTAGAATTTTATCATGTAAACATTTAAAAGAATATTTGAATTACTTTAGTGTATTTAAATGGAACGCTGACAAATTCATGATTTTTCTATCATGAAACCAGGTGACTCTGCGGGCTTGTCATTTTGCGAAATACCAACCCTGAACAGGCTAACATAGGTTCAATTGCACTGTCCTCTCTGGGTATTATTACTCTGTGATTAGTTATATATATTGCCTTACCACAAGTTTTAGCAACATGTTCGGAGAACAAAGACATGTCAATATCAACAATTCATGATTAAAAGATGGTGGATTTTACGCCATTTTGTGATGGTAAATCGACAATGTTATGTAACTTATTGAAATCAATACTTGCGTATAGCTTATATGACATATCCTGCATAAATTATAGATCTAGCGAAATGTACATTTATTGTCCGACATGCATTAGACCTATCGCAATTAATTTGATGATTTCATAATTTGTTAGGTCGCGCTCAGAGAAAGTCTTTTAAGAAGAGTAAGTCGTATGAAATTTCTTATCGGCGCTGGATTGTTATTTAGAGTGTTTCTTAAGCCCAGTTGTGAATATAGTTAAGCTTGTTTAAGAGTTGTAGAAAATTGGTGCTTCGTGATTCATCTGTGAGACACACTGCATTGTAGAGTTAGCCGACACAATTTTGTATTAATTAATTACATACTTATACATACTATATATTGCTATAGTCAGGCCACACTGCATCGATATTGTTCTGAAGCACATGCCCGCGTATTTTTAAGTAGGATTTGATGTTAGGATAATCTCTCGTTATTTTTATTGTATATTTATTTCTAAGTGTCGAGCACTACATCTTATCTTAGTTTCTGTATTGTAAATTTATTTGATTCTTGATGATAGTTTGCCTGATCTGAGTTACTTTCGAGTGCTGTGTGCGATGCAAAACTGGGGTTTAGTGCAGTATAGCGGACCCAAATTTATGCCCATATTTGGCGCCCGTTAAAAATTAAATTTTATTCAATATTTTACGAGTTGGAAGTTCTAGCACAATTAAAATAACATTTGGTGTAGATGAGCGGGGGTTTCGGGGCGGTAGACGCCAAGAAAAAACAAAAATAAGTGTTGTCTTTACTGTGAAGATGAAACCGCCGTCATAACTACATTAGTTTGTGACGTCATACATAGATTTCAAGCATTTTTACGTCATAGGCCTGGCAATGAGGCTCGTTAAATATGGTCATAAATCTGGGTCCGCTATACTGCACTTTTTCCAAGAACTGTTTCCACGATAAAATAATTGTCTTTTGGTAGTGATGTTGTGATTAAATAAACATAAAACCTGATGTAGATTCATGAAAAGTCTATACTAGCGCGCCTTCATGTTATTCGCTGTGAGATATTGTGAAATAGTAATAAAGTTACGAGACACCTACCTATCCTTCCTGAAGTTTCTATGTACCCTAGGCTGTAAGTCTGTACAGATATACCTGTAATATTATGTCCTTTAATATTTAAGATGTATTTAATAAGTGTTTAGTTAGTGTTCTTGGAAGCAAAGCTGTCCCTCATCTGAGAGTGTTGTTTTCGTGAAGAATAGTATTGTTGTTAAGTTAAGAATTATCGACACAATGGGGTCGGCCACGATTCTAGCAATAGCCTAGGATTAATACAAATTCTCGACCCTTCAATTGAAGTACATAATCCAAAGATATAATGCAGTTTTTCAACTAATTTTTATATATAAATGCTATTTTATCTGTCAAGGTGTTTTTGGTTAGTGATGATCATACTTCAGGCGCAAGAAATGGTTTCCAATATTGATATAAATCTGCATTTTGAGTAATAATTGGCTCATTTGATAATTGTCTCACATACTTCGTAAGTACTTCTCAATAAAAATGTAAACTATAACCTGTACTCAAAATTATAATTAAGTACAACAAACTAATAAACAAACAAATACCGTTTTGCAGTTTGTTTATTATTTATTCGTTCACTTTCTTCTGCAGAGTTGATCCCAAAACCAGCTCAGCACTTCGAGGACCCACCGTTGTATTTATGTTTGAAAATCGGAAAACCGTTGAACAAGAAAGTCCCGCAGCACGGACCCATTGAATCGTACATGAAGAACAGGCCCAAGTCAGAATACTGGTTCTCCATTCCTAGGGATAAGTGAGTGATTTGTTTTGATAATTTTGTCGTGTTTGCAATTGTTTCTTTAGATATTTATTAGAACTATCGTGTCAAAATTTACTCCATGAGATATTACGAGATATTAGTAGATCCAAAGCCACGAATTATCTGTAGAGTTAATACAATCAAATAATTGTAGTAAAAAATAAACTTTTGAGAGCTGTCAGTAGAATATATAAGTTTTAGGACAAACTTTTGATTTGACTCGATGTATTAATATGCTGCTGACTGCGGGTGCTAAAGTTTGGAAACACTCAATAATTTGTTGTGACTGAAATTGATACTTCTAACGAGTAACGACCAAAGTAGAAATAAACTCATCCACATGTTGAGCGCAAACATTTCTATCAGCATTAGCGCAATAAACTGGTAAATGATTACTGTTATTATTGTTTTGCTCGTATTATCAAAACTTTTGCATAGCGGTGTGTATAGTTGTCAAGGAAATTTGGTGGGTATACTTTGCTAAAGGCAGAAAACTGCGGCTTATCTGAATTTGCATCGTTAATCAGGTCTGTAAATGACTTTGGTGGATGAACAAGAGAGTTTCAAGGTCATCCATATCTCCTGACAGTATCAAAGCCATCGGAACAGCCACAGTCTGGTTCCCGATCATCCAAGGATGTAAGCAAGAAACGAACAAATCATGTTATATTTTCAGAGTTGATGCTCTGTACGCTTTCTTCGTGCAATGGTCACCAAACATTTACGGAGGGGACGATATCGATCCTTTATCGAGAGGTTTCATCATGGTGGACGAAGAAGAGGGGGAAGAACAACCAAAGAAGACGATGGACATCATCGACGATTATTACAAGCCGGAAATGAAACGGTTAACTCGCCAAATGACCAAAGATTGGGAGGTGCGTATTTCCGACAGAATGATGATATAAATATTTTAATTAATGAGTCAAATACTATTATTTTCTCACTGTTGATAGATTGTGAATAGGGCTAGCTTTTGAAATATATTTTATTTCTTATACCTGACGGTATTTATTTATATCAAGGAGGCCGATGTTAATGGCTTATTTTTTTTGTTTTTTATTATTTTTTTTTTTTTTTGGAGAACTATGTTGCTAATAGTTCTATTCAGCCCCAAATGGACTGGTTCTCAGTCATTTTTCCCAATAGAAATAACTTTTTATATTCCCTTTTTTTCCGTTCATTTTAAGCAAAAATTTTGTTGATAAAAGTACATATATGTCCGTTTTGAAAATTCATGGTCTAAATTTAAGCAAGCATTTTACGCTTTGCTTATTCCTAAAAACTGCTTTTGCCGCTTGATATTTTGTAATTTGTTCTTTTTGGTAATTTTGTTAAATAGGGTGCATCAATGTATTTGACCGCGGCCGTACTTGAAAGAAAAATTTGTTTATTTTTCCGACAAATGTTTTATAGTTTTTCTGCGATGGTTCTATCATTTATAACCCCTTTACTCTCGTTAAGGCTGTTCCATTTAAAAATTAGGGGGGTTGGACATGAACATTTTCAGACCGCCACCCTACCTGTACCACCCTGTAATTGACTCACATTAAAAAATTAAGAAAATACTGGTCAACCACCCCCTCACCCTCTTTTTATCTTTTGGAGAAACCCCCCCCCCCCCCCCTTCCGTTTAGTCAAAACCTTCCTGTCCACCCCCTCCTCTTTTTTAAATGGAACAGCCCTTAACTACTGCCTTAAATTTTTCTCTTTCCTCAAAGATGTTGTGTTTCTGACAATTCAGCGCTTAAATCCTTTGCTGAATTTTCGAAAAATCTCCCTGTCCTTGTTTCTGGAAAGTGGTGGAATTTTCGCAAAATGTCGCAGATTTTGTTTTTCAAACTTTTTAGAGTAAGCAGTACAAGATGATGAAATAATTTTTGGAAAAAAAATAGAAAAATAGAATTAAAGCAAATGATAGAAGTATGGAACAGGTTTGGAATGATTTCAAAATTCCTAAAACGCTGGTATGTTTGAAGGTTACATTGAGACTTGTTATTTGAAAGTATGTTTCAGTTTAACTGTATTATATAAGAATTATTATAAGTAGGTAAATTACAGACAAATACGATTATCTTACAACCTATAGTGTTATTGTAAATTATTTCATATTCGCTTTTTTCTCAAAGTGGATACAAGGAATTCTATGGCGGACAAAATCTGACCCCCCCGATGGGGGAAAGAGCGAGGTAGTATTTGAATTCTTGCCTTAAAAGGCGAAAAGGAAGAATGTATATATAGAGCACATAGAGACTCAGCTTCTCAACAGAAAAGAACTGCAGACTGGCAAATATTCATTTTCTGAAAAAAAAAAAAAAATTGAAATTTAAGCTTTCTCCTCTTTAAGTTATTTTCGATAAAAATTATGTAATCTCGGAAGAAAATTTCTTAAATACCCTCAGAAAGTCAACTTGCCGTTAGAAATTGTTTACAAAAGAGTTCCAAATGAGCATTCTCATTACGAGTGCATATAAAATATAAGTTGAAATGGCAAAAATTCATGTTTCGGCAGCGTCGTTCCTAGGAAACCAACTCTTATATAAATGAGTCTAATTTCTTGCTATTGTTTTTCAAAGGAAATATTCTCGATGATACAACCATCGGACATTTTATAAGTCGTATTATACAAGTTTATGTATTGTAACTGCAGTTCTGACCTGTTGAAAAGTTGTGAAGATCACGTACCCTGATACATAGGCGTTTTGTTATCGATTGTATGTGGTTTTGTATGCATTTAGTGCAATTGTCATTGACATCACCAGTAGATTAAAATCACCCAATTACCAACTAATCAACGGCCTTTTGAAAGTCATTGGAATTTTACGGTATATCATTAATATTCACTAAAATATGGTGTATTGTATAGAACTTAAGTGAAGACTAAATTTTTTTTGGCGAATTGATACTTATTAGCACATTTAACAGAATATTTGTCATAAAAAAAAAATTTAATGTATAATTTATTTATTTCCTTGATGCATTTTGATGATGTATCTGATTTCACTGAAGAATTAAACATTAAATAATGTTGTGAATTAGTCATAATTTAGAGGAATGTTTTATTAAATCTTTATAATTAGCTGAAATGTTATTCTTGAACCTTTCATTTTTTTCAACAAATGACATAAATTGGTTCTTAAAAATCTTGGCTACTTCACTAAAGTAGGATTAATCGTGTACAGTGGAGACCAAAAATACCAAATCACATGCAAAAATTCTGATTTTTGCTGATCTTCCATCACTAGAGACTTTATTCAAGCGAGTTTGCTCATGAAATCATATTTCTCAGTCTGAAACATTTGTTTACACTTGCAAATCTTAATATAAAGATGTGAAAATCGATTATTTTAAAAGAAATAAGCCGATATCTGAAAATTTCATCTATTTTTAATGACAGACACCGGACGAAGTATGCGCGTAATCTTACAAGCATTAATAAACAAGTAATGAAATTTACGAATAAAGCATGTCTAAGAATGTGTCCCAGTACTCATGAATTTTAACATCAGTGCAATTTTATTCATTTACAATCCAGTTGGCATTTTCAAAGTTTATTGTTGTCTTTTCCAGTACAAACAGACATGCATTATGCATAGCGTTTTCTATAGTTGACAAATCATTAAACTTATGACATTTATCATAGCTATTATTAAGTCCCCGACTTTGAAAAAAACTAGAAAAAAAGCTTTACTGTTCCATGGGTGATTGTGTATTTTTGGCCTCCAGTATAATTATTGACAATTCAAAGGAACCCGAAATAAAATAAAGTGTTATTGCCCCGACGTTCAGAAATTTCAGGGATGACCTACTAGATTTGCAATAAGGATTTTAAACGTTAATATGACCCAAAACTTTTCTATTACATATAAACAGGATGCATGCTTGTTAGATATTATATTGAAATGCAGGCCAATGTTTCACGTAGGTTCTATAATTAAAAGATGTGGATTTAGCCTGAAGAAATGTAAAGTAATTTGGTGTTTGTGACATGTAGGATGATATATTGCAAAAGTAAAGAAAGGAGAAAATATAATTTCTGTTTTTAATGATGATTTGTCGATATATTAGTAAAACTAATTTAGAATTATTGTTTGTGGAAACATCAAGCATGTTGTGTATAAATAAAAAGAGAGATAGTAGGCATACATTAGCGAATAAATTCAAAAGTACTGTTAAATTTGTTAATAATGCATCATGTCAGAAATTGAGAGTCCAGTTATATCAGCCTGTATGTTTACTTAAATGTATGAAAATGTTCATATCCCAAATTGTGTAATCACTTAAACATTTTGTTGTATTATCACTTAAAAATGTTGATTATCACTTAAAATTTTGTTGAAATGTCTTGAACAGATAATATGTGATTTATTGATATGAATAGCAAATTGCTACCAAGTAGAAATCAGAATAGCAAAGTAGAAATGTAAAATAGAGTCTAATTGTTAAAAAGAATGTCCGTATCGTAGCTTACCACCAGACGACTGCACATTTTCGTTTCGTCTTTCTTAGCTGTCTTTCTGTCTGTCCTTACTTTCTTGCTCGATATCTTACCGTTTCTCCATTTCTGATTTCTTCTTTGTTCTGCACCTTGTCCTCAGTGCACTCTACCTATCCTGTAGTCTTTCACTATCCTAGTTTAACCCCAACTGAGTGAACGGCTCGTTAAATGAATTTGTATTGATTTGTTAGAATGTCTTAGAAGACGGAGGTATTTTTGGTAAGATTTTGAGAAAGCATGCTCAGAAGTAATGGGAAATTACTAGAGGGCATAGTAGTTCAAGCGCAATTAAATGATGTCATAATTTATTGTGACAAAATTACATCACTGCTGCTTTGGTGCCCGTGACTCGAAACGAACTCGGTTTGGCCCTGTACTGGGAAATTACTTCGCAAGAATTTCTTTCTCAAGATGTCGGCGTAGTATACTGCATTACTACGTTGCCTTATGTAATGCAGCCTCCTTTTCATGTTACCAATGGCAACCGCATACATTTACAAAATTAATGGGCTTCTCATTAATAACAGAGGGCGCCACCATCACTTGAGACGTTCCAAACCTTTGTTTAATGACTTGATCAATGAATGACGTCGCCTTTAGACGACGTCATCAAACAATGGTGTAACCATCTACCTTTGTTAATAATGAGATGCCAAATATCTAGTATGCGACAGGAGAAATTAAGATTACTTTCATTAGGTGACATCATAATGCCATCTAACAAGCAAATTCACTCCAGAAATTGGAGTCAAACTATTTGAATAATTGGTTTTATTTCATCATTGGGGTTGAACTGAATCAAATCTGCACTTGCGTTCCTTTTCTTGAGATATCTGCACTTTCTTTTCACTTATTAATACCTTGTGCACGGCAAAAATTGACCTGTGGGAGCTGCATGAGAATCCATCAAGAAAATATATCCTGTGTCAGCGCGAAAAAAAATAAATCACTAGAAATGACAGGGAAAAGATAGAAAAGTGTTGCATCGGAACCTTTTTATGACCGTTCGATTTGCATTGAAACTTTTTATGACTGTTTGACTTGTAATGTGCTATGCAGTGTTATTGGGTGAGATATGTACAGTTTTAATAAACATTTCTTTCTCGCTTAAATTGAATCGCATTTCTCCGTAGACCGTTTTGAAGTGATATTGCATTTCTAAAATCACCAGGAAATTGTCACGAAAGAAAGATTATCGCTTGTATCTCATCTAAAATCTAAGTTCTACGAGACTTTTATCGGATATTTTGTTCATTTTCAGATCGTCAATGTTGAAGAGATGAAAAGACGACATTTAATTTATGACGAAGATAAACTGCCGCTTCCAGAGCTGTCTCATCCGAGTACTATCATGAAAGAGGAACATATCAGAACTGTAATAATGATTTTTATTTTTTATTTACCTCTTTTTTTTCTCTCTTCTACCAGACTTTTAAAAGAATTAAGATATTTTGTGACATTTGATTATGTTCCTGTGAAATAAGTTCTCAGAACTCAGAACTTATTCATTTCACATATAATGCATATAATTGTTCATTGATCATTAAGTACACAAGGTGCACATATGACACATATATAAGTAATAAGGGTGACACCTCCAAGATAAATGTTTATCGCTACATGGCCAAATGTGCTACGTGCGTTTTCCATGCGTCTGGATAAACGCATTGTTTTCACCTCATTTTAATTAGGCATGCGTTTTCCATGCGTTTATCCTTCTCGTGGAAAACGCACGTGGCACATTTGGCCATGTACTGAGGTGCCACCCATGATTTCAGAGCATCCCCTTCCAATCCATACTAGTAAGATCATTGTCAACAAACTCTATAAAAATGAATCAGTTAGAGACATACATATTTTGTTGAAAGCACAGCGCTAGATATGAAAATGCTATTTGGAATATATGATAATCAAATGGCATGATATTATGACAAAGTAAGGAATCCCGAAGGAACCGATAGATACGAAAGGGAGCAAAGACTGAATAATGCACTTCTTCTGTTTATCAGTGACTACAGTTATGTGATTTTTGACTTGGTTAAATAAGTTGTATTGCTTACAGTTAGGATGACATAAATAGATCCAATTTAGAATTTCTATTTCTGGTGTCTTTTTCCTATCAATGACTAAAGCAAACCAGATAAAAAAATCCTTATAAGCAACAGGAAAAAGTATTTTAAGGATGAGCTGATAGTGTGATGCCTTAATAGGCAAATATCTCTTGTTGTTACCATGAATTAAAATGAAATCATTTACTCTTTCAGCTTAGCAAGAACTTGCCGCCCCGGTCAGAGGGCTACCCCTGGACGCTGGCCTACAGCTCGGACCTCCACGGGTTCAGCCTGAAGACTCTCTATCGATCGATGCAAAGCATCGACTCTCAGATTTTGCTCATACTCAGGGACACTCACGATGCGGTTAGTGTATGGGGGGAGAAGTACCACCAGAGGTCACTGACACCGTAGCAGATAAGTATCGTTTGATGACGTCATGTATATTGTGACGTCATCCATGTAACAATGGTGCAGTGACGTCATCGTATTGTCTTTTTATCTGCTAGACTGCTACAGTCGTAGCTCCCTCTGTAGGCTCTGTTACTTTTTCTCTCCTGTTCGGGAAACCTTTGTGAGGTATCTATTGACTTTTCATAGGCAATGTGAGTTGATTTTGGGCACCAGGGGATTGCTCGTATCCAACTCAATATGCATATCGTCTTCCTAAGTCTTAATGGTAGTTTACTAGATACAGGCCATTTTGCTCTTGAGTGATGATATGCATAACATTAACACCAGAGGGCGTACAATCATAGCTGCATGAAGCGCCACCTTGCATGTATGTGAAATAGCACTAAAGGTGTCCACACAACTGACGATAGATACACTCTAGGTGCCTTAATACAGAAATAAGTTGATTGGTATGATATTACGTGACCAAGAGTTGAGGATTATTTTGCAAGTGACATTGAAATTTTACCTTAAAAATTAAAGATGTACCGAAATGAAAAATGTGTCTTATTACTTTCCTTGCAGGTGTTTGGGGCTCTGCTGTCAAATGCCGTGAAACAGAAAGATCATTTTTACGGAACGGGGGAATGCTATCTCTTTACTTTTCTCCCAGAATTCAGGGTATGTCTACTATTGTCTAGAATGGAGTCAGTGTCGGATATCGTTTATTTACTTTCAACGAAAACATTAAACAACACTAATTTGCCTTGCAGTTTTATGACACGTAATAATAATTGATTAAGCCATAATTGTTACAAATGATAAAACTCATCAAATGATTAAAAACGCATTAATTAAAATATATACGATTAAGATGTAGCTATTGCACTGTCTTAAGAATCTCAATACGAAGGAAAGTAAAAAAAATCCATTATTGTGATTTATCTGCTTCGGCAGCATTACCCTCTGGTATCCGTTTCTCCCCATAGGTTCATCATACAAACTTTAAGCGGATGAATTGACATGAGCAATACCTGGTGCCAATGCACTAAATTGCAGCAATTTTACTATAAATTTGTGAATATATTAAATGAATGATCCTCATTTCTTTGCAGAGATTCAACTGGACTGGTGCGAATAACTTTTTTATTCGAGGTGATACGGACAATCTTGAAATAGGAGCTGGAGAGTAAGTTTGCGTTTTTTACTTGTATATCATAATCATTTAAATAGATCTGACTTCTTTTAGATGCAGAGTAAGTCTTGTGAGAAAAGACTATGGAGTGTTTAGCTTGTTTTGCGGCATTACACTTCATGTTGTATTTAAATTTCATGTTCTTTCTGCTAAAAGGTGAAAAATACTATGGCAATGTCTCAATGATTTGAGTGTTTAGCTAAAGTGTAACGTAGTCTACATTTCGTTCCTGAGGGGGTGTTACTCGCTTCCGTGATGAGGCCCGGGTGGACCTGTTGACCGCCGGCAGTCAGGCTGTGTCCCTTGCACATAATAAGGCAACACCAGAACCAGTTTGAGTCTTTCTTCACTTCAGCATAATCATACATACATCACAGACCACTCTTCTTCCTATCTGCTATGATCCCTCTGCTAGCCTTTCCCCCTTCTAAATCGTGGTCTTATCTCTACCTGTCCTAATTAGCCCATCAGGTGCAGAAATACAGGACGTAAAACCCTAATCCACCACCACCACCATCCCCCTTCTAAAATTCTTGTTGTTTACTTGATCCTACTTATACTAGCCAAATGTAACCAATTGTAGCGATTCTGGGCTATTTAAGGGTCGTTTTGCGTTGCAGGATCCAGTACTACGTTGTTGCACCTAGTCACCTTCCTTCTACTCAGCCCTGGGGCCCATTTACTAAACTAAACTGCTTTGCTCAGGCCTAGCTAGGGCTCTTTTACTGAACTAAACATTCATGCACAAGCATAGTGTTCATGCACTGAACTAACTGCCTTGCTCAGGCCTAGACAATCTTGCTAGGTGCATGACTATGACCACAGGCACCGTCCAGCTCATTGCTATACATGTCAATATATAATAACAAGGTGCCTCTCTTGTGCATTGAGCAAGTTGACTTGGTTCCATTCAAACTCCCGATGCTCTAACTGCACATAATTTACACCTCTGAATCTTTGGTAACAGCAAGTAAACAATATTTCCTAACTTTTTGAATCGACAACATGGTGGTTATTGTCTAATTTTTTGCTGTTATATTGCATTTTTCGGACGTGAATACGATCGCGACAGTCATGCGGACAGTATGTAGGTCATTGACAGCAGCAGCAGAGGCACCCACAGGGTTTATTAGGGAAAACCCTGAGGCCCAGTAGACCACTGACTGGCTACAAATGGTCGCGGACCTGATTTAGAGCAGGGCGGACGTAATTGGTAACACCAGTGACCTGAATTGTGTCCGCAAGACTGTCGCACGAAAATTGCCAGTGCTCCACCTTTCTTTATTCTATGTCTTTGATGATAGCCCCTGCTGGAGGGCGCCTGTGCTATGACACAAAAGGATCGTCTGTCTTGAGGCGGTGATTTATAATTGTGTATGTGACGTGTAGATCGTCACAAAATCTGAACTGTTGATCTACAATATCTTGACAATGGGGTAAAGAACTACCAAAACGCACTGCCCCCAAAGCGGATAACAGGTGACGTCATCATTTAATGTACACAAAAGCTGAAATTGATGATGTCGTAATGAAATGAAAACTAAAGAATGACATCACAAAATATATGATGTCATCAAACAATGGTTATCTGCTTTGGTGCCAGAGACCTCTGGTGGTACCTTTGCTTCCTATTTGTAACAATAATTCTGCGAAGACTGGAGAAGAATCCACCTAACATTCTCTTGATATTTTTCATTTTATTTCAGCGGTTCCTTTGGTCTTTGGTTGGATTCTGACCTCTATCATGGACGGACGCAAAAATGTGATACTTTTAATAACGATATTCTGTCGGAGACGGAGGACTTTGTTCTGAAGGCAATAGAAGCTTGGGCTTTTGTCTGATCTTTGTAAAAGGTGAGAAAACTGAAAATAACGTAGACAGGATGACATTTGTGTATTATCTCAGTGCTGCTGATCCGCGTTAAGTAAAATTATTGACACATGTTATTTGATAATTTTATACCTATATAATATTATGTAAAATAATACTTTTATGTACAATTATTTGGGGTTGCCCTCGATAGCGGAAGTCAACTTCCTCAGAGGGCAATCCCTATTTACGTCATAGGTAAGAAAAACGAATCTAAATCTAAAGACAAAATACATTTGATAATTTGTTTGCCCTAAATGTTCTGTTTAAAAAATTATGTAAAAAATGCAAGGAACTTGTGCAACATAAACATTCCTGTCTATATAGGTACTTGAGTTGTCTGCAGCAAGTTTTTCACATTACTTTACTAATTATCTGTTTCATGGATTGCAGTTTGTGCTTGGAAGAAAAACTACTAGAAAATGTGAAATCGATTCGCCTGAAGCTGCTTGCAATCGTGATGTGTAATTGCAATCTTGCTGCAATTGCCTTCAAGGCGCAATTGCAATCGTTCTGCAATTGCTACAGTTGGTGTTGCCTGTGTTATACATATCAGAATGAGCTTGTTTGAGACGGTGGTAATTCAATTTCAGTTGCAATTGGAAGAAATGGGATCGAACGATGAGTAACTTTTGAAAGTTTGAAAATTCAATGATCGGGAGATTTGGAGAATTATAATTTGAATCCACACTTGCTTAAATTACGATGTCAGGTTTGCCTATTGTTCAGTTATGAATAATACAATTGATTAATCGGTTAGAATGTGATATGAATGTTAGTCTTACGTGTCGAAATGTCACAAAATGTTGTTGCTGTTATTACATTGATTTTCTAAACAGTGTTGCACTATACCGATGTATAGTTTTGGTGTGTATATATATAGGTCAGTGTAAATAGGTCAGTTAGTTGTATATAGGTGAACCTGTTGGTGCTGCACTGGGAGTAGTTAATTTGTGACAACAGTATGTAATGATCAAGAATTGTATCGAGTATGGTGTAGATAATCTTCAGTAATAGCGTCGTTGTTGTTATTGAGCTTAGTTGCGATGCCCGAGGCCGGCGATATGATTTGTACGTTGTGTTCCAGTGATAATAGTAAAGTTGTAAAGTTTGTAAAATGTCTGGATGTGAGAATCTAGTACTCGTCACACTATTTGTTATAAATAATTTCTCGACATCAATTTATCGGTGAAATCACTTACACGAACATGGATAGCTTGTAGGTCATTCGTCTTTCAACTTACGTACAATTTTCCAACTCGTTAAGTTGGCTGCGGCAAACGTTGGTTTTGAATGTGTAGCTTTTGAATAATCTTCGATACACCGCTAATATCTATAGTTGTTTTTTGGTAATAACGTGTAAACCATATCAGTAACGACATTGCCTTTTTTTTGTGGGTAAACGATATGTATGACAATGATCAGGATATGTAGTAATTGGCATGTTCATGATATGTAAATGATACGTAGACTGTAGAGCGTGATATGTAGAATTGATAGCATAAATGTCTGTCATTCAGAATTTAGTCCAATGACTGTGAAGGATAGTATATTATTATATAAATAACAATGGTATAGCTTAATATAACATTTATTAAGGCGACGAATGAACATGTTCTGGACAGTGGAACAGTAAGAAGTTAGATTTGATATGCGAAAAAATTTAGAAAAATGTTTGTTGTAATACTTTAAAAAATTTCTTATTGTGATCTCATCGAATATTTTATTCCGGAAATGTCCAGATTTCTTAACGTCACAGTTTTATTGAGCCTCATTCCTATTTCAGTTCAGCCCATTCATTGAAAACTCGCAAAACTATGAACTTCAGAGTATAACAGTTAAAAAAAGTATGACCTTCTCTATATACGGTTACACAATTTTTACAAAAAACGAAGAAATCTAAACTTTCAATTAATTTTTTTATTGAGGCGATAACGGATGGGTTATTTTCCCGTCAGACTTGATGATCACATATATCGCGACTCGGTCATTGCACCTCGAGTAGCCAAATAAACCTGTAGCAGAGTGTGAACCCGTTTTGTATGATTAATTGAGACATATCTTGCCCTATTGGTCCTTTCTATAATTACTGGCTATGATGAGATACAAATTAATGTTTCTCTTTTGTATTACATATATACAACTGATTTATTAACGAGTGAAATTGAATTTAAGCGATCTGTAGCTTTGTGAATGTTTCCGTCGCTGTAGTTTTGACGACAACTGAAGAATTATTGATTATCGAATTAGATAATGTTGTGAAGTATACTGCAGGAATGTGTTATTGTAAAAATATGGATGCGTAAATTTTCTGTGGCCGAAAATCTTAAAGACATGTCAATTTTCTAAGGTTAGCCGATTGTGGAGTTGAACTTATTGCTGATCTGGTAGACACTGCCCTCTAGTGTATTGTTGTCGAACTACTACATGAAGTTGTTTACTGGTTGCCTAGCTGCATTTGAGTTTGTAAAGTTTCATTGAATGCAGATTAGTGTGATCATTTTGTAACGAGTATTACTGATGGGTCATTGATTTTAATTTACTGTTTTGCTGATATATATTTTGTAAACTTGTAACACAAGTTGAGATAAGTTTGAAAAGTTATTGAATAGAGGAGTAATTATTGATACCACAACGCAGCCCTTGTTGGCTTGAGTTTTGCCATTAACGATGTTGCTTGTAAACAGGATTGTGTTCTTAATCCCATGTTAATGAGCGTGTTGTAATCAAGTTGGTGAGGTCATAACTTATAACAGTGATAGACCAGCAGGTTTTTGATTTCCTCGCAATTTCGTGATTTCGGTGGGGTGCAAAAAATATTTGGGAAGGACAGTGCTGCTTAACACGCACTTCGTAATTAGTTTCAAGTCAATTTCAATTCAATTTGTTTACCGCAATTCGTGTCACAAAAAAAAATCATAATTTGCGGAATAAACTCATTACAATAAGTGCGGTGAGCGACACCATACGGTGTTTTTGCTCTTACAAATTGGAGAAAGTTATATTATTTATTTCTGAATTTTTTTCTGGGTTTCTAAGACCATAAAAATTTTGAAAAAAAAAAGAGAAAAAAGCAGACCTATGGAAACTCAGCAATATCTCTGAAAGTCAGAAACTGATCAGTGTGAAAATAGTGTTCCGCACAGACTGTTGTAAAAATATCAAGTTCTGATCCACTGTGCTTGCAATATATATCTTGGTGTAAACTCTGAATATGTGCTGCATAATAATTACGGTGTCATTGTGGTAACCAGTAAAACGGTGAATGTTAAAACTGGCCTAATTGTAAGTCTAAATATAGATTGTGTCTGTAGAACAGTTGATTGAAAAACAGTGACCTAGAACACCAGCTTGTCAGAGCAGTATAACCATACAATATTTAAAGTATTATAACTGACTGTAAAGATGTGAAGTTAGGTATATAATTACTTAATTAGGAAGTTCAAAAAGCAGTTGATGCTGTCGCGCATGCAATTGGATGTCACTCTTTATGCCTGGTGTTATGGTCAGTGACAATTGTATAATATGATATAAATTAAAGTTGGGTGTCAATTTGACGAACTGCACAAATGATGTGTCTATTATTGCAGTACGAATTAATAGTATGAAGCTCATATTGCCGTTGTTTAATGAAAAGGAGATTATATCTGTACGCTTTGTATTTTTCTGAAGCAATAAGTTATTCTATAGCCTTGGATTGTACAGTGCCCGACGCCGAAGTTGTGACAGACACCGTAGTTGTGGACGTCCATGGGCAGATCCAGAACATTCTGACGGAGGTTTTTAGAATGTTTGGATCCGCCCCTTGACGTCAGCATTTAAAGGATACAACTTCGATGTCTGCCATGACTTCGCCGTCGGGCACTGTAATGTTTATTATAGAAAATTGTCTGCACTGTATATATATATATATATATACTTGTGGAAGTACTGTTAGGGCATGATTGTGTAGTGGACACTGGTCAAAATATGTGGATAGGTCACTGAAGTATAGAGCTCTCCTCACAGTCTATTAAATAATTATAAGTTAACAAAATCAACGCTATAGAATTGACGCTATTGATATTGAATTATGCATGATTTAGGTTGCGAAAATTTAATTTAGTACAGTTATTGATTGTAACTTTTTTTTAGCGAAATCAAAACAAATTTTCTGTGCATTGGTCATTGGTATCAGAATTCTGATTTTCACCTAATGAAAATATACGTTATTAATTCTGAGCAAGATGTGTGGTAATATATGCTGTAAAACTTAAAATTAAAACAGTGTAGCTGTTCTACAGAGTTAAGTTCAAAATGCCAAAGGTATGTCCAATATTAAAGGAATCTTACATATTTTATAATCCTTGTAAAAGGTAATTACTCCGTTTTAAAAATAATAATTAACTTACGAAATATTGAGATCACTTGTGACATCAAGTTCATAGACCGTCATCTCAATAATTAATTCAGCCTTTGTATTTTCTTTATTATAACTAATTGCCTATTTATAGTTGTCATTGTTAATATTTATGCAAATAATTCCATATTTGTCATTCTTCGTCATTTTATATTACTGAGTGTAAATAATTGGTTTTGATGACATCAAATATTTTCTTTTTACGATCCCTGATGCCAAAAAAGAACTTTTTAAAAACTAACTTTTTTCTCATTCCATGAAAATGTGATACTCTGTTTTTGAATATATCTGTGACTATGTTTTTTCCTTTTCCCCCATTTTATTAATATTTATAGTTTCTTACTTGAAGTATCTTGTAAGATAAAATAAAATAAATTTCTGCCATTTTTTACAACTTATGCCAGGATTGAAATTTACACATAATTAACCTAATTCACAAAATATAAAAATAGGAAAAATGACATCGTAAACTTCAAAACTGATTTTTAGTTTTCCTTACGTAACAAACTGATATTCAGGTAAATGAATCATATCGATGACCTTGACCTTTGACCTACTTTAGTTAAGTATTATGCAAATTAGGAAGATTCAGGTCATTGTTGTTTAAGTACAAGATTTAGTAATATTTTCTTCAGTGTTATTAATTTAAAAAATAATAACTAAATGTTAGGAGTGGTTTCGTGTATATAGAAAGCAAATTTTCTGTTTTTTTAATTCGACTATTAAATTTCGATTTTGATAAAAAATTTGAGACTATAAAATAGTTACAAACTTGCAACTGCTATGACATGTGAAAATGATAATTATTAAATTTTCTGTAAATATGACTTAAAGAAATCCAAATTATAAAAAACATTCCGAAATAGAAACTGTTAACAAAAAAACAAAAAACCGATTGCAATTTCATTCTATAACCATTAGATCTACCGATTGCAATTTTATTCTGTTTAAAGTTGACATGTTAGCAATATTTCAAAGGTCAAATAAGCATGATGTTGTCATACAATATTATGAATCATAATAATTACCAAATTTCTGCTGCATAGTACACAAATTATAGCACCCTCAGCTAAATCTGATAATGAGGTGTTTACTTATAATATATTTTAATGTTTGACAAATTAAATGATTTTGGCCAACGGATGGAAATTACTTTCATGTACAAGTGCTCTGTTTAAAAATAAAAAAATTGTTCTTTAGGGTTTAGTGCAGTATAGCGGACCCAAATTTAAGCTTATATTTGGCGTGCATTAAAAATGAATATTTATCAAATATTTCAAAAGTTTAAAGTTCTAGCACAATCAAAACAAAATTTGGTGTAGAATAAAGGGAGTTTGGAGGCGGCAGCCCCCAGGAAAAAGAAAAATAAACTCTGTCTTTACCATGAAGATGAAACCGCCATCATAACTACATTAGTTTGTGACGTCATGGATTGATTTCAAGCATTTTTACGTCATAGGCCTTGCAATGAGGCTCGTTAAATATGGTCATAAATCTAGGTCTGCTATACTGCACTTGTTTCGTTCTTTATACTCTTATATTAGCTGAGATCTGCTATACTTCGTATATACAGTCTTGTAATTAAGTTTATGTCTCAAGAGTATTAACTTTTTTTGTTTTGTTTTTTAAAAAGAATGCAATCTGTTCTCCAGCATTTGTTTGATGGTTATATTATTAACTGTTTATATAATTAGTTGTTTTTGTATTGCACAATCGTTGCCATAGCAACTGATGAAATGAACTTTCCTTTTTTGCAATTGCAGTCGTAACGCAATATGTTATTCAATATTGTGTATTGTGTGATGGTATTACAAAAAAAACTGCAATATTTGCACGGAATATAATATTATATATTCAATTTAAAAACACACACAGATCTTTACCCGCACGTGAATATTAATCTTAGTGCATGACAAGGTGTTACATAGTTGTATATAGCTGCCCGTGGGTAGTAAAAGAATCGAGTAATTGTATATGAATAATATGATTAATGGTACACATGATATAGAAAACTTAATAAATGCCAATTAGAAATTTACTCAATATTATGTTGTTTTTACAAAAAAAAGTACAAAAAATGGCCGATTACTAATTTGAATGTGTAATTGGATTTAGTGTCTGCCATCCTCAACGAGCTCAGCCGACATTACAATTTACACCCTTGGCAGACCTGTTCTAACCTGAGCCTTACTTAACTCCCCAGGGAGTATACACCCAGTTTGCAGCCATTACAGCACTCCTTTGGTCAAGCACTCTACAATTGCCATCACTGCCTACAGCCAAGTACTCATTTACACCTGGGTGGAGTGAAGCAAAATGATGAGACATTGTATAATGAAAACCAAGACTTTTTAATAAAATAAGAAGCCATCAAAAGTCTTCAAATTTTTAAAAAGATGGGATCCATAATCAAACAATGCAATAACGAGCCTTTTTATTTACATTTTAGAAAGAATTTTTGCCTAACACAGAAACACAAGATGGGTGACTAAAGGTTCAACCATCAGATGATGATAATTCTTAGGAATCAAATTCCGCAAAGCAAATAGCAAAAGGTCGATATACTTGTCATATTGTCTGGAAAATGGTGCAAAAAATTGCAATAGAGGTTCTGTTCAGGTTCTTCGTGGTATATTAGGGCCTCAAACCCTGTGACAAGCGGGTAATTCAGAAAAATTTCCTAAGAAAATTTGGTACTCTTTCAAATCCCCGTGTCAATGACTCTATGATCATTTCATAAGTAACATTTTTCCAATGATATATCTAGATTACAGTACTTTCACTTTTAAGCTTAATTTTGACATTAGTTTCATCCTTCTTTAAATTTATTTATATTTATGGAAAATCTGGAAAAAAATGCTAAAAATTGTGATGCTTCCTTCATATTCCTTAGCATCCCATACTTAGCAATGTCAGCCGTAAATGTTGTAAAATTCATGTGCATGCAATTATTAAATATTTGATCATAGTATTGCCATGCTCAACCCATTCAACAGTTTTTGTTTATAATTAGCAATTTCATAATAATTAGTTGCATAATGATCTATGTTTATAATTAGCAATTTCATAATAATTAGTTGCATAATGATCTATATTACTTTCACTTGACTCCAAATACTTATTATTGTTTTTTTCCTATACACTTGTAAAATGTTCGTTTATAAATACTAATTTAAATGCCATAGATTTAATGCAAATCAGCAACACAACAATTCAGTAACTGTTGAGAAGGAACTATGTTATCAATATTCCCTTCAGTTGCCAGCTAAATGTAAACAGCCAGCAAAAAGTATTTTTGACTTATAAAGGCATTAAAATGGATGTGTTGAGTATCCTTCCATGCAAAATAAACCTTTAAGATTTTGTATGTAGTCAGTTGGAAAACAGACCTTCACTGTGGCAAAATAACTTCTTGAGTACGTTTTGCTGTTCTTGTGTTAAGTGTAGGAACATTTGTTGCACTTAGGGCTGTATTCTGTCAGTTAAAAGTTGGCTAAATAAATTAAACACTGTCTGCACTGTAAATTTTCTGGATACGCTACATTATAATTAAAAAAAAATTTTTTGCTTTTGCCTTCCTAATACATTGTACTATTTAACACACCAGACAATGTTACTTTTTTTCTAAAACCTTTCGAAATATATTGCATAATACCATACGGTGTTGCGGTGGACGGCGCCGGATGCATCACTTTGTATCATCGGATCTTTGGCAGTTGCGGATTGTCCCCCCCCCCCGCCAATTTACCAGAAAACAAGACCAATGGTTTCAAAGTAATTACTTGTACATATTGTACTTGCAAGTGTCATGAAATTTAATGTGCTACTCAAGTGGTGGTGGTGGTGGATTAGGGCTTTACGTCCTGTATTTCTGCACCAGTTGGGCTAATTAGGACAGGCAGGGTGGGTGGGTTGGAGTAGGGCTTTACGTCCTGTATTTCTGCACCTGATGGGCTAATTAGGACAGGTAGGGACCATGGCAATGAGACGAAGGATGAAACAGCCATCCAACTTAGGCTCGACCGGGAATTGAATGGTACCCAGTGGTTGGAAGCCCAGTGCTACTCAAGTACAATAAAGTTTATTGCTATGGGCGGGTGGATTAGGGCTTTACAGTATTTCTGCACCTGATATGCTAATTAGGACAGGCAGGGTTCATGGCAATGAAATGATGGCAGGGGCGTATCCCAGGAATTTTTCATGGGGGTTGGGGGGGTTGTTACAAATTAAAATGCTGAATTTATATTTTTTTATTAAAATGTACTTGGCCAAGGGAGTGGGGGTTGCAATCCCCCCCCCCTTCAAATCCACCCCTGGATGGTCAATCATTCAAAGCATGTTTGTATTTAGGTTATAATAAATCAGTAGTAGATGCAATGCAATTGCTGCTGAAGCGCATTGTGAACATCAAAGAATTTTAAGCATGGAGACTAGAGTACTTGTCTCCATGATTTAAGCAGTGTTAAGGAAGCAGCAACTGAAGATAAAAAAACACCATGAGGAAAGCCTGGAGGGCGCCTGTGATTTCACTGAAGACAGCATGGTGTTCGTATGTTCTGTGAATGTATGATATGTGGCACGGTTACTATTCTAAAGGTGTATTTTTTATTTTATTTTTTTCAGGTATTGCAGACAATCCATTAGAAACAATGTTTAAATATCTAATCCCATGATGAGCGTGTGAGTAGTGATGCAGACCGGACCGCATGGGTCCGGTCCGGTACGCGGTCTGACCCTGGACCGCAACGGTACCGGACCAGCAACAAAATACCGGTACTGGGTGCCTGGACCGCGGTCCGGACCGCTGGAAAAGTTTTTTATTTAAAAAAAAAACATAAGTTTTTTTTTTAAATAAAAAACTTTTGCTAAACCTTTGTTTTTATCATAATTTTAAAAAAGGCGGTCCGGTCTGCATCACTAGTCACTGAGTACGGAAGCCTATTAGTGCTACACACTTTTTCTTTCCTCTAATCTCCGTTTTTTTTAACTTTTTTTTTTTAATTTGCGTTATTCGTACATAATTTTTTTTTATTTGCGTTATTCGTACATATTTTTTTTTAATTTGCGTTTTTTGTACATAATTAAGTCAACGCTCATGATGATTTACTGTAAATTAGTGGAGGCTCTTAGTATGAAAATCGTTACAGATTGGACAAAGCTATGAAATTTGGTGTACCCCCTCAATTTTTTTGTTCTTTTTTTAATGAGCCTAAGCTTCAAAAAATATTTCTAAGATAAAGGGGTAAAATCTAAGATGGTGGCCAAAATAGCTCAAATGGCTGCTTAGGGCCAACTAACCAGGCAATGATAAGTCCTACTGATCAAAATATTGACAAAAATATCAGAAGATCAAAATCAAGTATCATATGACATGGTTGCTAATCACTGAGTGTTTGTTTATTTTAAAATTTTAGGTTCAAAATGGCCACCATTTGGTATTTTATCAACAGTGTACACAAATATCGACATGTACAGTATTCACAAATGAATATTCCATGCATTACTAATTTCAAGTTGCCAAATCAAACATATTTTCAATAATCGGTTATTATATCGCATTCTTCAGGGATTTGGTGAAGCAATAGGGGGGTAAAAATGCAAGATGACAGACAGACAGACAGACAGACAAAGACATTTATTTACACAAAGAGACACATATTTCATATACAGACATTGTTTGAAACATACATAGACAAAAAGACAAATAAACAAGTAAAGAAATATTTAAAATGTATTTTTCTCTATGTGTGGGAGGCCTCTCTAAGGTCTTAAGACCGCTATCGAGAGGCCACCCAAGATGGCTGCCAATATGGCTGATACAATAGTGCCAAGTCTAGTGGGTCTTATATCGACCAAACATAAGATTAGTGTGTTCAACTTCATCATTATTACAGAATTTATTGGTTATAACAAATCTTATGTTTAATCTCCATATCATATTTTTTTTCTTTCTCATTCTATGATTTTTCATGGAAGTGCCATGCAAAATTTTTAAGTCCCAATCTGTAGCAGTTCTCTTGTAATTCAAGCACATACATTTGCTTTATTTGAAACCAGTATGTCAAACCTGTTGCCATAGTAATCAATTTTACTAATTTATCATCAGAGAGAAAAATTATGAACTTAGGTGTGTTTTTTAAAAGTGAAATCCTGAGTTTCATTAAAAGTTTAAGAATACAGATAAACATGTAACACTTGCCCTGGTAGAGTTTAATATATTTGTTTCTTAAAAAAGATACAATTTTGAAGACATGTACTCATTTCCATGGAAACTAAACCTGGCCTGACCCAATATTTGTATTTGCATTTGGAGGTATTTGGCATTGTGCAATCGCCTAGAAAATCATTATTCTAGCTTAATTTAAATTAATTCCAGGTCCAAATAAAGTTGTCTCACAACCAAACCAGAATTAGCTCACTTGTTGCCATGGAAACTGATTTTTCAAAGTGTTCCTCATGCATATCTTTTTGGAGCTTAGGAATTTTTCAGGCTTCAATAAAAATTTGAATTTATTGATGTGACATTTTGCTAAATATTCTGGGTTTGAACGTTTTAGATTTTTTCAATGAATCCAGTTAACTTGTTTTTCAAAAGCATTGTTTGAACTAATTATAGCAAGTCGTCTACCCATTCTTTTCCGTGGATATACTTGATAAATATACTTTAGTAAGTTTTAATACTTCTAACTTATGGTCAGTTATAAAGAGAAGTATCGACTTTACATTGTAAATTATATCAATCATTTATATGTGTACAGATCTCATGTCAAGAAAATAAACATACTCTGATTCTAACTGCATGACTGTGGCTCAGTTTATACAGTAAACCATGCCCAAGTGCATCTGCGCATGCATATGCACCTTTTTGCATGCACTTTAAATGCACATGCACATTTAATGTATATGCACGCACATCCACTTTTTGTGTATATGCACCTTTTTGGGCATGTGCATCTTTAAATGCATGCGCAGATAAAGATGCACGTGCAGAAAAAACTTGCACATGTGCACATGCATGCCATTTTGAAGGAAGTTAAATATCCTGTTGAAAATACACGCGAAGCGACGTTCATGACGCTGTTGACGCCGCATTTCAGCAGTGTTCGGGTTGAACAAGGACTCACTTCGTCATACATCTTCTCCAATATTTTCGTCTGGTTTTAAAAAAATTTGAAGTTTGTCTGGGCTGAATTTTATTGGGAAAAAAAGGAAAACAACACTCGTCACTGATGCGTTTTGACAGGTCAGTGACTCGTGTGGTTTTCCTATACGAACAGTCGTTAGTATGCAGGATGAACAAGTATATAGGAAGAACAGTAGTTTTGGATCTGTGAAGTCAGCTACCTGGTGCTGGCTACTTGGCATTTACTGGAGTGGGCTTGAAGATAGCTACTTGGCGCTGGCTACTTGCCATTTACTTGAACTTGTCATTTTTGATCAACAAGCAACAGAGGCAGTGATTTGGGTTAAAAAAATTTTGTTTAATGCTCGAAAAGTTGACAAGTAAATAGAGTTGAAAGATTACGTCAGACATTTTTGTTGATGTAGTTTTAAGGCATTAGTAGTTAAATGCAACATGTGGATAAGTAGTACCAAAATAGGTATACAGTGGTTAAATATGTAGGAATAGCAAGTTAAACAAGGAAGTAAATGACTAGAGCTACTAAGTATATAACATTATACAACCACAGTATAGCGGCAACAATCTTTAAAAACTACCATCTAGCAAAGTCACAGAGTTTTGCATACAAGCCCATTTACTTGAGAAAAATCGAATTTACTTGGCCGAAAGTTGGTTTTCGGCCGATAGCCAACCGACCAACCAACCTACCAAAACGAATTCTAAGAAACAATATTCAAGCATTATAACTAAGTTTCATTGTGATATTTCTTGTGCAGTTCATTGTCTCCGCTTCCTAAATGCTACAGTGAGTGTGGTAAAGTCCTCTTCATCATGTCCTAAAGGTTTTCATAGTCATTGATATTTTTTCCTACTCAAATCTCTGCAAAAACCATACATCTTAACAATATAACTGTTTTCATGTCTTGATTAACCAAAACTACATATTATATTAATTACCATTAAGCATTTGACAAGTAAAATATTTATTACTCACCAGGAACCGAAATCTAAGTGCTTGTTGATTAAATTGTCTAATGTAATGCTCAATTGCTCTTTGAGGCTGCACTTTCTGGCTTTATTTTTGAACCTTTGGTGTGTGATTGAACCATATGGTTCTTACATTGAACCTTTAAGAACAATTCGGACCCTTTATATGTACTATAGAACCCTCAGGTTCCATATGGAACCCCTTGGTTCCATATTGAACCTTTGAGAACCTTTTTTAGAATGTACTGCTGAAGCAGACTCAAGATTTGACTTGATCCAGACTCAAAGCTTCGACTCTGGATCAAGAGAGAATGATCTATGAAACCGGACTCAAGGGAAAATTGACTCAGACTCAAGAAATTGGACTCAAGACTCACTTTGAGCCAGACTAAAAGCTCTATGAAACCGGGGCCTGGACGTCCTGACCAGACAGGTCTGTCATTTTTTGGGCAGTTTTATTGAAGTTCTAAACACATAAACAATAGTGAACAAACACGTTTCAAAATTGTGACACTTTTTGGGTGATGCAAACGTTCAAAACGTTTTAAAGACTGAAAATGGTTCACTGTACTGGGCAGTGGGTTTGTTTGCTACGGGCCTGACTAAAGGGCAAGTGGGGTCATTCAGGAGTCAAACATTTTTAATAAAACAATATATTTAAAAAAATGATAAGACAATTGATATCAGTAAGTACAGTAACGGTTACATTTACAGAAGTCAATATAATATTCTCTTATCAACGAAACATGTACCCCCCCCCCCCCTCTATACTATACTAGGTTATCATCGATGTGAACATATATTATTTATTTTTCCGAGAAAGCACATGAAATAAGGAATTCAGATTTGGAACCTCGTAAACAAAGTTGTTTACATGACACAATAGTATTGCGCAGTGTGAACATGAGATAAAATGTTTATTAAACCGGTTTCTGTCTGGTCCACACCTCGTTGACCTGGGATTCATGGAAAGGACTTGTTAGATGTAAATATCCTGTTGACAAGGTAACCCATAGCGCACTAGGGATGCAAAGGTATATATATGTAAGTGAGTTGTAGCAACATCAGTCTGGTCCAAAAAGAAGGTAAGAGTAGGAATTATACTTTTTTTTTCATTGCGTAGAAATTTCAAGGTGTTAGATTCTTAGAGGTGTATTTAATTAATTAATTTAGAGTAAAGTAGGGTAATATGGGCATACTATAGTATTACGATCCAGGGGTACACAACTACTTCACTTGGCTGGTGGGCAGCTGCTCTTTAGCTTACTGTTAGAGTGCAGGAAAGTTGCACACAAGAATACTTGAGTTTTTCTGTTATTACCTCGTTGTTTTTTTTTTAAATTGTATTACCGTAGACGGTCTATACATCATTGAAAATACTGGTTTCGGCTTTTTTTACTGACGTATTCAAAGTATCTAGTGAGATGTTACAGGGTGTCAGAGCTTGATCCGCCAATGGGCATATTTGCCTTTTTAATATAATATAAATTTGTGCAGGGATCAACTTATCATGAAACAATATTTGAGTTGAGCATAAAGCAATATATGACAGCTGTTTCAAGTTTGGGATCCTCCTAAGCTGTATCATGTTTTTAATTTGAAAAAAGCTTTTCTGCCAGTGGCGTAGCTAGGTCACGTGCCCCCCCCCCAGCCCCCCCCCCCCATAGCTACGCCACTGTTTTCTGCGAAACTGCAACAGGATGCTTCAGCTATTATATGCCAAACTTTAAATTCAAATACACAGAAATAACAAGAAGTACAAATGTATATTTTATTGTGCACAGATGTTGAAGGTAACGCTGCTGTGCGTTTTTCTGGGTGTCCATCCCTCCACTCAAGCTTGGTGGAACTCTGGTCCCTCTTCAGGGGGTGCTTGCTACGCTCCTCCATTTTTCTTCGGATCTGAATGCAGGTAATGTCTCTAACAACTTGCAAAGTGGAGGTCAGAAGGGTACATGTGACCTTCTCATGGCACATGTGTAACTGTTAGGCCTGTATGTATTTAAAAGATTGAAAAACTCACAAAAATATTCTTGATGACATATGGAGATAAAAGTGGGATACAATGTATACCTTCCATCTAGTTGTTTTAAAGTTTATCTAGTACTTAGATTGAGATAAAGAATTATCATTTACCAGTGCGGGCAAGATTATATTTTAAGTATATTTTAAGATATGCAAGATACAATTTTTTATGCTGTGCATGTCAATCCTATTTCAAAGACGCAAAGCACAATGTGATTTCAAATTGTTTCAGATCGTCAACTTCCATTTTGGGATCCCCTGGATTGAAAGTAAAATATGTCATTGAACCAACAGGAAATGTACCTACCTTAGTTTGTTGTGAGGCACTGGGATGTGGGCCTGTGTACGTAAAACCACCAATTTTAAAATATATTTGTTTATTCAGAAGATACGAACTTGCATGGTGTCGTATCTGTTTCGTGATGGAGATGAGATAATAGATCAGACATTGTGTAGAGTATTTTATTAACTAATACAACAGGTGGCACTCTCTGGCCTTGTAATCATGAGGTGGCGACACCTAGTTTAACATAACGTAACAGTATCAGCCTACAAAATATTGCACTCCGAGTTATACTTGGCTTTCCGTTTCCAGGTTTGGATCACAATGTTCTGGCAGATTTGGTCTCTACTCAATTGGTTGTGCCAATGGACGCACCCTGAGTGGTACTCTTCCATGGGGCAACAACGCTGCAACCCCATCCATCAAATGCAAAGGGACACCAACAGGATTAAATGTAAGATGGAGCCATTGAGCATCATGATAAAGTGGACCGATATCCAAATACTCTTCTGAATAATCACTGGACTGTCATGTTGCATGTACTTTTGAATCTTATTTGTATTTTTGTAAAGCAGTAAAATGTAAAGCATATACACGATGTGGTTTTGTTATATATGTTATATATATATATATATATGTTATATATATATATATATATATATATATATATATATATATATATATATATATATATATATATATATATATATATATAGAGAGAGAGAGAGAGAGAGAGAGAGAGAGAGAGAGAGATGCATTTATTCTAGCCAGAACCGACCTACATTGCATTACATGCGATGTAGGGTCCGAACGACTGGCATAAGAATTCTTGGAAGTTGACATTTACGACACATTTTTTCTCAATAAACACGTTGGCATACCTTATGTCGTCGTTATGTACAGGAGTACTGCTCTGTTTACTATCGACATACACTCAGATTTTACTGGAAAAGCCAGTGGAAACATGCTTTTCAAGAGAATTTTCAAATTTACGTTCGGCTCATTCATGCTTTATGCTTTCTAGTCGATTCGTCACTGCGCGATTTGTCCCCGCTAAAACGGGCCCATTCGTCACTCGGAAAAAGTCAATTTGTCACCCCAAATTGGTGTCCACTTGTGCACATACATATGTACTACCAGTGACAAAACTACCAATATCGGGTGACGAATTGACCACATTCCAGTGACGAACCGTCCAGTTTTCACGGGGACGAATCGCGCAGTGACGAATCGACCTGTTACCATTGCGCTTGTTACACTAAAACTCCCTAGAGGGCTCCGGCAACATCACAGCGACATCACAGATGCAATGGTGCAGATAAATATCTAATACTTTAGCTTCATTAGACCCGTAGAACAGTGGAATCGTGTGGAAATGGTTTATTAACTTATTTTAATTGTGAAATTGAGAAAACTACGGATAGCCAGCGTTATTCTGTGTGCCACTAGGGGCGTTGAAACGTCGCCAGAGCCCTCTTGTGAGTTTTTGCGGAACTAGGCGGCCATGCTTCAAGCTTTATCAACCGAAATGTGATTCGAAAATGGCACAGAAATCGATTAATATTTGAAGAAATCAAGCATATCTGAGCGCGATACAAAAAAAAAAAAGGTATGTCTAACCCTACATCAGGTGTATTTCGTGTGGCAATTGTTTATTAAAAGGCTAGTTCCCACACAAGCGGAAAAGTCAATATTTTTTCATCCAGGACCTTGTAACCCTGTCCTGTGGACAGGGGACTTGTAGCTACATTTATTCCAACCATAATCATAATCATTTATACAATAAGAGAATTTCATTTGAAAGTACGTTTTAACATTAGTGAATACATCGATATGAGGGGGATTAGATAAAAGATAAATAAAACTGAATTAACATGGGAAGTGGTTGGAGGGAAATTTCATAATTAATGAAAAATATCATTTTTGTTATATAAGTATATAAGTGAGTATATAAGTATATACAGTGTTCGTTGGCCCCCTGGTGGATATGATATACATTCCTCAGCTTCTCATGCAAATTCTCATGCACATTCTGAAGGGATTTATCTTGAACCACGGCAAACTTTTCTTGTAACTCCTGATTAACGCAATAATGGGGGTTGATCCTTGCTGACTTGCATCATGGTAAATTCAACTCATATATGCAATCCTAAAATGTAACTCAAAAAGCTGGCGAAGTTTTAAGCAAATTTAGATGACATTCCAGGCATAACTGCACGTGCAGGTCAGAGGTGCACTTGCATATGCAATGGAAATTGCACATGTCATTGGCGGCTGCATATGCCATATATGGCTGCATATGCAGTTGTACTGCATTTACCAATGTTAGTTGCATATGCCATTCCAGAGGCATATGCGCACGTGCATGCTGTTTTTTAGTAAATCTTGTTGTGTATTTTTAAGAGAAGATTTTTTAAGTCTATACTCATCCTATCAGCTACATAGCCGAGATATGTGTTACTATAAAATTTCATTGGGTAAGTGCATTAGTGTTTGAGTTCAGCTCTAGAAACGAAAGTGTGACACCCGCCCTCCTGCCTATCGGACGAACACTTAACAATTTAAATGATGCCTGTGTGCTTTGTGAGATTCGCTGAGGGTTTTGCTGCAGTGCAGCCTATGTTTTATTTTGATATTGCTTGAAAAACTTATTTCACATCCTTACTTGGTATAACTTCCTACAACTAATAAACAAATGGGTGAGCAATATGATGCTGCTGTAGTAGCAGCCATTACAAATTTAAAGTTATTTAATTCCAAAAGGGTTTAATTGTGCCATTTACGGCAAAATAGGACCCAAATACACTACACGTGAAACGTAAATATATATGTTTTAACTTTACAGTCAGTTTTCACTGCTCCAAACCGTCTTGACCATCTTTACAATTATCCCCTTGGAAGGCCTGTTCAAGCATGAGCCTTTCTCAACTCCCTGGGGAGTATACAGCCGAGCAGCTGTAGTCAGCGCATCAGGCTAAACACAACAATCGCCATCACTGCCTGTAGCCAAGTACCCATTTACACCTGGGTGTAGTGAAGCAGTGGTTCAAGGAGGATCCGCTCAGTTCCTCCATGCCTTGGCTGGGTTCGAACCCATGACAATGCGCGTATAAGTCCAACACTTTATCCACCTTTTTTGAACATATAGTGCCTAGCATAATCAGGTGAACCACAGGTGGTAATGTAAACAAAAAACCAATCAAACATACTTACAGATATTTCAATAGGATCAACCAAGTGTGATAGCTATTGTGCAAGATGTCAATTGTTGTTTTAACTATCAATATTGCATAATTTAACAATGTTATGACTAGCAGGCTGCCCAGAGCAAACTTCAAAATTCAACACTGAATGCTAATGTCACCACTTTTCCGCTAGGCATTCTCAAGTGAATTTAGTAAAACAACAATAACTTTTAACGCTATTTATTACACACCACATATACAGTATTTTATTTGGCAAGGCAACAACAGTTCCACGGGATAACAGCTATCATCATCCAATTACAAAATTTCATGGAAAATTTACAAAATTATTTATATATCATTTTAATTGCTTGAAAATTAATACATAACAAATTGTAAGTGTACATCATTACATTTTGCGATTTCGCAAGATTCTCGGACTCACTTGATCTTCTGTTAAACAACAGTAAAGCAAATAAATCGATACAAAATATGATAATACATTGGCCATACTTCATATAGTGTATCATATAGGACTGAGCGTTCCCTTCTTTAATGAGTAGAAAAGTAAAGTATTGATTGTCATATACAGTCTGGAATAATATATAACGAGCAAAATTATAACGAAAAAGGCGGGTATAACGAAGTAATAGTCTACTGTTTTTACTCAAATAAACGCCCCTCAAATAGAGGCCCACCTCGAATAGAAGCCCGGGGTAGCTATCTTCCAAAAAAAAACAGGTTACAGATATATATTACTATTACTGTAAATTGACCTAAACATTTTGAGGTCTGTTACATTTCAGTCTTTCTCCAACTTGGGTGTCCTCCACTGCCTTTGAAATGATAGAGGCCCACCTCGAATAGAAGCCTAGAATAGCTGTCTTCCCCCCAAAAAAAGAGGTCACAGATAATATATTACCATTACAGCCTGTAAATTGACCTAAAATAAGAATTTGAGGTCCGATAGGCTTGTCATTCTGACGAGGTGTCCTCCGCTGCTTTTGATATAATAGAGGCTCACCTCGAATAGAAGCCTGCCTCAAATAGAGGCCCTGCTGAGATGGCCTCTAAAATATAAATAGAAGGGAGGGCGTTTATTCGAGTAAATACAGTATTTAAGTTATCTAGCTATCTCTTCACACCAAACCCAAACACAATACCCAGAAATAACGAAGTCCTTCTGATGATTCCAATTAAATATTTTATTTGTCGGTCCGATTGTATTACTCCAGAGGTTACTGCTTGTTCAATCAAACTGACTACTACACTTGGGTCCAAGCAACCCACCATAACTGACCATGTGACGTATGCGAGTGTAGGTGGAGTTAAAGAAAGCGGTGAAGTGGTGGGTGGGGAGGGGGCCGCTGAATTAAAATTGTCAATCTTGCCGCAATACCTTCTGACCCACATTTGAATTTTCAGACCCTCCCTGGAATCAACAGTTATTTGGGCAACAACAACTTTAGGGATTGGCCAGAGCTTCATTTAACAGCATGACATCACATGAACTGTACAAGTCGACTGCCCGTGCCATTTATGTTCACTTTAATTAGTGGGCGAGCAGATTCAAGGGTCCCGAGCAGAGACGGTCACATGAGCATTTCCATAAATCTCATGTGCGAAATGTAGTCAGTTTGATTGAATGCTCATAAAACTACATCAGCGGAAAATATGGACATCTATCTTACGAAGAAGGTTTGAATCATTGCCTGGAGATTCCATGTAAATACTATAATATGTGGTTTTTTTCCAGCACTGGCAGGCAAATTAAAAATTCTATCCTGACAATTATACCACATTTTCATTTTTAGAAAGCACTTTTATTTGCTTACCCGTGGCAATATTGTCATAAAATGATTAAAAATGCTGCCCAAAATAATTATTATGAACTTTTATTGGCTTACTTACCCATGGCAATATTTTCAAATCATTAAAAATGCTGCCCAAAATAATTATTATGAGCTTGGATAACAAAGTGCAAAAAATAATATTTCTCAAATTTGTAATTTTACTGTGTGTACAATCAATTGTGTTATGTTCATTCAGAATAAATTTTGAAATCACAGAGTTGCAGTATCACATTATTGACCATGCATGATTAAACACACCTAGTTTGAATAATATATATTATTTAATCAACAATTCATTAATAACAATAACTACCATACAATCTATCATGATGAAAATTCAAATACATAAATTAGCAGATCACATTTTTGTTACAGACACATAATTTATTATACACTTGTCTCTCTAAAAATGTTGCAGAAATTAATTTGGCACTCCGGGTCGTGAAAAATCTACTTTATATCAGAATGTAGTTTGTCTACACTTTTACGAAGTTACTAAATGGGATTTTTTTAAAGTATATGCTTGAAATATAGTGTGTTGCAAGTATTAGGTGCCTATAGAGACATCCATACTGAATCCATTAACTAAACTCTTCAAATTTAATCTTTTCATTATTCAAGAAATTTTGATCAATATCTACTGGTATATTGTAAAATTTAAATTTATTATCTGTGGATTGCTTCAAAGCTTCTCTAGCTTCGTAATATTGGCGGTTAACTTAATTGGACCATCCATGCGTTATTAAAATATGAAAAAGCTGCAATGGAATTATTGGAATAACACAAACATCATCCGGAAAAAGTGCAGTATTACATAGCCAAATGTGCCACGTGCGTTTTCCATGAGAAGGATAAACGCATGGAAAATGCATGGTTTTTAGCTAATTATAATGAGGCAAAAACCATGCATTTTCCATGCGTTTATCCAAACGCATGGAAAACGCGCGTGGCACAATTGGCCATGTACTATATATAGCGGACTAAGATTTATGACCATATTTAGCGAGCCTCGTAGCTGACATCAAATGCTTGAATTCAATGAATGACGTCCCAAACAAACAGTGGCGGTTTTAATTTTTCATGACAAGAACGATGTTCATTTTTATTAAACCCCCGATACCATTCACAAATGTTATTCTTGTTGCGCCAGAGCTTTAAAACTTGTGTTGGTAAAAATAATGATATATATATTTTATAATCTGTGAATGCCAAATATGGGCATAAATTTGGGTCCGCTATACTGCACTAAACCCCATTATCCAAACAAAAGCGTAGTTTTGTACAGAAATACTCGAATCACTCTTCGTCAGATAAAATGTTTCATGAATCATATTTGTATTATCAGCCGAGCAAGTTAAAACGGTGAAAAATTAAATGTTAAGATACAAGACAAAATGGTATAAAATCAATACTTTTGTTCTTTACTTCTTTTTTTGTTGTCATTTAATGATTATACAGAAATCTGCAGTCTACTAACATAGAGGCCAGCTCCAAATTCTACAACACTCAACCAACGTTATTCGAAAACATCTTTTTCCCATTCTAACGAGTATGCATTTCATAGCACAATAGCAATACAATTGACCATTTTATACTGTGTAAAAATATACAGATACTGCTGGTATATAATATTGAGTATGGTTTCTTTTTATTTTTTTTTTAAAGAAATACTTTTATCCCAAAGAAATCAACATTTTAAAAAGACGATATTCGAAAGTGTAACGTGTCTTTGCTTCATGACGTCAGTGACATGTAGGAGGATTTTCCGTCCTTTCATTTTTCGTCATCTTTCTTGTCATCATTTTGCGGTGTCGTTTTTCTTTCATCAGCTTTAGGTTCATCACTTTCATCAGATGTTTCTTCTGCTTTGCTTTCTTTGTTGCCATCATCACTTTTGTTATCTGCATCCTGATTGGCGGATTCTTCAGCGCCATCTTTGTTTTGACTCTCAGGACGATTGTCTTCTTCATTTTGTTTGGCCGGTTCATCAGGCTCCTCTTTAGCGTTATCTTGTTCCTGATTGGTCGAATCAGCTTCGTCAACGTCATCATTTTTGTCTTCTCCATCCTGATTGGCTAGGTCAGGCTCAGGTGATTTGTTATCTTCTTCCTGATTAGCTGATTGGTCATGATTATTCTCTTCTTCCTCTGTCCGTTTTTCTTTCAAATCCTTCCGAGCTTTATGTCCTCTGACACCAGCCTGGATTTTAGTTGCTGCTTCCTCTCTTTCCTGCCAAAAAATATTTTAAATTATTAAATACAAAACTGACCAAAATACTGATTGGCAGACATTCCATTAAATCTCACTATCAAGACCACCTCTGTTTTAGGACCAGTTGGCTTTATCTGTAATTTACATATTCCAATAAATAATTAGTCAGTTCTTCCCCAGCCCCTTGTATAACAATCTATTTGGGACATTATTAAAGCATTTGTTATGTCTGGGTTTTGTTATACGCTCGGGGGTCATCGAAATTGTCTAGGATCAACGAAATTGGCCACTCAAAATATATTATAACCAATACTTTCAACATGCCTGTCGAAGTATCAGAAACTTGTAAATGATTAGAAGAGTTAGTTTTGTGACAATTTATGAAGTTGCAAGGTGCAATGTTTTTATTGTTTCTACCAAAATCATGACTCTTAATAAATTTCATTGTCATTGTTAAATTTGTATTGTTTTAAAATTTAAAATTTGTGGGGTGGCCAATTTTGATGATCCTGGCCAATTTTGATGACCCTAGCCAATTTCGATGACCCTAGCCAATTTCGATGACCCAATGTGTACGTGGATCTTGATTTTAAATCCATTTCTGATAAATGAAATCACCGGGCTACTTTCACAGACTTTTGTTATAAACAGGACCATCAATATATAGAGACTTTCAGAGGAGTACAATATTACTTTGAATAATCAATCTACACAAGTGGGTCAATTGGTCTTAATAGTAAAGTTCAGTCCATTTCATTTTCGCTCATAGTCATTTAGTTTTGACATAATAAATTTACATGTAGTAAATCAGCAACATAATAATTCCATGAAATTAGTAATTTTTTATATTTTTGAGTTGATATGAACAATTTCATAGATATAACAACCAGTCTAAACGTCTAGACATCAATATCAATACTATTTGCTTCTAATATGATAGCCGTGCATATATATCTAAAAAATAATAACAAGAAACTAACATATTGACATATAAACATCAGATTTTTGGCAACTGATCGCTAAATAAAAAGTCAGGCGTCTAATACTGTATCAGGCTTAACGATGCATTCCACTATTAATAATGAAGCTCTTTTTTTTTTCAGCCGACACATAAAATATTAATAGCATTTAGTGCGTTTAATGGCTATGGTCTATGTTCAGAAGTTATAAGAAGCGAAAATCATTTCCAAGCCACTAAACAATTTTAATGCCAGACTTTTTGATTTTACGCTTTGCGAAAATAATATGATGGCAGCAAATGTTGTAGAAAAAGTTTCAATGTTGGTGTCAATTATTGACATTATATGGCCGACTTGTAATTTTTCAATTATATATGAGCGAATAGCTATCCAAAAAATGACAGCTAATTGATCGAATATATTTTCATTTTGCCAATTATTGCGACTCTTCAAAGCAAAAAAGGACTACCTTAAAATTTATGATTTTTGGACCCCCCCCCCCCCCCCTCCCACTGCCAGGGCAGACAATTTTATAATTTTTTCATCCATCATGGCCTGCATTGAGATTCACTGAATTCATATTTTGGCTATTAATTTTAAAATTTATGTTCATCCTATTCTAAAAAAAGATCAGCATTTTGCCTCCCTGTTCACTCACAAGTTCAAAAAGGTCGCTTGCTCTGTGAAGTCATGTGACCTACAGTTTCATTCAAGGGCCCTGGCAACAATGGTCTGAATGGTTGCTAAGGAGCAAGCATGGTTGTAAGGGGGGGGGGGGTCATGTGACCCACAGGCTGGTTAGAAGAGTTGCTATGGTGCTATTCCGTCTCTTTCTGAAAGTGATGGTGGCCATATTGGTAGCAAGCTTGTGCTCACTGAGGGGATAAGTAGCCAGGGTGAAATAGAGGAGTAGAGTGCAAATAAAGAGTTGTAATGGGGATGCTTAGTTAGAACCGGAGAAGGTAGAAAGAATGAGGTAGGCCAGGGCACGATCGAGGCTCACTTATCCTATAAGATTGCCAAGACCTACTTTCATAAAGTTTTCTGGGTTAACGCACCTTTCTAACCTTGCGCAGCTGCATATCATCTTGAGCAATATGGAACATACAGCCAGTCAGAACCTTGATTAGGGCTTTACGTCCTGTATTTCTGCACCAGTTGGGCTAATTAGGACAGGTAGGGACCATGGCAATGAGACGAAGGATGAAACAGCCATCCAACTTAGGCTCGACCGGGAATCGAACCCGGGACCCAGCGGTTGGAAGTCCAGAGCGCTACCTCTGAGCTAGGCCCCCGCCCTTTTCTGATTCTCAGTGCAAAAAGGATCTTAGTCTGCTTATGTGCCGTGAAAAATTATAGTGATGCAAAATAGTACTAAAGGCAATTATGGTTTTGCACTCAATATTCTTATTTTATTACCTACATTCTTTCATGTCAGAACACACATAACATATTTATGCACCTTATTGTCAACCAATATTTTCAACAGAAATGGTAGCAAAAAGATATCGTGTAAACGAGTCAAACTGGAATATTTTACTCGACTTTCAATCCCAGTTATCGCTCATAACTTACACTACTCAGATCTGATATTTACACAGTCAATGAATTAGTTAAAGTTTTTAAAAACAAAATCATGCAATAAGGTGTTTAGTGGCACTAAGCCCAATCCCGGACATTACCCAGATGCTGGCTGGACATCGCGAGTCACGTTTGGGGCTACACTAAGTCCCTTCTTGCTTTGAGGAGTCAATAATTTAATGTGAATTTGCATTATCTGTAAATCAATTAGTCCGCAAAGCATAACATTTATTCAAAAAGTCAAGCATAACTATTAAGCGGCATACAACACAGGCTTAGTACATACATATGTAAGGCAGTGCTAGCTGTAAAGGAACGGGTTATATAGATTTATATAGTGACGAAGGATTTCGAAAGAAGCTGGGTGGCCTAATGGTTAAGGCAGCCGCCAATTCCATATTGGTCGGCTCTGCTGAAGGTCCCAGGACGTGAGTTCAATCCCAGGCCCGGGCACTCTTCATGAGCTACATCCCAGCAGCTGGATGTCGATCGCATGAGACGTTAAGTTAGGGGTGCCTCATACTCAGTGTCTATGCTGAGGCAAGTAAAAGACCCCAACCATGGGGTAAATGTGTAACATGGTGTTGACTCCAAGCCTTAATTTTCATCTCATCTTTATGTCTGCCTCTAGCAGCTGGTCATATAAGCTGACTAAGCTTCAGACCCAGTAAACCATGGTGGAGTGAAAGTTTGAACAGTGTCCTAAACGTGTCTGTACATTTCCTATCTGCGGGTGTTGATTAGCCTAATAATCGGTGGGGGTCTGATAATTAAAGAATGATACTAGTCACTTTTAGGTCAGGAATAAAGCTATCAATGAAACGATTAAACATCTGGGCTTCCAACAAGGGACTTGGACCCGATTATCGGACCTGATTATATCCGATAATCAGACCATCGGCTTCAATTATTGCAACATTGGCTTCGATTATTAGACCATAGGTTCCGATTATTGAACCATAAGCTCCCGATTATCAGACAAATCATGAGCTCCCGATATCAGACCATAGCTCCGATTATTGGACCAACCACCCGATTATCAGGCTCGATTATAGGGCTAATTACAAACATCTTCATGTTAATACTTGCAGTGATTAGTCACATAGAACACAAGCGTTATGCTGAACAGGATTGTTTTCGATAAGCATAAGCGTGACTCGCAGCATTCTTTATGTACATCAGCCACTCGATTAATTATACCTTCTCCTCTTTCATGGCTTTTACATCTTTCCTAGCTTTATATCCTCGATAATTGGTTTGTATCGCAGTCGCAGCTTGGTTCTTCTGGTAAGTTTGATACAAAATAATTTTTAAAAGGCAAATTCAGAATATTTTTAGTATGAAATCAAGAGTTCCCTTTTGACCTTCAGTGAGAGTTCTAGAGGTGAAGCGCATACATCCAAATATTCGTGCTTTCCATAAATCGTTTAATGTCACTCTCATCAGGCAATGTGATTTCTCTATTGTGACCCCTCCATTCCCCTCTTCCCGATACTGATATGTACTGATATGTGTATCTAAATATATTATATACAGTTAGTTTCATTAAGAACGGCCTGTCAAATTGAACCTCGACAAAGCTAGACAACTTCTGCTATACCACACTACCTGCCACTAAACCAAACTGTCTGGCTACAGCTGGCTACTCAAAAGTCGGATCTAAAAGTACCTGCACCATTTGGTGCATAAGTTGAGAGCTACGCATGTTTTGATGCATGTGTAATTGTGTATTGTACATACATATTTATGATATATTTAATAAATTTTGTACATTTACCAAGTTTTTATTTTTCCTCGGTGGTAGGTGTAAGCTGACTATAAGCTAGGAGTAGACAGAAGCAGTTGACTATAGTCAGTTATAGCTACAGCCAGAAATAGGTTGCTACAGCTGTCTAGAGTCGAACATATTTATGAAACTAACTGTATATATTTTTATACCTCCTAAATTCTCTCCTTTTTCACATCTCATCTCACACAAAGTTTCATCTCAAGATGGCCTTTTTATCTTCCTCTCTTTGTCATAATTAAATATCTTCCATCGCAGAGAAAAAACAGCTATAATTTCATTTTCTATCAGGGGAGGTCACATGCTTTTCATGCTTTGGAACCTACAATATTAACATGCAATTTGCCAATTTACTTTTTCTTTAAACATGCATATTAGCCATAAAAAAATACAGGTAATATCATAGCAAATAGAAACATCAACATAACATTATCTCATGCTAAAAAAATTGATAATAATTATTATGTTATGTTCCCATTTAGCCAATCCATGCTGTCTAGTTTTTACAAGTAATGAAGTTAATTTAATTCAGATCAATGCATAGTTTTTGAAGATATATTGCAGACTGCAGTCTTCATAGCTTCATAATGGACCTTGCAAACAGTATACTCATTTCAGTTTCATAAATACATGTGTCAGCCACAGAAGATTGATGCAATGAGCATCGTAATTAGCCTGTCCACAAGTCGACTGCCCACGCCATCTATATTTACCTTAATTATTTGGCGCGCACCGCGAGCATCTACAGATTCTCATTCAGAGCAACTCACCAAATGTCTCTCACAACTAACCCAGGCAGTTTTGACCTATGGTCATCGATTCAAAGTTGCTCAGTTATGTTCAAGGAAGGCAAAACGCCGAAATTAGGATATCATACGCTCTTTGCAAAGTAATCTAGAGCGGTGAACATTGACTTAATTTATTCGGTCAGCCATACGTTATACGTGCGTAGCGATCTCGTAAAAGTAGGTCACTTCAGTTTCCAGGGACCCTGAAGGTTCAGGGGTCCCGAGCAGAGACATGTAATTAGCACAGGCAGATGAGCTCAGATGGTGCACTGTCAACTGCACCAAATGACTGATAGCAACAAGATGCCCATTTCACAAGAAGTTAAAAATCTCAAAGAAAACTGTAAATATGTATTCTGGTTGCAAGGTCCTCAATGACTCGTAAAGATTGAATAATATAAGAATTCGTAAAATTTAATAACATTAAAATAATATCCTTTACAATACATTATACTTCAATTAATCAATTTATCGATTTAGATTTCAGTTTTACTTACTTTGACGTCATCATCTTCTTCGGTGCTTTCATCTTTTTCTTCATCTTTCTCAACTTTTTCACTCACATTTGATCTCCGCGATTGCCTTGACGCAGGTTTTTCAGACTGTCTGGATGCAGGTTTGTCAGAATGCCTCGATTGTGGCTTTTCATTCTCCCTGGAATGTTATAAATGATTTGATGAATTTGCATATTGAAGTATCGTTCAGTTTACATATAACCTAAAACAGGAATTCATTTCCCAGATGTTAATTAGATTATCGAATACTTGTATTCAACATTTTATTCGTTCAAGTTGTGGTGGTCAACATTAATTGAAATTAGAATAGTGTAGATGCACTTGGGTCCAAAAGCCAGTCATATTAAAATTGAAATATACAGCTGAAGAGTGCTGTGGTATTAAAGTGACATTTCGATCACAGCTGACAATGACTATAATCTGTAATTTACAGATTATTATCAGAAAATGTCACAGACTTGGAAACCAAACTCCAGAGGGCATCACGTGAATCTAGAACTCCCATTGGCTGAGTGACTATCGTATTAGCCAATGGGAATCCTGGATTCACATAACATCCTCTGGAGTTTAGCTTCAAGTCTGTGAAATAATCTGTGTTGCGCCATTTGTTGAATTCTTGCGAATATAACTTACTGAGAATTTTCAGACTGTCTGGATGCAGGTTTTTCAGACTGTCTGGATACAGGTTTTTCAGACTGTCTGGATACAGGTTTTTCAGACTGTCTTGAGGGTGGCTTTTCAGCTACAGGTTTTTCAGACTCCCTGGAGGCAGGTTTTTCAGACTTTCTTGACGGTGGTTTCTCTGAATGTCTCGATGGGGGTAACGACCTTCTTTCGGAATGTCTCGATTGCGGGGCTTCGCTAGGTGGTTTCGGGGTCATGGTTTTGTCCCGCCTCGGTGGGGTGGATTCGCGCGGTGGGGTGGGTTCTCGTGCGGGTGTGGGAGACCTTCGCCTCCTATGTTTTTCTTCAGTTTCAATTTCTTCATCCTAAAAAGTTAAGTTTTTCATATTATTAAGATCAAAATATGATTTTTCATTATGACAATAGGAAAAGATTTCATATAATCAGCATCAGAAATCATTAATGGGACTTTAGTAATTCACACAATTAATGAAATACATGTATTATGCGCATTTGCAATGCATCATCAATCTGATATTCAAGATCAATTTTAATGCACAATGATAGAAATCGTTTAACCAAAAAAAACTATTTAAACGTTGAAATCTGAATTTTGTTTCATTAATACTACTTTTTTTTTAAAGTTACACTTGAAAGATTTTCATCAAAATATTTGAATGATTTATCAGTGCACTATAGTATTTTAATATTTATGGCAACAGACATAAAAATGATCGTTTATAAAAAATGTCCTATAGTATTGGTATTAGTATAAAGAACCAGCAATTGAGTCAACAGTAATCACAAACAAATTTAACAAATTACTTTCAGCAATGACTATAAATAACTCTTGAACAATAACATAACAGCAATGAGATAAACATCAACATTTGGTCATATTCGTTCAACAAAGAAAATATAACAAATTTACTCACAGATAACATCACAAGCAAATGTGATACACAAGCCCACTCACTCTCAAAATCCATTCATACAACTTGTCATGACACGAAGTAACGAAGACACAAAAATGAACGATCAAGAAGATTGTCATTATGGAGTATATGATCAACCGCCACAGGCAGATGTAATGATGAGATGATAATTGGCAAGTTTGCAAAGTTGCAAATGATTCGAGGCGAGTAAATGATACGCCTAATTAAATTGTTTGATCGAATCTTATAACTCGGTAATTAATCTCCGACCGGCCAAATCGACATGCCATCGGTGTACGACAAAAATATCAATTTCTCTGAATTTTTTACATTGTAAAGACATTAATATTCAAGAGCTTGAATCATTTGTTCGCTTAAAGTTCCTATGTCTGTAGATTTAGCATAGGCAAAAAATTATATAAACCAATACTACCTTCTTGTCTCATGACATTTTTACAATAACATGCTCATTTGTGCACAGCAATTTAACTTTAAGGTTCAATAAATAACATAATTAAAATTTTTCATGCCATCAAAAATACAAAATGTAAACAAACCTAGTGATGACAATACTAAACAATGGTGATGATGCCATTTCCATTGTGTTTCCAATGTTTTGGAATGGATTTTCTTTCAATTTACGATTTATTTTTTTGTAATTAACGCTCGATAGACTGGTTAGCTGATATAAATATAGTTTGTCTTGAATAATTAAGGCAATTTTAAACTATTTGATAAATCTTAGAACCTTGCAATTTTGATAGACAATGTCTGGTTTCTTCAGAAGGATTGACAAATTTTTACCAACAAATCCATAAGCTTTTTAATTATAGATGATAAAGTTTATAATTAATTTAAATATGAGACTGGAAAGAGGTCAGAATGGCTAATGTGGAGTGCCTCAGGGTTCCATCTTGGGTCCATTACTGTTTCTTTTATACCTCAATGTATACAACAGCTCACGATGCATAGTTAATATCATGTAAATGTCTTTCTTTATAATAACTTTTGTACCTATTTCCATCAAAAATAAAGTATCTATCTATCTAAAGAATGCTTTATCTTAATAAACTAGTCACATATATATCTATTATTGGATCCATAATGTATAATAAACTGTGAAAAACCAACAAAATTCTGAGATGATCTTAACTACAAGTTTATTAGTAGATTTGAAATATTTGAACACAAATGGGTTGGATAACCAATAACATAAAATGTTAAGTGCAAGTTTGAATCATAGTTATGAAATGTAAAATCTTCAACATAGCTACTATGCGGTTTTTTCATACAATCCATAAGTACATGACTTTGACAGGTGTAAAGCGTTTTTTTTTTTCAAAAGTTTCAGAAGACAACTGTTATAAGAGATGACAATCCCAGTCACCTCCCTGCTGAAAAGATCAAAAATGATGATTATGAAGAAAAAAAAAGATGTTTTTGATGATTTTCACAGAGTTTTTGACAATGTGAAATTCATAAAATGATGGATGATGTCGATGATAAAACTACGTAACAGCTTCCGAAGTTCTGCTTGTCGGTCGACTTTTTGAATGACTTTTCGTTAGCTTGGATTTTGTTCTTTTAATTTCGATAATTTCTTCCTAAAAGAACGATGAAGAGATAAGAAGCATTGGTGGTTATATCTTATGTTAAAAGTTGAAATAATCTGATGAATAATGTAATGTAATTGGGTTTCATGTCTGCCATCCTCAACGAGCTCAGCCGACATTACAATTTACACCCTTGGCAGACCTGTTCTAACCTGAGCCTTACTTAACTCCCCAGGGAGTATACACTCAGTGTGCAGCCATTACAGCACTCCTTTGGTCAAGCACTCTACAATTGCCATCACTGCCTACAGCCAAGTTCCCATTTACACCTGGGTGGAGTGAAGCAGCTATTTAAGGAGGATCGGCTCAGTTCTTCCATGCCGTGGCTGGGTTTTAACCCACGAACATACCCTCGTACGAGTCCAGCACTTTATCCACTGGGCCATGGCACCCATAAATCACTGAAGATTTATGACTGATGTACGAAGAAAGCTGTGCAAAACAGTTTCAAGGATAGTATTAAATTTCAGAAATATTTGTAAAGTACCAAGATGTCAACAAAAGTTTAGATAAAGAATGAAATAATAACTAAGACAGCATTTGAGATTTTTAGATAAAATGCACAAACAAGCGCAGATGAAGAACGCCAAACGTATCACCAAGCCAGTGGCTTCATATTGACTACTAGCTGTTTTGGAGGGCCCTATAGAAGGTAAGTGTTACACTTAATAGGTTTCACCCTAAAAAAATAAAGTCTATCTATCTATTTATCCAGCGGCTGTTGTTCTGTTGCTTTACAAAAACACAATCATTTGCAGAACTGAATGAGCATGTGGCTATCTATCTGTCTATCTATCTATCTATCTATCTATCTGTCTGTCTGTCTATCTATCTATCTATCTGTCTGTCTATCTATCTATCTATCTGCTGTTGTTCTGTCGCTTTACAAAAACACAATCATTTGCAGAACTGAATGAGCATGTGGCTATCTATCTGTCTATCTATCTATCTATCTATCTGTCTGTCTGTCTGTCTATCTATCTATCTATCTGTCTGTCTATCTATCTATCTATCTGCTGTTGTTCTGTCGCTTTGCAAAAACACAATCATTTGCAGAACTGAATGAGCCTGTGGCAGTAACCAAGGGAATAAAATCAGGCAAAAAACACAGCGTATTAAAAGGAAGAAAGAAATAAAAAATATGTAAAACAACTGCAATAGGCCCAGCACTTGCACGTCTAAGAAGAAACAAAATTGAACGGGTGGTAATGGAAGGCAAGTATACAACATGATAATGTACCTTTCTATACTATCCAAAATAAGTGCCCATTTGCCTTAAATTGGTCTTATTTTGAGACTCTTGGCTGGTTGAGCAAATTCAATAGCTTTTGCAAAGTTGCTGTCTCTGTTTTATAACAAAATGAAGCGTGATGGTGGTGGTGGATTAGGGCTTTACGTCCTGTATTTCTGCACCTGATTGGCTAATTAGGACAGGTAGGGACCATGGCAATGAGACGAAGGATGAAACAGCCATCCAACATAGGCTCAACCGGGAATTAAACCCGGGACCCAGTGGTTGGAAGCCCAGCACGCTACCACTGAGCTAGGCCCCAACTAACAAAATGAAGCAATGACATACATAACATGAGGAATTTAACAGTGCCACTGATAATTATACCAGACACTCTAATAGTTACATCCCCCAGGGTGTAGAGTAGACTAACATTTTTGTTGGTTAAATCGGCAGAGGCTGGGATTTAATCAAAAAAAAGGAATATAACTAACTTATACTCCATTAGACCTATTTACTAATTTGTTCCATTGTTTTATTAGTTTAACTGCTCTCATTATTCATAAAAGCACTGTTCACACACATGAGGGAGATAACTAAAATTGTCGTTGGTTATATCCATCTACGAACAATAGAAAAGGTATCATGGAGTATAAGTTAGTTATTTCTCTCATAGTCAGGAGTTAACTAATATTTTGGTTGGTTATATCCCGACGCCGAAGGCAGAACAATAGAAAAACAGTCTAAGTGGAGTCTATGTAATAGTGATTTCCCAAATAGGGAGGCGTTTTTTTCTGAGACACTTATATGTTCTACAAATTTGCACAGGTCCCTATATATGTCTGAAAATCTGCAAATGTCTTATGAATGCCAAAACTACATGTATTAGTTATATCCCGAATAGGAGGGAGTTAACTAAAATTTTTGTTGGTTATATCCAGACGACGAAGGCGGAGCAACAAAAACGTTAGTTAACTCCCTCCTATGAGGAATATAACTAATATTTATACTCCATTAGGCTTATTTTTTAATTTGTTTGTTTGTTTTTACTGCCTTTATTATGCAAAACAAGTTCAGTTTACACTCAGGAGGGAGTTAACTAACATTTTCGTTGGTTATTGCCCGCTCAGTACAATAGGAAAACAGTCTTACATCCCTCATAATCTGGAGTTAACTAACATTTTTGTTGGTTATATCCAGACGCCGTAGGCAGAACAATAGGAAAACAGTCTAAGTGGAGTATAAAATGGGTAACCGAGTAAGCAAGTACTACATTATAATTGTACGTGGGAGTTGTTTTGCGCGAAACTCCCATCAATACCTGTTAACACTAGCTTTACCTGTTTAACACTTACTTAATGGGGCTTATGTTTTCATCTTCTGCTTCCACCTGTTAACAGTCCTTTGTCATTTTTCAGGGGCACATAGTTATCACCTTTGTTTTACAGGTAGTGCTTGCAGCTAGCTAGCTACCTGTGTGGGGGGAGGAAATAATATCAAATTCTGGTGCCTCGTTGCTGATTTCACAGACCTATCGACAGGTAGAAGCTGGTCGTTAAGATTTATCGAGAAACATAATCTCATCCCTGGTAAATAATTGGAACAGGTTGACAATAAGTGGTAACCTTGGGAATTATATCAATCAATTATAATTAGATAATACTTTTAATTGACAATTAATAATACCTTTGATTGACGACAATTCTAGTCCTGACATTCAATTCACCATATTTTCCCGATTACAAGCCGGGAACTTCGAGGGGTAGTTCTCCGGCGTTTCAATATACCTTTTTCTTTTACACCAAGCCAAAGGTTTTTATTTGTGGAGACTGATAAGACAGGCATTTGTTGATTCTCAAAACTATGTTTACCGTAGTGGCCTCAGTTGTGGCTTAATTATTATCATACTCCACTTAGACTGTTTTTCTATTGTTCTGAGCAGGATATAACCAACGAAAATATTAGTTCACTCCCTCCTGAGTGCAAACCGAACTTGTCTTGCATAATAAAGACAGCAAAACAAAACGATCAAAAAAATGAGTAAACATTCCCAATGGAGTATAAGTTAGTTATATCCCTCATAGTCGGGGGTTAACTAACATTTTTGTTGCTATTATCGCTCCCCCTTCAGCGTCGGGATATATAACCAACAAAAATGTTAACTCCCTTCTTTTTGGGATACGACTTTCCTAGGTTGATCAGCTGGATGTCGATCGCACGAGCCGTTAAATTGGTAGTGCCATGCACGTGGTGTCCATGCTGGGACATGTAAATGACCCCACCTATGGATAAATGTGTAATGTAAGAACAAATGATCGATGCACCATACAAATTATCATTGATAAATAGAACAAACACTAAAAGTAATTTCACCTGGTTATACAATTACCCATCAAATTAAGCATCCTAATATCCTTTTTCGTGTTAATGGGTATATTGCAGAATAATTCAAAGTGGCATATTTCATAACATGTTTCCTAATTATAAAGGTGAAGGACATTTCGTAATTTTGATGGACATGTTATTATTAATATTTGATAAGGCCATTCAGTCCCTGTCACAAAGGTTTGTTAATGGAAAGGATAACTTTCAAAGCTTTAAATTATGCATAGTTCAGGGGCGGATCCAGAATTTTTATTCACGGGGGGGGGGGGGGGGTTATATCCCCTAACCCCCCCCCCCCCCTAAATCCGCTACTGTAGATTGTACTGATGTAGATAACTAATACCTATTTGAAATTTGGTGCATGCGTTTTCAGCTTGAAGGATCATGCAGCTGCCAAAGGCAGACATAATGATGAGATGATAAGGCTAAGTTATATTTATCAGTGATAGTTCTTAAGATTTGTATGCCATGGGAACAATCATGAAATCTGCATTCATTTGCAATGGGGGAAGATTGTCAGAGCATTGGCTATTTTATATTATACTCAACTTAGACTGATTTCCTATTGTTCTGAGCGGGATATAACCAACGAAAATGCTAGTTAACTCCCAAACTATACTTGTCTTGCACAATAAAGACAGTAAAACAAAACAATCAAACAAATTGGTAAAATATGCCTAATAGAGTATAAGTTAGTTATATCCCTCATAGTCGGGAGTTATCTAACATTTTTGTTGCTTATATCCCTCGGCCTTTGGCGTCGAATGACTAACAAAAATGTTAGTTACCTCCCTCCAGTTGAGGATATGACTATTACTTAGAGGAGCTAATAGCATAGTGGTAGAGTATATGACTATATGACTAACAATCTCATGGGACTGGGTTCAAGCCTCATGGGCTGAACTTTCTGTTTGTGGCCTAAAGCAAATTAAGCCACATAAAGTTGCAATAAAGGCACTAAAACCCCCCTGGGTGACTTCGTGATCAGTTTTTATACCTGGGCCTAGGCCTTTATCAAGTATAGAACTATCATACTATGTTGTATGATAGACCAGGTATAATTAAGCGATATGGGTCAATGCAGCAGCAGCGTAGGCAGGGAGGGGGATAGCGCGGTTTGACATAATAGGGAAATTCTGCCAAAACTCCCAAAACTGTACGAAAGCGCAAGTTAAAACAGTTTTGCAGGATTTCCCTATGTATTAAAGTGTCTACATTGTAGATCTAGTGCTGCTGGCATTCTACACATAACACCGGGTATCTATTCCTTTTTTTGAAAAAGAATATTCTTGTTCTAAAGGTCCCTCAGTGTTCCATTATGTAAGAAATTTGGAGTTGACTGAACTTTTCACTAATATTACTTCATGTAATATCACGTTTATCCTCATTAATATTTCAGTTCAAGCAATTGGTAACAAGGTTGATAAATGAACTCCAACAGTGATGAAATAGTGGCACGCGAGGTTAACTTGCTCGCAAAAATGGTTACAGTGATAGTTCTGTAGCATGTTCATCAGCAATTAGTTACTGTTTGTTTTCTATCAACACAGTGACACTTAGTTATGTTGCAGTTACAATTAACAGAGCTGATTGAGAGGGTGGGGGCCTAGCTCAGTGGTAGCGCGCTTGGCTTCCAACCACTGGGTCCCGGGTTCAATTCCCGGTCAAGCCTAAGTTGGATGGCTGTTTCATCGCTCATCTCATTGCCATCCCTGCCTGTCCTAGTTAGCCCATCAGGTGCAGAGATACAGGACCTAAAGCCCTAATCCACCTGTCCATCTTGTCGTTGAGTGAGAAAAACACTTGGCAAAATCTCAATCAGCACAAAGTGGGGGTTGATTATTGAAAGTAAAACTTGACATTTAACTAATGTCATTGACTTCCGTTGACAATGTAACATTGACACTTCACACTTCAACTGAATGCGCAGCCAGGAAAACATGTCAGTCCAGCACGACATCGACCCAAAATCAAACAGACGTTGGCCTGACATCATTCCATTGGAACACAGGTAGAATACTTCATGAGTTCCCCATGGCCGGTGACTGGTATAAAAACAGACTGCTTTAGATTGCACAAAACTCCAGACCATAGTGGATTTTTACTAGAGGTTCTCTGTATTTCCACCAGGTGGCTACAAAAGAATACAGCAATTCTATTGGCTGAAAAATTTCCCGCCCTTGACTCTGGCTGAAGCAGAGTGCATCCTAGCAGCAGTATTTTTAGTGCATTTTAATGTATATTTCTCAGTTGATTTCTGTTATTTCCCAGAGAAAGTTATATGAATGGAATCCGTAAGTTATGACCTACTATGTCTGAAAAGCAAAATGAGTAATAAGAGGGGAAGAAAGACTTATGTCTTGCTGAATTCAGGTCTGCTCAGTGAAAAGACACTATTAAAGACACTGTTGCTGAAATTTTTCGTCTTAATGATAACCTTTAAAAAGAACTCACCCTGTGTGCTTTACCATTAAAGCAAGTGCTTTTATCTTTGTCACAATGGGGGACTTAAGTGCCAAATATGGCGGAAGCTCATGCCGGTCCACAACCTATGTTTGATGACGTAAACATACAATCAGGTCATCGAGGGCATTGATAACATCACAAAGGTGTTGAGGACATACAGTTTTCCCATTGACCCAAGAGTCCCCCATTCATTAACTCATCATCTGAACTGAGTAAAAGCATCGTCTGTCCTAATCACTTCCAGCCGGGATTCAAAACTTCAGGAAGCAATCAGTCAGTCTTCGAGTGTAACCCTAATGCATTTCCTTTACACAATAACGCGTGACATTAACGCACTTCCACCGCGTTTTAACTTTCACATGTCTTTAAGGAGTCTTGAAATAGAGTCTTTTCACTGAAGAGCCCGGAGTTCAGCAAGAAATAAGTCTTTCTTCTCCTCTTATTACTCGGTTTGCTTTTCAGACATAGAAGATAATCACTGACTTATTCAATAAATTTCACTTTCTTAGAAAAATAATAAAAATCAACTGAATGATATGGTGTCAAATATACATTAAAATGCACTAAAAATACTGCTGCTAGGATGCACTTTGCTTCAGCCAATCACAGCCAAGGGCGGGAACTTTTTCAGCCAATAGAATTGGCTGAAGCAGAGTGCATCCTAGCAGCAGTACTTTTCAGTGCATTTTAATGTATATTTGACACCATATCATTCAACTGATTTGTTTTTTTCCTGAGAAAATTACGTTTATTGAATAGATAGGATATGATCTTCTATGTCTGAAAAACAAAATGAGTTTTTTAGAGGAAAAGAAAAACGTATGCCTTGCTGAATTCAGGACTATTCAGTGAAAAGACTCTATACATTAGGTACTATTTGATAGTAGATACACTAAGGTATTAATTATAGCCACGAAGTCCACGTGCAATATCACTCAACCGTAGTAACTATGACGTCACAAGACAATGTCTGAGCCAGATTTGGCCCCACTTCATTGCATTTGGTGGTATGGAGTAGGATGCATGTGCCTTACCAAAAACTGACATTTTGGAACTTGTTTTGGAATCAGTATTGAAACGGCTAAAAGCGGACTCACTGGTCTGCCTTTTATGCCTTAAATAAGCTAGCCCTGGGGTACCCATGCTAACACACAGGGGTCTTCAGATCGCCCACACACGTTGCGAGCTTTTTAAGCCAATAGAATTGCAGTATTCTGTTGTAGCCACCTGGTGGAAATGTCGAGAAACTTCAGTGAAAATCCGCTATTGCTAACACTGAACCTAAAATCTAGTTTGAAAATTGGTGGTGTATATATACTTACAGAAAGGTTTTTGATGGTAAGAAATCAATAATCTTATTCATGTCAATTACGTCTATCCTTGGTTACTCATGACCTTTAAGCGTGTTTGTACAGATGTACCACGAATAAACCACAAGTGATTCAAGTCATATTTGACAAGCAAACGGATGAAAATGATGAGATGATGACTAAGACGACAAATGATGATCCGCAAAATGAACACAAAAACAAGACTCGATAATGCAGAACATTGAAGTCACCTATAATGACCAACCAACCAACCAAGACGCTCAAACTAAACCATCCACAATACCTGCACAGCATTATGCACATTGCACAACACTTGTGTATTGTCAATACATTACAAATAACCACAATATAATATACAGTGTGCAGGTACGATACCGATTACCACCACAAGTCTGACCTTAGATGAATGTTCAATTAAGGCCTCGGAGGGCATTGATTTACAGGAGTCCGATGTTTCCAAGGATAACGGATCATTCTGGTTATCATTTTGGTCATCGCGCTGGTCCTTTGCGGCTATTCCTCGATTTGGTTCGGACAATGAAACTGATTCATCAGTTTCTAATACTGTTACAGCATGTGTCTTCTCATCAGCAGTAGATGTGAGAAGGCGAGTATCGGCAGCAGCTTCAGATACACTCTCCATTTTTTCACTTTTTCCAGTTGTACAATCCCTTTCCAGACTGGTAGGTGACCCTGTCCCGCAAGGAGATGGTGTGGGAGGTTCGATTGATAACACCGGCATCGGAGGTCCTATGTTCAACTCGCGCAGCACATCTCGGCACACATCGTCTAATAGCTCCCTTTCTGATGCACGGTCAATAACAATCCTTCCAATACATTTTCTTTCGTTATTTATGATCTTATCCGATGAAACTTTGTCGGATTCTACAGCTTTTGAGTGACAGCAGTTCTGATTTAGCTCGAGGACCGAGTCCTTCAAGTTTCGCAACATTGGAAATTCACTGCCAGGCAATCCACTATCAGTCTGGTCGTTAATATTGTCAACACCATTTTGTACGTCATTAGCACTTTGCGCACTGTTATCAGCAGTCTTGTCACTAACCATATTACCTGGAGTTTTATGCAAGTCATTTCCAGCATATGACGAATCATTTTGCTCACCGTTCATCTCGGGAATATCTGCAGCAGCATGTACAATGACGCTCCGCTCTTGGACTACCATTTTCTTTGCAGATGTATCGCCTTTAGTACCTGGTCTTTGCCATAATGTTTTGGCATTCACTTTGCGAGCACTTTCAATACTTTTTTTGCTCGATTTGCTCTTTGGCTTTGAAGTATCCACTTCATTAGTGATTTCAGTGATGGCAAACAGATCATTATCTTCTTTATATCCATGTCCGTGATTCTTAGTAATCCCTGAATCACTCACTCCATTCCCTAGGTTATTACGCGGATGTTCATACGAATCCCTTTTACTATATTTAACATTACTTTCATTTTCATCAAACGAACCAGTCCCATAAAGATAGCTATAAGTCTCATAGATGCTGCCAAACTCCATTCCTTCCAATGTACTCATTGCAGATTCAGTCTTACTCGGTCGACCGCTGTTGATTACAGCCGGCAAAACGCATGGTGTGGTCAATTCAACACCTGGAAATAAATCGACGTCATTATACGGTTCACTACTTTCATTTTTCAGCAGTTTCTTTGATACCTTCTCACTAAGATTTGTCAAACTTCCCACATGGGGAAGCATGCTTACAGTACTGATCGTTCTGCGGTGTGTATCTGATATCGGAGGTAGAGTCCTTTCACTCGAGTCTTTGGTAGCACTGCTTTGGGACCACCTTGGTTGCAATGACCATGTACTCATTTTCTTTCCTGATACACTTAATTTCTGAGTTGAGGTTATTGTTTGCTGTTTACTGTTGTCTGTTTTACCATTTGCATTCGACATGATATCCTTGCCTACGTGGGCCCAGCGCGATTCTCGAGAGGCCTGCCTCGATATCTTACGAGGTTTTTTCTTTTTCTTGTGTGACAGTGTTTGCTCAAATTCATCCGTCACTGATTCCGTGTCGCTGTACTGATCGAATCCCCCTGCCATTAATGACAGGACATAACTAGTCACTGTGTGAACCCCTGCTTGAAGATTAACGTCCTTCTTCTTGTTGATGCTGGGAAGTAATGACCCTCCGTTCACGAATGGTTTTTTGTAAACACCAGTCTTGCGTCTCTTGTGGTAATTTTCCATTATTGTGGTGTGGCAAAGGTTAGCGATGGATTTTTAAGAATAAATCTGGAAGTTAGTAGTGACAGAACTATTTACAGAAAATGTGAGACAGCATTCCAAACAAGAACATGCAAAGTTGGTGTTAAGAGATAATTCTGATCATGTAACGGTACCTACTCAAACAATGGGAAACTTTAGAGCCAGCAGAGGAAGCTCCAGGTCAGTCCTTAAACCAAAGATTACCAAGAAGCACCACTTTCTATACTTCACATTGTAAACACTGTGCCTATCCCCCCCCCCCCCCCAGAATCCCCGGCAGGCCAGGCATTCTCGGAGTAGTAGGCGCAAACTTCAACGCCCCTAGTGGATATTAAATTTAATTTTGAAATAGCTCTGTCCGGTCCGTAGTTCCTTCAATTTGACAGTAAGATAGTTAAAGTATCATTTCAAAATGATTTCAGTGTCCTAGTAGTGGGCTAATAAAGCAAATTATCATCAATTAACGTCAACAAAAGCTGATCAATCTGAACGTAGGATCGATATCCAATGATGCCAGTGTGATGTCACTCAATAGTGGCCGATTGTTCTCCGTTTTTTATGTCATTTAGACCAATCCGCCTATTCCCCCCAGCATGCATAGTGCGTCCTACTTACGAGAGTACATGATCTGGTTAAATCTGCGCTTAAACCTTTATTTAATGACGTAATCATACAATCAGGTCATAGAGTGCATCGGTGAAATCACAAAGTTTGTAAGGACTGACAGAAAGCTCCCCCTGTTGGGTCAAAAGTATCCCATTCTCAGTAGTTTGAGAA